>CM053598.1:200786961-200809211 GCA_028646575.1 Pseudocheirus occidentalis
TATTACTACTACTACTACTACTACTACTACTATTTTGTGTCATAGATCCTTCTGAGTGCCTGGTAAAGCTTATGGACCTCAGAATGATGGTGGGTTGTTGTTGTTGGGTTTTTTTTAAAGATAAAATAATTTAAAAATAAATTAAAATAAATTAAAAAATTAAAAAAATAATTAAAGGAAATACTAAATTTCAATTAGAGTTTAGTGAAAATAAAGATATGATTTTTTTTTCCCTGTCCAAGTTCATGGATCCCCTGAAATCTTTCTCCAGACTCCTTGAGGTTCTGTAGACTCCCCCTCTCCCCCAGGCTTAGAGCCTGCCTTAGTAAAAGGTTTTGTACATTTATGAAGCTAAAACACTTGCCACTTGCTAATCAACTTTCTGATCATGAAACTCCCCAAACTTAGCAGACAATTGAACAACTGACACATCAACCATTACCAGGCCCATCCTTGAAGTCTTTTCAACTTGGTAGAACCTTCCAGAGCTTTCCTTCTACTGATCTAGCCTTCCAGAACCCTGAGTCACTTCTGGGCAAATCAATTAACCTCTCTGAACGTCAGGTCCCTAAGCCATAGAAGTCAGAACAACCATGCTTACACCGTCCACATCGCAGGGTTGTTGTGAGGAAAGCAATTCAAAAATGTCTCCAAGAACCCTATCAGTTCCATAGTCATGGGATCAACAGAGAAGAAATTTTTTGATGGAGGTGATCACAATAAGATGAATGTTTTTTTCTTAGACTTCTAGTATTTGGAAACCACTAAATTAATCAATCAGAAAACATTTAGTAAGTTCCTACTGTGTGCCAAACACTAGGTTAAGGACTACGATAACAAAGAAAAATCAAACAACCTTTATGTACAAAGGAAATTCAATTCCAATATTGTCAGATAACTCCATTCCCACAGGAGAGACAACAAGGGTATACGGTGCCCTCCTCTGTTAGAATGGTGGGGTAAGGTGGAGAGATATTGGATTAGATGTCTGGAAGGAGACAGTCTCAGACACTGATAATACCTGGATATGATTTTCATGACTACGTGTATTTATTACAAAGGAAAACTTTCTGTTTTCTTTTTTTTTAAGGGGCAGAATTGAGGGAAGTAAAGGGCAGGAATTAGTTGCACTACAGGAAAAAGAAAAGAAAGTAGTTTTATATATATATGGCTTATATAAAGTAGTTTATACATATAGTTAAATAAAATTTAAATAGAACTTTAAGGTTTACAAAACACTTTACAAATATTTGGTTTTAACCTCACGGTCATCTTGGAAAGTAGGTGTTATTATTTTCCCCATTTTACAGATGAGGAAACTGAAGCAAACAGAGGTTAGGTGACTTGCCCAGTCACACAGCTAGGAACACTCGTGGTCACATTTGGACTCAGGCCTTGCTGACGCTAGGCCAAATGCTATATTCACTGTGCTAGTCACTACTAACCTGGCTTCCTAGCATAAAGGAATCATTTTTGACGAATAAACAGAGAAGAGCAGGAGCAAGTTCAAAAGGGTACCTAGATAAACAGGGTAGTGTCGGGACTACCATGTTAAATTTGAATTATACGAAAACAAAACAAAAACAATTAAGTTAAACATAGTGTAGGGGAGCAGGGCAGGAGAGAATGACAAGCTACACAACAGAAAGCCCAAGCTTCAAATATGGCCTTTTTTTTGTTTATACATTTTGAAATGTTTATATTTGCTAGTTTTTATTAAGTTCATAATGAAAAACTTAATAAAATGACTTTCAGTCTTAATGAGAAAACTGGAGTTGATAACTTTTAGGGCCTCCTAAGCATTAGATCTAAGACCTTGTGACCTCACATTCTCAGGCTTAGCATATCATGGCAGGCTCACTAGGCCTCCTGAGTAAGTTACCCTCCAACACAAAAAGGCTGGAGGTGAGTGGGGGTGAAAAGAGATATGAACAATCATTTACACACATATTCATTTTTCTTCCTGGAGATTTATCCTGGATCGAAGCATCTGATATCACTTAATGGAAAAGAGAGTAGTTCTTGTTAGGAAAACAAAGAGAAAAAGCCTAGCTTTTCTATTTTGTGCTCTGAGATTTATCGGGTTGTATTAGCCCTGGCATCAATGTGCTCACGGTCCAACTCAGATCATATTGGCAGTTGTCAGTACATACTAAATAGAAAATTTTTAGTTTCCATATCTCTAAGTTGCTGCTAAGAACATAGACTTTCATAGCGTTCCCTTCTCAGATAAGTAAACATCAAGTATTGAAAATGAGAGTTGTGGTTTTGTCTTATTTTTTTAGTTTTCTTGGGAAGGGGAATAATTGTGAAAGTCTTTGTGACAACTCCAAGAGTTCTTCTGAAAACATTTATTCTGATGCATTTAAACAAAGCTTTCATAGTGACCACAAATAAGATATGCCTGATATGCCTCCCCCCTCCACCCCAGGAGTTGTAAGATGTCACTTCTGTGAGTTCAGATTTAATAGTCCTAAGGTAAAAACTTAATTAACTAATTAATTTAAAAACCACTGGTCCATGTCCTTATCTCTAAAATAGTGGGATAATCAGATAGCCTCCCTTATGTGAATTAAGTAGTATCAGAAATCCTGTGGAAATACCTAAGATTCTTCAAGTTGACAAAAAAGATATCAATTTGATTGCTACATGACTTTTTCCTCCCTCCTCCTTTTCCTTTCCTTGGTAGATACCAAGTTCAATTCTCCAAATCATAATTGCTGGGAGCTCCAACATCTTACAAAAAGAGGGAAAAAAAGTCTTACTAGTGAAAAAATTACAATGCTAACATCACCTCATAGCTTCAACCTTTGATAAGCCAGGGAGCCAAATATAGCTAAAGCCCACTTGCAAAAAAAAAATTCCCCCATGGATCAGGGGCTAATCTCTGGCCTGTACAAGAAGCAACATTCCCACTTAAACTGCTTTTCCATATACCACCTTAGCTTTTCCCTAGCCTCTGGAATATGTTATCTCAGTCAAGGGAAAGTAAAACAAATGAACCTGGAACAGCTGTGGACAGAGACTCCAAGGGTTACTATACAGTCTTAGCCTTGCCTAATTCCAGACGAAGTAATTTCCTATCCAGTTATAGAGCAAGGTTGAAAATCGAGTTGCCTCTTAAAGTTGCCTGGGGAGAATAAGAACCCCAGCAGCCCTGGTTCAGTGATTGTCAAAAATTATTGCCAATAAAAAACTTTGTCTCTCTTCCTCTTTTTCTTCCTTCCTTCTTTCTTTCTTTCTTTCTTTCTTTCTTTCTTTCTTTCTTTCTTTGTTTCTTTCTTTTTCTTTTTCTTTCTTTCTGTCTTTCTTTCTTTCTTTCCTTCCTTCCTTCCTTTATTTCTCTTTATCTCTTCCTTTTTCATTTTCATTATTTTTCTTTCTCTTTCCTTCCTTTTTTCTCTTTGTTCTTTCTTCCCTTCCTTCATCCATTCCACCCTTCCTTTCTTCTTTCCTTTCTTTCTCCCTTCCTTTCTTCCTTTTTTCTTCCTTATTTCCTTCTCCCTTCCTTCTTGCCTTTCTCACAACTCTAGGAAAATCTGTAACGATCCTAGATTTGGATCATGACATTGTACTAAACTGGCCAGGGGAGTAGTGTATAGCACCTCTGCATAAGCATCACCACCAATCTCACTACAAAAGAATTCATTCATTCCTTGCTTTTTCACAGGGTTGGGCAGAAAATATGAACAAAAAGTATTGAATAAGAACAATTAGTCAGAAATTACCCACATGGTCTTTTCACTGTCTTGTTCTTCTCTTGGCCACAGAAATTAGGGCAATGAAAGGAAGTAAAAAGAAATTCTTTGTTAATTTTCTCACCTATATTAGGCTCTTTTCACCTTTCCAGGTTTGCAAAAGCTGTTCCCTTCACAGGTTTTCCCCAACCCTCCCAACCCTGCTGAAAAGCCTGATTTGGGAAGAACAAACAGGCACAAAGAGAAGATTGTCTGTCAGAGGAGGGAGTTCCTTTCTCTGACCATGGCAGTGGCAATGGCAGTGGTTGTGGAGGTGCTGTGAATGGAGGAGCTGGCAGCCAGGTGGCTGTTGGCCATTCAAAACTGAAAGGCAAGAGCCACCTGTATCAGGTGTATTTAAAGTTCATCTTACTTCAGTCTATCAATAGCTATGTGATGGACAGTATTGTGGAAAAGGTGCATTCAGCCAGTAATGCACAGTGCCTAGAAATGAAGGTGGGGTATCACAGAGGGAAGCTGCTTTTGTACTCCAGAGCAAATAACCAGCTGGCAAAGTCTCCCCCCACTCCATTCTATTCATGGGACCAGAAGGCCTGGAAGTTTACTGACTTTTCTAGCATTCCTTCTGCTCCATAAAAATGCTATTTCTTGCTAACTGGAATTTTTCTGCCTCCTTTAGTTCTCCCATTTTGGGAGGTTACAAAGAGCTGCTCAGTGGTCAGTATGAGCACAAGCAGGGCAAAATGAGATCTCTGACTTCTGAACATTTCACTCAGCGGAACTGCTGAAAAGTCAATAGATACCCACAAAGGAACATGCTGTCAAATTTCTCCTAGGTGAAGTTACAAAGTGAATGGAAAAAAAAGCACTAAATTGCAAGCTCACATGAATCCCAAGACTAAGAAAATATTCTTCGGGGAGGGGAAGTTATTGGCAAAATTTCTTTAAAGCAAAAAAAAAAAAAAAAGATGAGCATTTCATTGAAAGTTGGGTCATGGACGGGGAAAAAGAAAAAAGAAAAACATCAAGGTTAAACTTGCAAACTGTCCCCAGAGTAGTTTTGTGAGTGGGAGAGAATGGAGTTCCTGCCAGTTCTGTTCTATGGTAGTATGGTGGTATGGAGGTAAGGGTGTGCAGGACAAAAAGGATCTGTCCTGTTGCTTATGATCAAAGCTGGGAACACAAATAGCCAGGGTTGTGGACAGACAATAAAAACGAGAATGCAATCAAGCTAAATTTCTGTGTGCAGCCATGATCCCCAAAGCCAACTTGGACTGCAGAGGGATGTTATGTTTAACACATACAAATACTGCTAGTGGGCGAGGTTGAGCTCTGTGCAGCTTTTGTGTATAAAACAAATACAGAATGAAGAAATACTGCATTCTACAACTTTAGGCAAGGGCCAGCAGCTGGGACAACGCACGTCAGGTAACTCACAGCATGCAGCAAGGATTGGTAAAAAGCCTTCCCTCCGTCTTAGAGAACAAAACTGTCACACACGGTCCTTCAGATATTTATCATCTCCCTTACACCTGAAACCTCCCACTATTACACAATTCTCATCTAAAAAACTTAACAAGGAGTACATAAAAGACTGAATGATGAATGGCTTCTTAAAAAGTGGAGTTCAAGACATTCCTTGAATGTCTGCTACCAAAACACATCATAGGCAAAGGCTTTTGATTCTTCTTTTTTTTCCTAGGTGAATCATTACTTTAGCACAAGCTCCAATGAACATTTATGGTCAAACTCTCTCAAGTTGCTTCTGTTTAAAAGTGCTGCTTTGTTATGGATTTACCTGGAAATGCTATTTGTTTGAATCAATACAAGAGTAATTCACGCAGTATGATGAATAAGCCCTGCAGTGGACTGCAATGCACACCTTTGGGTCTTGTGAACATCTTTCCCCTACCCTCCAAAAGAGAGACGATGAATGCTATCTATATTTAGAAACCATGACTCTTTTTCTACATAGAAGCCAGACAAACACAGAAAGAGTTCACCAGCGTCCTACCCTGACTTAATGTGCTCCTCTCCTTGGCCCACTACCCTCATTCTCTGCCCCCCTAGTCTCTTTTCCAGGAAGGCTGGATAACTCGGAGTGAAGCCCACTGATTAAAGAATGTTCTAGTACGGATTTCTACAGGGGCACTTGTACAGCAAATCATTCTGGACTCCGCTTTGTCTCCATTTGATTTTGGGCAGGAAGGACTAACCCCCAGCCCCTAGTCCCCTCATAGGTTGATAGGAGACAGCAAGGAGAGCAGAGGGAACACTTCAGAGGATACTGTGTAGCAGAGAGGAAGTGTGATTACATATAAAAAAGCTTAAAAATTCATCCCTCTCCTAGCTTCCCCATGTGGATCTCATTATCTACTTCCCTTAGCACATTTACTATCATAGGTTTCATAAACATTTGGCCTTTGCTCATGGCTGAAACTCTGTCCCTCCGTATGGCAAAATATCACTCTGTCAGCTACAATGATCAGATGAGAAATATAACAGTAGCCAGAGCAGAACTACCTTTCAGTTTTGTAGGCAGTGTTTTAGGGATCTAGATCTGGAAGGGGCCAGAGGCCACCTAGTCCAAACCCCTCATTTTACAGATGAGAAAACAGAAGCCTCAGAAGGTTGTGACAACCAAAGTCCTATTGATGGGACAGGTAAACTGAGCCCAGATCCCCCGAGTTTACAGCCAAGCACAGCGAAGGCGGATGCTTCCAGTCACAACAACAGTAACAGCAAAGAGAAATGAAAGAAAGAGCATGTGCCTCAGAGAGATCAGCCCAGACCACAGATTTAGAGCTGGAAGGGACATCCATGGGACATAGGATCCAACTCTCTCATTTCACAGATAGGAGACCAATCCGTAAAAATAGCATTGTTTACAGTAACTCCAACTGAGAATACTTTGGATGAATTTTCCTCATTTGGGAGAAGCTGCAGTCCCTTCCCAGAGAGCTTGGCTGTCCCTGTGTGACACCCAGCCCTTAGCATCATTCTCAGACTAATGAAACCAAAGCAGTGGGCACCTAATTCACAAGTCACCATGGAATGGGGACCTCCATAGAGATATCAAAATCTGTCATCTGACCACAGGACTTTATAGCCACTGGCCAAGTGCTTCAGCTACCAGGGAAAACACTAGAAATTCTAGGCATAGCTTGCAGTCCCTAAGAAGGCAAGCACTCCAAATCCCACACTCTCCTCTCCCGCTCACTTTCCTGTCTTCCAAAGTACTCACCACCCCAAACTACCAACAGGTGGCAGGAGAGACTATTTTTCCCCCCACCTCCCAAAAGTGGAAAGGGAAGAAACTCACCTGAGCTCAGGCACATTTCCACTTGGGCTGCTTCTTAAAGGCTGAATTCTCACTGAACTTTCTTTTAAATAAACACAAGTGACCCCGCTTCAGAGAGACACCGAGAGAACAAGAGATGGAGAGGGAGGGAGCGAGGGTGAAAGAGAAGAGGGGAGGAGAGGTCTTTTTATTCCACTTTTTACTGTCAGGGAGGGGACTGGTTTCAGGGCCCTAGAGTTTAATATTTCACATCACAATCTTTCCTCTCCATTTCATCCTGAGATCTCAGCATAGGTGGGGACGTTGGGAACACAGGACAATGAACTGCTGAGTCCTTGGGAATGTGAGACACATGTCCTCCCACCCCCACCCCAACCCTCACTTACCGGGCAGGAAGTCCCTATCTGTTCAAACTGGGGTCAGGGCAGTTCACAGCACACACACGTATGCACACACGTGTTATATATGCATATATGAATATACACATATATGCTCTAATTTCATTTAATTATTCCCGGGTCACCGACAGGAAGCCTTGCTGAGCTTGAGTTGTAGGAACTGGCATTCTAATGACTGTCAGCCTTCAGCAAGAACCCTGGCCCCCTACCCTTCACTCCCATTCCTTTAAACCCCCTTCCCCCCCCCCCACCCTTTCTGCCAAATTCAGCCCCTGTAGTCCTGTCTCAGGGAACTCCGACAAAGCTAACGTTTTTCTCTGCAAAGACCACGGACACTGGTCCATATTAGGTCCTGAGGTTTGTACGATTTCTGCAAGTGGGGTTTTGAATTACTTGAAAAGAGCAAAAGTCAGGAGCGGAAAGCGGGCGATTAAGGAGAAGAGGGAGAGCAAAGATAAATGTGGTGGCAACTGCCATTTGGTCTCACCTTCCAAGAAGACCCGCGAGTTATTTCTTGGCTGCTTCCCTCCTCATCGAGATGACAAAATCACCTTTGAAAGGACGTGACCGTCAAGGAGAGATTCCCCCCCCCCCCACATACACACACCCCTTTAAAGCCGTAACAATGTTTCATGCCCGCCAAATTCCAAAGCAAACAGAGAAAAGCCCTCCAGAGAGATGGATGGAGTAGCCCTTTGTGTCCTATCGCCACGCAGGTCACAGACACTGGGGAAGTAAGCCATCCATCAGGCTTAATCAGTTCTGCTTCCTCAGCAGTGATAGTCCCCCAAATGTTCGCCGGGTCTCCTCATGTCGCCCACCCCCCAAAAATAGTCCAACTGAAAACCGAGACATGAAGGGGAAAACTATATAACAAGACCACAAACTTCGCTGTATTCTAAAGTTATCCAGTCCTAAGTGGTATTAAAGACAGGTAATGTTGCATGTAGTTATAGTAAAAATGCTCCCAAGAAATTGTTTTTAGAGGCATTCGAGGCATGCCTTCCCAAGGAGGGGAGAAGTTTGGCGCCCTGAATTCTTGGTTGTTACAGTGACTTGCCCTGCTCTAAGTTCCTGGGCAGTTTCAAAGGAGGGAGAGAAATGGTCGGAGGAAAGAGTGGATGGAGATGGCTGGCACCTGGGGCCAACATTATAGGAACAGGCAAAGAACTAGCCTTCCTCAACTGTGAACGCATTTTTAACCTCCGATTCAAAATGACAGGTTTAACAAAAACATTTTAATTTGTAGATTTGTAGATTTCCTTCTTAAGCTGGAATTGCTTCCCTTAAACGTGAATATCTTGGATATATTTTAAATACTCAATTATGAAAACTTATTTGATAAAGAAAATAAAGATCATGCTTCAGATTAATTTTAAACAAACGACTAAGACGGATTGCATTGGGAAAGGTTGAAAACTAACGGCTGAGCCTGGAACACAAAAGTTAAGGGAAAAACTGGACTGATCCATTCTGGACATAGAAAAACTCAAGAGCTACCTAATAGGAACTAGGGAACTCAATACTCTGGTCTGTTTCTTTAAAAAAAAAAATTAGAGAAAAATTCTGACCCACTGATTGAAATGCCTATTTCCTAGAATTTACAGCAGCCACAAATTCTATCAATTTCGCTGCTCAGAAGTATAGGCTTTTTTTTTTAAAGAGTCCTTGGGGTTTACCATGAAAGTGCAACATTTTTGTTATTGAGGAAATTGTTTGCATCTGCTTATTTACTGATTATAATGTGTACCAATCAGTCATTTGATCAATTCAAGGACCAAATAAATATTTCCCCCGTTGTCTTTTTTTTTTTTTTAAATATCACCAGAAACAAACGGTTCCTTATTACATGTGATCTACTCGAAAGGGAAAGGCGGGTAAAGAGTTGTAGATTTTCTAGCCCTGGCCATTGCATACAGAATACTCGGAAGACAAAACTTATTTTCTTTGGAGCCCTTTGCTGCAGTTAAATACAGTATAACCTATCTTTTTCATGTTCCGGGGTGTCAGTAAACTTTAGATGTCTTAGCATTAAAAAAAAAAGGAATTTTATTGTGTCTTTTCATAGTATGAATGTTTTTAAATTGCACCATCGAAAGATAGTGTTTGGAGGAAGTGGCTAATATTCTCTTCTTTTTGGAAAAGCAAACAAATTTTTAAAAAGCCAGCCGGCAGGGATTCAACAAAGGTTAGAATAGCAAAGAGGCTTGTAGCCTGGCGTCTTCGACGGCTGTTTGATAGAAAAATTCTTAGAAGATACCTTTCATCTTTACTTAGGAATTCAAGGAATTAAGAATCAATATTTTATTTCAGAATAAAGAATCTACATTTAAAGTGTGTGGACCCCTATAAAATATATTACTGCTAGGAAAGATGGCTTTTTGCTGTTTCGTGGGATGAAAGAGTGAGCATCTATTGAAGAACTTTTAAATGTTTGTGAGAATAGGTGCAAAAGAGACCCACTTATTAACTCTAATCCTTTTAAACAATAGCGGATTTTTACTGTTACTCCTTATTTTCACACGGGAAGACTGTGATTCAAACCCACCCCCACCCCATCACGGTGCTCAAGATTACTAAGTCTGGTCGCTCTGATAGCTCACAGTAGATAGGATCTGCGAAAGAATTAATGGGGGAAAAATATTCCTGGTGAGAAATTCCTGAATCCCTAATGCAGATCATCTCCTCAGCAATGTCCCTTTGGGTCTCACCTACAACAGTATCGGGAAAATAGAGCAATCCAGACTTAGGGCTGATCATTTCAGCTAAAGGAAAGGGTAGCGAGGAAAGGATCCTAAAAAATAAATAAAAGCAAGTAAAACAAAAACCACCGCGCTTTGGGTGTGCATGTCGGTGTTTTTATTGGATATTTGGAAGCTCCTCGTGGTCTCCGTGATTAAAACCAACAAAGTGCACAAACGCTTAGGTTTAATCAGCGTTTTCTCAGATCCAAAATAAGGCACAGAAAATTACGAAGAAAAAAGAGGGAGAAGAGGAGAAAGCAAGATTGGACTCCTGCTTTAACAACTGACTCAAGTCACACACTGCAAACTCTTCCACTTTATTGACATTTATTCCTCTCCACCCCTCCTCCAGAGACAGCTTTATTTTTTAAAAGCTTATCAGGAGGGAAATCGCTAACTGAGATGGAATTTCTTTTCTCCAATGGAACTCAAGTGAAAGAAGATTTTGTTATAAAATGGTTTCTTGTGGGCAACTTAAAAATAGACTTTTTGTTTTTTTACACATCATGTATTTTAAGAGATTTATTTGAAGAAACATTTTCCTTCACAAAGAAAAAAATTATAAAAATCTCCCTGTGCAGATTATTTGACCTGCTGCCTATCATAACATCTGTAAATATCTCAAGAAGTCTAATATTATGAAATGGAAAGGGTAAAGACAGCTTGAAGAAAACCGAGGGCTCTTTCATGGCTGGGTGCTTCCCTATGCAGGGCTCAGGAGCGTATTCATATTGGAAATATTTGTTTATTTTTTAAACCACTTGAGCCCCCAAATATCAAATTCTTTGGCATTTTTAGGCATGTCCTTGTTGGCATTTGGAAGTAGATATGTTAGCAAAGTTTGCTTTTCCAAATATTGGATTTTCTATTGAGTAGCTCTCAGTAAGGAACTGAGTGATTTAGGTTTTCCTAAAACAGAAATGGTTGAAATTGATTTTTTTTTTTTGCACCAAGACAAAAAAAAAAAAAAACGAACAACAACAAAAGCACAATTGAGCAATATTCTGCTGAAATTTAAGGTTAAAAAAAAAAAGATGTTGTTTTGTTGTTCCTTTTCAGTCCTGTCCCATTGTATATCTTTCTTGGAGTTAAGCTAAATAAACCCTGACAGAAACTGATCTCCTATCATTATATACAATGATGAAAATAGGAAGCCAAATAAATATTTAAGATATAATCTCCCTGCTCCCAAGAATCAGTAGATAAGGCCACATTTCCAGCCAGCCTTTATCCCCAGCCTTCACTTTTTGAGAATATACAAGAAATATGGAGATGGAATTTCCAACTGTTCAAAGATTCCCTCTGCAAATAATATCAGAGCTTGTCTGTGGACCAGCCTAGAAAGCATAATGATGCTTTGGCGAAAGGCAAACCCTTCCTGGTCCTCAATCAATTCTAAATATGTATGAAATTAAAATGGAAACAAGGAACAAGTCTAGTGTTAGGCCTTTCAAAATACTAATTTAATAACTCGCCCAGAAATATAGTGTTTTAGGAAAGGCAACCCAGATGTCAGCATATAAAAGGCAGCTATAAAGTTTCCTTCAAATGTATTTCAATCATTTTTAAATATTTACATTTAATAAGGACAAGTTTTTTATGGCAAGGGAGAGGTAATTACACTTATCATTCCTGGAAAAAATGGAGGTTTAATGAATCCTGTATTGATTTGCAAAGGTGAAAAAGAGGCAGAAAACACAGCATTGTCTTCCCCTCCCCCATCCCAGGGTTCGGCACTTTGCTGCTTTTGCAAAAGCCATCTTGCAGCCTCTGCAGTCAGAGAGTCATGCTGGGGGCTCCTGGGCCTGCTGCTTAGATTTCATACTCCTCTAGCAAACCGTTCTCCTCATTTTTCCTTTCCTTTCCTTTCCTGTCCATTCCAACCGAAACCTCGAATGTGAGCTGCTTTGGGTATAATTGGAAGAATCTTATCGGGCTTTTATAGCCCTTCCTAATGAGGCTATTTACTTGGCCAACCTTAGCCAGCAGAAGGATCAGTAACACCTTAATATGTACAGTATTGAAGCTGCTCCCTGGGTGCTTTCTAGACACAAAAGCCTATCTTATCAGAGCAAACGGTTAAGTTCAGGCAAACAGTGGCTTCTGAAAATTCACCAGGGGTCAGGCTTCATTAGTCAGATTTGCTGAGAACAATTTGGAACCCAGAGAATTCAGGTTCTACCACTTTACTGCATGGATTCAGTTCAGAATTAAGTGGTGGGGTGGGGTGAGGTGGGGGCTGGAGAGGGGGAGGGGATGAGAGCTTCAGGTACCCTAGAGACCTGGCTAGCTCTGTGGGAAAACTTTCCTCCCAAGTTTTGCCCTGTGTTGTCCCTGAGCACCCTGCATTGGGAAACAGTCAGCTCTCCTCTCCCTAGAGATCCTGATTCTTTAGAGGCAAATTTCTACACTTCACTGAACACCGATCAGCCAGGACAAGGCTTATTTTGCTCACTAGCAGATTGGAAAATGTGATCAAGGCAACTGGTTATTTTCCTGAAATCACTCCCATCTTCCTAAGTCCTTTTTGATTTGGATACTTTGGCATAAGCCAAGGGGAATATTTGATTAAAGATGATTTTAAATTGATTCAACATTAATTTACAACTAAAGCTCTTGCTGAGAGAAAAAAGGGCTCTATCCATCTCGACAAGGAAGTCCCTAGCACATTTTTGGATCCTCAAATATAGCTTGTTAAAAGAAATAAATACTAGTTCATGACCAGCTTTTCAAAGGTGACCTCTCAATCTTTCAATTTAGAATTCCCAGTTCAAATTGTCTTGCTCAAATTGAGCACCCAAGCTGGAGAGTCCCCAAACTCACTGTTAAATAGCAGCTTAAAAGGTATTTAAATTGGATAAATATTTCTAAAAACAATTTTTAAATTAAAAAAAGCATTATGGTAGTCTGGTGTGTCATAGCAAATTTCTGATTCACATAGCCTTAATGTCCTTTTAAACAGGAAAGTCTACATTTCAGGCACCCAACCCTGGTCTGATGGGGCAAACTCCTAAATTCACCATGTACCCAGTTATATTTTGTGAGCTTGTGAAAACTCTGGTCACATTGGATCCGATGAAGTTCCATGCTGTGACTACTGCTGTAGCAGTATACAACCCCAAAAGAACTGACTGATGTCTGGTGCCATTTTTTCCATATTGAGTTGGACTTTGAGTGAGGAAAAGTGGGTTGAAATCCTGCCTCTGACACTATCTGCAACCTTGAATAAGATGCTTAACTTCTCTGAGCCTTGGTTTCCTCATCTGTAAAAATGAGAGGTTTGGACCAAGTGACCTCTAAGGTCCCTTCCAAATCTATATCTAAGATCTATGAACATTCCTACCCTAAGGTCCCTTCAAATAGCCCTATGGCCTGTGATCAGGGTAGTCTCTCCCCTTAGTCTTTCCAGTTCAGCCATTTTGCCATCCCCTTGCAGACATGGAAGCAGGCACAAAATGGCAACTTTTTGGAGGCTTTCATTCTCTCTGTAGAAGTCAGCAAGTGGACCACATCCAACCCAGTGGAGTTCTTTCATGGATGAAAGAAAGGAAACAAAAAAGTCCCCCAGTCACAAAAATCAAAGATCTCCATTGGTACTAGAAGTTATTCCCATAGCAACTGTCAGCTTCCATGAAAGCTGAAGCATTAGCTTGTGACTTATGGCCAGAGGAAAATCTTGGCATCGGTTATGAGTTCTCCCAAGTTCCCCTGCAGTTCTGTTTAAGTATATCTGGGAATCAGAAGCTACATTGGTGGGTAACGTTGCTATGCAGTCATGAAAGCGCTGCAAGATTCCATCCCCAGCAGTGGCTGCAAACCAGCAACCCAAGTGAGGCAGGTGAGGTGTCTCCCTACCAACTAAAGTCTCCCCAGTGGTTTCGATAGCAACTGAATGTTTGACCAACCTCCCTGCCTGTGAGAGATTGGAGAAAGAAAGTAAGATGGTTTTCTATTCCTATTTTGGAAGCAACCAAGGTACCTGGCCCACTCTGACCCAGGCAAAGTTGAGTCCCATCCCCATGAGAGAAAAATGCTCCCCTGTGACAGATGTGCAACTACAAGTCCTCATCTATACACTCAGAGCAGGGAAATGCACTGAGGCAAGGGAGAAGGACACCCCAAAAGGAGTTTGGGAAAGGTGCTACTCCAGTCAATCATATTTTGCTGAACTATAGTTCATAGTTGAACAATATGGTCTCTGCAATCTCTTCCAGCCCTAAGTCTATGATCTTGTGGTCTCTGCTCTCATGATCCAAAGACGAAGGCAGGAACTGTATGTAAGTCTGGGCCAATATGCTTTTTTCTTAGACCTTCTTCCTATCAGCTGGGTAAAATTTATGCTCCTAATCAGCCAAATCTGTAACAATTTGAAGTGAGAGCTTGTTCTGTAAACTCAGCAAAGTTGCTACTCCAGCCCATCGACAGTAACAGCTGTCACAGAAACCTCACAGGGTATTAAATCAGGATAGGGATATTAAAAACTGTCTTGTCCATCATGCTTACTGTTACGGTAGAGGGAACTGTGAATCAGAAAAGATAAATGATTTTTGGTTTGGCGAAAGAAGCCCGGGTTTGGAACCAGAGTGCTGCACTGTGATCTTGGCTCCGAGGTCTATTACTGTCACCTGGGTGACACTGAGCAAACCACTGAAGTTCTCTGGGACTCAGTTTACTCATTTGTAAAATGAAGCTGTTGAATGATATGGTCTCTGCAATCTCTTCCAGCCCTAAGTCTATGATCTTATGGTCTCTGCTCTCATGATCCAAAGACGAAGGCAGGAACTGTACGTAAGTCTGGGACAATATGCTTTTTTCTTAGACCTTCTTCCTATCAGCTGGGTAAAATTTATGCTCCTGATCAGCCAAATCTGTAGCAATTTGAAGTGAGAGCTTATTCTGTAAACTCAGCAAGTCTGAAGATGGGCTATTAGCCGGAGGACTTTCATGTGAAATTATGTCTCCTGGCACTAATATTCTGTCATTTGAAAACCTTAAGCCAAAAAGACTGGTGATCACCCCCAGAGTGAAGGAAGCAGGCCCTCAGCTGCCCGGCCGATGGCTGTGGCCTACATGTGCTAACTATTACGTGGTTGTTTGGTCCATTCCCCAATCGGGGTTGGTTGCCATGCACTAGGTAACTGCCGTCAGGAAATGTTCTCTCCTAAATTACATAATTAGGGTATTGGGGAGCATGGTGAAGGCAGATTAGGGGCATCACTTGCTCTTATTGCCAGCAATGATTCAAAGCACATAAGTAAACACTTAGACTGTGAATCATTTAATATTGATTAAACAATGATTTACCAGACTAAACTAGAAGGGCCACCGATGTAAGGAGCTGCCCAGAGAAAGAAAAAACCAAAGGACCGGCTTCAGAGGGGGCCTCCTTTAAACTCACAGTGGACTTTGACCCCATGGATCAAAATCAGACTTTGGAACTATGACCTAAAACAAAATTCCAAATCCTGGCAAGCTGATGATGGACTTTGGGGAGGTAGAATCAAGGTCATAGGTCAAGTCCTAGCCCTTCAAAATATCTTTCTGTCCTCTCAGGCCCCAACCCCCACATACATTTCTGGGACAGGACGCCAAAGTAAAGAGCCATCTCAAATTGTTTTGTTTATTGTTTCTAACTATAGGATGAGGGTTTCAACTTGATTAGAAAATTATAGTGACAGTTTATATAAAGTTTATTCTGAGACTGTCAGGGAAAAGTCAGTGGAATTCAAAAAGAGTCATATGTTTCAAAGATCATAGGTCATACATTTGGGGGTAAAAGGGGCCTTAGAGATCATCTGCGCCAGTTGTGTCTCTTCATTTTTAGGGCGAGAATGCGAAAGCCCTGAAAGTAACTGGTCGAGGAGAACACAGTTTTTCAGCGGTAGACCCTCCATTTAAACCTTAAATTTTAAATTTAGAACTGGGAAGGATTGTCGACATTTCACATATGAAGAAACTGTAATCAAGAGAAGGGAAATAACACATATGTTGATGCACAAATCTATGTGCCCAGACTGTCGCGTGTTACTCCATGTGAATTTTTGTTGGATCTTTTCCTGACGAGAGGTTTTAATAGAGGGAAGAGGGGGGAGAGACCTGAAGAAGAGAGTGAAGGTCATGAAAAGGAGATGGGGTGAAGAACAACTCCCTCATAATATCCTAGAAAAGTGAAGTGTCTTGTTCAGTTGGACCATTAGTGGCAGAGCTGATATTGAAGCGGAGGTCCTCTGACTCCAGATACAGCGCTCTGCTTCTCTCCAAAGACAAACCACCTACCGAATAATCTGGGTGAGAACTGGCATAGGTGAATATAGACAGTAAGACAGCATCTCCCTGAGAATAAGGAGCATTTCTGATCTTCCAGTCACTGCTGATCTTCATTGTATTCCTTTGGGAATCTGAAACTTCTTATCTATGAGGGAAAAGAGAAGATTTGGCAGTGGGAGAGGTGCATGTTGGCTTTCTTTAAATATCTGAAGGATTGTTATAGAGAAATGAGATAGAAATTATTCTGTAGGGTCTTAGAGGCATGAGTTAGGTTCTCTAGGTCTAAGCTATAAAAAGACAAATTAAAGAATATATTTAACTAAATCTGCTTGATTAATTAAAAACTATCAAAACTAAATATTTAATATGTTTATATTAATAAATATATTTGAATATGTTTCCTATATTTAATTTGATGTAAGAAATAGTTTTCCAACAATTATGGGCAGTATTACATCTATCCTGATGGAGGGAGTTTCCACATGTGAAATTCCTTTAAATAAAATACCAGGGGGTGGCTAGGTGGCAAAGTGAATGGAGTACCAGCCCTGGAGTCAAGAGGACCTGAGTTCAAATTTGACCTCAGACACTTAACACAAAAGCTAGCTATGTGACCCTGGGCAAGTCGCTTAACCCCAACTGCCCTCTAAAAAGCAAAAATTAAAAAAAAATAAAAACCTAAAATAAAATACCAGGTCTTTAATATATGTACATGTTGATGCATGCTCAGCACCTGACTAGATGCTGAATTTCTATTTCTGACTGGAAATGAAATGAGTTCCAATTCCATCTCTCCCCTTACTCACTGTATGACTTAGGCAACTTGTGTTTTTTCTCTCCAAGCCTCACCTCTCGCATAGGAAAAATGACAGAATTGAAATAGATGATATCTGGTGTCCCTTCCAGCACTAAAGCTATGATTCCATGATCTGAGTTTGAATCCCAGCTCTGCTATTTACTACCTGCCTGTGCCTCGATGTCCTTCATGCCAAAGTGAGAGGGCTTGACTAATTGTCCTCTATGTTCCCTTCTAGCTTTAAATTTATTCTCTGGGAAAAGTTGTCCTTCACACATAGATTATACGTGGTGAGATGTGCAACAAGAAAGAACATTCTCATTGGTTCGACTTTGTGCCAATCAATGAAGGAATTGAAATCTATCTTAATCTGAAGCCAGATGAAGGCACTGGGGCATCTCTTCAAAAAGACCTTAGGGGGAAATGGCCAAGAACAAAGTGCTATTGGGCCAAAGAGAACACACTGGACCTTGCCCTGCCTCTGAGACTGATGAGTTATACGGGTGGAGGGACAGGCAGGATGATGAACTCATCAGGAACAAGACAAAATGCCCATCTCTTCTTGTATAAAGCCAATGTGCAATTACATCAGGGGTGTGCTAGAATCGGCTTGTACCTCCCTTTCAGAGCCAACTGTTAAATGTTCTAGCATGAGAATTTATACCTTGGAAATTGGTGAGATGCTACAAGTCAGGGGTTTGATTTGTTGTTTTACTGATTGCCCAAACTTAAAAAAGTGATGGAGAAAAGATTAATAATGCAAATAAAACCTATAAGTGTGTTGGTCATATATGTGTGTATACATATGTACACTCACACATATCACACACATATGTTTATATATTTACATATATATATATATACATGTTTCCAGAGAACTGGTCGTTAAATTTTTTTCTAGCACATCCTTGACTTACACCCAGGAAAAGTCTGGTCATTACTTCTCAAGGTAGATATAAATAAACCCCTAGAAGACCAACCCAAATGATTGTTCCTAGAACTTAGACCTAGAAAGGAGCTTCCATATCAGGTTTAACTCCCCCACTTCACAGATGGGAAAACTGAGACCCAAGAAAGGCAAAACCCTTGCTGGAGGTCACATAGATGTGGGATTTGAATCCAAGTCTCCAGGATTCCAAGTTCGTCAATTTAAGAACCTTTCTTGGAGGCTCTCTTAAAGGAGATCACTGTAGTGGCAACAGAGTATATTGGTCTGGGAGTTACAAGACATGGGTTCCAGTTCTAAACCTGCCACTAATACTATGAAACCTTGGACAAGTTACTTCCTGCCTCCCTGGGCCTCTACTTTCTCATCTGCAAAATGAGGTGACTTGGTGACTTCCAAGGAAACTTTCAACTCCAGTAATCTAATAAAATCAAGGTATGTTTCTAGTAACATCAAGCCACTTTAATTAATAAAGAGGAGACAGACTCAAAACACCCAATAAATTATTTCCTTCCAAAATTTCAAGGTCATTAAGGCCCTTGAATACCTCTCTTATAGGAGAATATCTCTCCTATAAGAAATGCTTCCCAGGTCCCTGTACCCCCTGACAGCCCTGCTTATAAAAAGCTGGTTCAGAGAGGGGAACGCAGGTAAGTCAGCACAGGTGCAGAAAAGACCTTGGCATCAGGAAGTCAGCCTCTCCCAATTTCAGCCACCACAGAGGAGACAAATCTAATTATGCAAAACCAAATACCTCTTGTAATTCTTGGGCCTCAGCAGTTGGCTCCCTTGATTTGGAATTTAGGAGAAATGGAAAGGAAGTTCCCTACCCCAACCCCCACCTCTTGTCTTTCTTTCCAGTTTATTTATTTTGAGTTGAGAGAGATTTCAGGGCACCTTCCCCCAGGCCTCCTTTCTGAAAGTCTCCTTTAGAGGGGGCTAGGAGCTGGTGCTGGCAGTGCCTAGCAATGGGCGGGCTGCTGCCAGGCCCATTCTTGTGTGCTCACTAAGGAGTCTGGAAGGCTAATTCAGGAGACCAGCTCTGGAACGGAATCTGTAATTTTGTGATCACTATGGTTCCTCTCAGTTTCAGTGCTCTAACCTTCAAGCCCTCTCCACTCTCTTCCACTCACTCCTACACTAGTGCACTTAACCTTCCTCCCGTTCTCAATGTAAATATTTAACTTCTGCACTTATTAGCTCTCTATTACCTGTCTTCATTCCATTCACTCACTTTCTGAATTATTTACATATTGGTCTCTGTCAATCTGATATTATGGGTTTTTGGAGAGTCTAACATCTGATTCCCTTATCACAGCTCAATTGACAGCCCAGAGGGCTTTGTCAATGAAATTTCTTTTGACCAACATTTATAAAGGCATGTCATATGCAAGGCCCTGTACTGAGTTATGTTTTGTGAAAGATAACTCTGCCGTCAGGGAGCTCCCAAGTATTGATGGGGGAAGTAATAAAACAGGGAGACAAATAAACATGGAGGCATTTGGGGACAATGGAAAGAATCCTGGGATTTGCAGTGCTAGGGTCTGAGTACTTTGTACTTTGCAACTTTGTGACTCCAGACTCGTCCCTTGGACTTTCTGGGTCCAGCTTTCTCATCTATCAACTGAAAAGTTTGATTTGGATGGTCTTGAGCATCCCATTTAGTTATCAACCCTAGATCCTACAACACAAAGCTCAATGTGAACATTCATGAGCAGCACAAACAAAAGTCAGGTAAGGATACTGAGGCCCTAGAGAAGCGGCTTGCCAAAGGTCACCCAACTTGTGAACAGCAGAGTCAGGACTCAAGCACAAGTCTTTTTGTTGTTGTTTTGGCAAGGCATTTGGGGTTAAGTGACTTGCCCAGAGTCACATAGCTAGTGTCGAGTATGTGAGTCCAGATTGGAACTCAGGTCCTCCTGGCTCCAGGACCAGTGCTCTTTCCACTTCACCACCTAGCTGCCTCATGCATGGGTCTTCTGACTAAAACCCAACATTTTCTCCTACATGACAATTCCCCAGGCCTCCAATGAGGAAATTTGGGGAGAAGACATATTAAAAGTAGGGACAAATATAAGCAAAAGGGTTGGAGAGTTAATGGCATAACTGGGGTCTCTGGGAAAGTGATATGCAGTGTTTCATGATGGTGTCAATGACCTGTAACTGCACCTGAGAACATATGAATTGTCTAGTGTGGGAAAGCAGAGCTGAGAATTTGATTTTAAAACATTGGGCTATATGTATGGGGCTGCAGGAAATGCAACTCAAGGCAAAGGGTGCCCACTGACCTTGACCTGAAAGAGCTGAAACCTCAAGAACAAAAACTTCATGCACTTACCCCTACCCAAAAAAGGCATAAAGAAGAGTAAAATCATTTGATTGTACTTAGAAACTGTGAGCTGTGGAAGACATGGTCATTCTATGTAGCATTCTAGCAGCAAATGGCTACAGACTAATTTCTGAGAGTAGTGGGATAGGAACTGACCCTTTCTCATAAGATCCAGGATCAGCCCTAATGTTCACAAGGGACATTAAATCTCTCTAACCTCCATTTGCTGAATTTACCTGGATTCTAGGTGGCTAATCCCCATTGAGCATCTGCAACTCGCATAGATTAAATTATATATTTTTTTCTTTCCTCACTGAGTTTTATTGATTGATAAGAATGATGCAATTCTGAAGGTCCAAGAAGACATGATGAACAATGGACCCAAGCAGAATCATCAAAGCTGGAAGGGAGCCTAGACCTAGAATGTCAATTTGAAGCGCCTTTAGAGACCAACCCCTTCATGTTTTAGAGGGAAAAGACCCAAATCAGGGAAGATATTTAACCCGGATTATACAGTACAAGAGTCTGGGCTGGTCAGTCAGTGAGCCATTTGTTTATTTATTCTAAATTTGCCTATTTTATTCTTAATTTAGAGAATTAAACAAACATTTCCCTAACAATATAGTAAAGAAAGATGATTGCACATGAAGCTGCAAATCTAATACGCACAACTTGCTATTTCTCTTAAATGGACAATAAAGTTATCATATAACTTTCTTTCAGCCCTACCATGTGCCAGGCAGTGTGATAAGTGATGAGGACACAAAGAAAGGTATAAACAGTTTCTACTCTTTAAACCCAGGTCTCTGTATCCTCAAGGTAGATTTCCTTCTACCAGAATCATAACGAGGTAAAGAAGTACAGTGTTGTTGGCACCCTCTAAATTTCAGTGCCCTATAAATTTTTTCAACTTGGGACAAAGGTCTACCCTAGTTACAGATCTATTTTTCATTATCATGCTACGTATTTAAAGTACAGATCTATTTTTCCAACCCCATTTTTGTTCTAACTGATTTAAATTATTAACCTTAATATAGTCGAGTCCCACTCAGGATCTCACATATTGTGTCTCCTGTCTCCAAATATCCTGTAATGAGAATTCATTATATAAGCAGACAATTCTCACTGGTGGGGCTAACATAGTTCTTTTGTCTGCCCATCAACAATTCTCTCTCGCTGGTAAAGCAAGAATTAGAACACTAAACTCTTTCTCATGCATTCTCTATCAGGTTCACCAACCAAAGATCTTCTTAAATGAACTTCATCCAGAGGAAAAGGAAAGCTTCCTCCAAGAAACCTTCCCTGATCACCTGCAATCTTCGCTGTCCTTTTCCTTCTCAGAACTCCTACAGAACTTGTGGTGGTCACCACACACACTCCACCCAATCATCCACTGCCTTGTGTAGATTGCTCGTGGGAATATGTTGTGTGTCCTCAGTTAGACTTTAAGAATAGAAGTCCCAGGGTTATCTCTTTCATACACTTCAACAGTGTCCAACTTGCAAAAGATGATTTAAAAAATAGTCAGTGATGGTCAGTAATGAGCTGTAGGAATGATCCTGTGATTTTATTGGTCAAGGGGAATGACTAATGAGGGAACTTTCTTTACCGGTACACATCAACAGTTGCACTGTAGCTTATAGTCTTAGAAAAAGGTGGGGAAAGAGGGAGGAAGGAAGGAAGGAAGGAAGGAAGGAAGGAAGGAAGGAAGGAAGGAAGGAAGGAAGGAAGGAAAGGAAGGAAGGCAGGAAGGAAGGCAGGCAGGAAGGCA
>CM053598.1:200809711-200836859 GCA_028646575.1 Pseudocheirus occidentalis
TGTGTTTGTGGCACATGGTTTTGAACCATTTTACAAATGTAACCTTATCTGTCTTCAAAACAATCCCATGAAGTATATTAACCCTATTTTGCACATGAAGAAACTGAGGCAGACAGGTTTTGGCTTGCCTAGGGTGACACAGTTAAAATATCTAAGGTAGTATTTGAACTTCGATCTTCTTGATTCCAGGTCCAGAATTTTGCACTAAGATGTGAAGGACTCTGGATCTGTGTTGGTGGAGGGAAGTACTCACAGAGCTTTCATGTGTTGCAACATTTAGACTCCCTGCCCACTTTTTGAACTGTGTCCTTTGAAACATTGTGTAGGCACGTCACCCATTGTCCAGTTGATACACATGTTTCCTATTACTGCGCCGTTTACAGTCATTTAAGCAATGTGAGCTCCGGGCACACCCTTGATGTCAGCTCACCTAAGCTTCCTTTTGAGCTGTCTGTATGTCACATGTCTGTGGATGCTTTTGCACAGTGCTCACAGGCTGGCACTCTTGACCTGCTCTCTACCTGCACTGTGGAATTTCTTGCTTAATCAGTCTTATACCTTTTGTATATTTCTAATGAACTGGGCTCACAGTCTTGTGGTGGAAAAACAGATGTCCAAATAGTGGGAAAGGAAACAGGGTGAAGTCTCTGGGCTCGTGCTATTTGGACTGAATCCAGGAATATTACATGAGTTTAGGACTTTCTAATATCTTGTCATTGCTTGCAAGCAGTCAGTCTAGATGATCATAGTTGGCATGTCAACCTATAGAGTCTTAAAAGGACTTTTGAAGCATGCAGAAATCATCCAACTTGGAGGTGTCCTGAGGAGCATGCCTCAAACTCTTGAGATGGAGGCACTTTTTTTTCCTATCACATTAGTGGGTCATCCTTTTTTATTCTTTTTTGTTGGGTTTAGAGAATGAAGATCACAGCCAACAAAGTCCCAAAACACCCGAGTGCCTGGGACTTGAGCCCCAGGTGGGGTTTAGAATTGAAACTGGGGCTTTGCTATATAGGAACCAAGGTTCCTGTGCCATCCCACCTGCAATCCAGGCTCTAAGGTTACCATGATCTGAACTCCTGACTGTAGTGGACTGACTGGTCTGCATATGAAACTATGAGTGACAAATGACACAGAAGAGGAACAAATACCCCTTGACTCCTTTCTCAGAGCCAGGGGTAAGAAGGAGAGAGCAGAGGAAGGAATTACCTTCCCCTCTCACTGGCTCAGTGCATGGCACCAGTGCTGTGGGTGAAGCATGATCTTTACCCTCTGGACCCAACAGCAAAGAGCACAAGACAAAAATGAGACAGAAAGAGGGTGACCTGTCTCAGTCTTACCACCTTTAAAGAAACAGCTTTTTCTAGCTTCACAGTTGACCAAAGGCGGCTACACCCAGAGCACTTCCATTTTAGGAGATGTAGCCATGCCCAGGAAAGCCCTTCAGGTCACCTCCAGATGAGATGATCTGGAAATACTACAAAGGCCCCAACTTTCATGTCTGTGACCTGTTTCTGTACCTAAGTAAGCCCTTTGAAGGAAGGACCACACTTTTCCCTTCTTGTCACAAGAGCAAGCTGCTTGAGGGCAGGGAAGATTTAATTATTGTCATTCTATCTCTGATGCCTCTCCAGCACTTGATTGTAGGTACTAAATAAATGCTTGTTGTTAAGTTTCTTGTGTCTTGGCTCCAATCTCAAGGGCACATCTGAAGGCATAGTACAAGACTCGTTGACTACAGGCTGAATTTAAAAGAATTGAATTTAGCTTATCTTGACTTATATATCCCAAACTAAAATTTGGGATTATTAGATGTAAGAAATAGTTTATTTGATGCAATTTTAACCATTAAAATATTGACTTTTAAAAAGAGAAATTGTATTTCTGATTGATTTCAGTTGTCCTTTTTGAGGCTGATAAGACAACCAAGTGTTTTCAAAATGTTTCCATCATTTATTTTCAATGGGAAAAATGCCCTCTGGTGGAAGAAAATGTATAGAAATATTTTCACACAATATCAGAACTTGCAAACAATTTTTTAAAGGAAGCATCTACTACAGAAAGGCTTATTGTACCTCTTGAATAACCTATTTATGGAGGAAATCAGTCTTCTTCAAAGAGAGGAAGAGTGAGCGCATTTTGGTTGTTTAAATGTTCTATGTGAGAATAGTGCTATAATTGTTAGCATTTCTGCATTTTCTTCACAGTTCAGAATCCCAGCCAGCCTACCTTTTCTTTGTTGGCTCTGGGTAAACACTGCAGCGGTGCCCTTGCTGGAGGATATTTCAGTCTGAACTACCTTCTCACGCTGTAATGTTTTGCAATGGAAAATGCTGTATTGGGGTTCAGAAAACCTATGTTCAAACTCCAGCTTTGCCGTTTACTGCTCTTGTAACTTTGGGAAAGTTATATCCTCTCTGAGCTTCAGTTTTTTTAGTTGGTAAAATGAGGGAGTTGTATTAGATGATCTGCAAAGGCCCTTCTAATTTGAAATCTATGTTTCTTTAAGCCTCTTCTCTCCCCAGGGCTGAGCCTGAGTTCTTACAAGAATCTTCTAAGAAGGGAAACAAGAAATGAGACCCTTCCTTCCTAACAAAGACAAAGACTAACATTTGTATGCATGCTTTAAAGTTGTTGTTTTGTTGTTTTGCTTTTTGGAGGGCAATTGCAGTTAAGTGACTTGCCCAAAGTCACTTGGCTAATAAGTGTGTCAAGCATGTGATGCCGAATTTGAACTCAGGTCCTCCTGACTCCAGGGCCAGTGCTCTGTTCCCTGCGCCACCTAGCCACCCCCATGCTTTAAAGTTTTAAAAGCATTTCATGTGCCTTATCTCATTTAAGGACCATAATAGCACTGAGAGGTAAAAACTAGTAACTATTCCCACATCTAGGTAAGGGAACAGAACTTCAGAGAACCTGAAAAATTTATTCAGTCACCCAGCTGGTAAATGTCAGAGATGTCATTCAAACCCAGGTGTTCCTGGCATCAAGTATAATAGTCTTCCTACTACACCATTAGTGACTCTCATGTAACCAGATAATACCTTAACAATGATCATTCCTCCTTAGTGTCCCAGCTCATGCAGGACCCTATATAGGCAATGTCCTAGTGCCTTAGAGGTTAAAAAAAATAAATTGAACACCAGTTTTTGGTTTGTTTGGGGTTTTTTTTTTTTTGCTTTAGTTACAAATGAGTATTAATTGTAGCAGCTTGCATTTTTAACCCAATGAGTTCAAGCAAAGCCATTAAATAATTTCAATATTCTGGATAGAAATTTTCCTTTTAAAATATTTTATAGGTACTCTTTTTTTTTCAACATTGCTTTTTATTTCCCAATGACTTTGGTTTCCCAATGACTTTTAGTACCTTCTGTTGCAAATATAAATACAATCCCAGTACGAACAAAACATTAGCTTGTCTGAAAATGTGAGCCTCATCCCTCACCTGTAGGCTATCACCTCTTTGCTCCCAGGGAGGAGGTGTTCCATAGGCTGCTACAAATCGTCAAAGGGAAGCGGGTGTGGCCGAGTATGAGCACAGGACAGGAGTCAGGCTGAAGCCAGGGGTGCTGGGCCTGTGGTAACTCGTGTCATTTCTGTTCCTCTGATAATGCTAGGCATCTCCGTTGGCCATCCGAACGCAGCCGATAAGGCGAATTTCCTGACCTCTAATTGCAGGTTGAATTAGCGAGCAAATGATTGATTGTAGCATAGAGAACAGCCCAAACAAAGGAAATGTGGGGCCCTGATTCGAGGTTGTAATACCGACTGAGTCAGGCCTCGAAACACTCAGCCCTTAACTCCATGATGCTCTTGCTTCTCACTCTACCAATAATGCAAATGACATGATGGTAACATTATGTTCCCCATCACCGTCTGACTCAGTTTAAGCTTCATACGCTTTTTGTTAAAGTGAATGTTTCAGACATTTAAGGAAAGATGTTTTTTAGATAATTGCCCTCGCTACAGGCTTAATGAGTGGAGGGCAAATTCTGTAAGAGAGAGGACATGAGAAAAGTTTCAGTTTGGTCAACAGGCTGGGGAACAGGATAGATGTGAATTAGATCACAGACTGAGGGTTGTAAATGGCCATAGAAGTTACATAGTGCCCTCTCTGTATTTTATACATGAGGAAACTGAGACCCAGAGAGGTTAAGTGATTTACCCAAGATCACACCAGGAATGTGGAAGAGAAAGGATTTGAACTCAGGTCCCAACCTCAAATCCAGCACTCTTTGGCAGCTTCCTCCCCTGTGTACACAGTAGGTTCTCAATGAATGTTTGTTTCCTTCCTAATGTCCTACTCTAGCTGGAATCAGGAAAGTCAATTTGCTTTAACGCACTCTATGGAAGTGATTAGAAAGAGGATTCTGATTGAGCCGGCGTGGACCCCATGCCATGAGGCTGACTGAGACCATATGAAGCTCATTGACATGGTACTTTGAAGAGCAATGCAGTATTTACATTCCTGCCAGTGGACCTTATGGAGTAGTCAGGAACGCTGTGTAAATAGCGTTACTAAAGGCCCACTTCCAGACCAGAGAACTGTGAAGTGGGGACAGAGACATGAAAAGAAATGTCTTTGGCAGAAAAAAATGTTGATTGTGTGTTTAGCAGAGAACAAAGCCTGTTCTGTGATTGTCTTGAAGGATCGGTGGGGGAGCAGATGATGCTTGTTTAATGCAATGGTAAATGGCTGTGGCAATTAATCAAATACTAAGAAAAGGCTCCTTCCCCAACATTAAGGGTGGCGGTGGAGGGGAGTGGGTTCTCATTTGAGGAGTTTCTTACCTGCACTGCAGAGTTTGCAGGTTTCTCTCATTGTGGGCATCTTAGCTCGAATAAATGGTAACCAGCTGTAAGGTTTCCTATGAATACACATGTTTATCTTGTTGTTGTTCAGCGTGTCCAACTCTTTTAGACCCAATTTGGGACTTTCTTGGCAAAGATACAGATACAGAAATTTAGTTAAAAAGAGTTAAGCGATTTGCCCAGGATCACACATAGCTAGTAAGTGTCCAAGGTTGGATTTGAACGCAGGTCTTCCTGACTCCAGCTTAGCACTCTTTCCATCTTTCTGCCTAGCTGCGTCTAATGAGCAACAAAGCCAAAATTCAAGCCTAGGTCGCCTGAGTCCAGATCTACTTCCAAATCTAGTAAAACACACTGCCTTTTTAGCTGTTGGGCCAGTGTTGGGCCCTCAGCAGAGACAGCTGGTGGGAGGTAATCAAAGTTGTGTTCGTGAAGATACCATGCAACTAGAACCAGGAACCTCCTCTTACCTGTGGAGGGCCTGAGTAGCACTCAGGTAGCACTGAGCCACTGGGCCCATCCATTGTAAGAGCCTGAACGAGGGCAGTGCAACTGAGATTTGACGTTGAGGGTCCTGGCAACACTTTAAGTCCGTAGGCTTATAGGTTCATGGGAATTTAGACATCATCTATCTAATCCAGAAGTACAGGGCGGCTAGGTGGCTCAGTGGATGGAATACTGGGCCTAGAGTCAGGAAGACCTGAGTTCAAATCCCGACTCAGACATGTACTAGCTGTATGACCCTAGGCAAGTCACATAACTCTGCTTCAGTTTCCTCATCTGTCAAATGAGCTGGAGAGGAAAGTGGCAAACTCTCCGCTATCTTTGCCAAGAAAATTCTAAAAAGGGGTCACATTTTATGTGATGACCAAGTTGGACTCACACATGGAATTGAGAGCTAATTCATTATCAGGCAAATAGACAAAAGGATTCATGAAGAGTCAGATGAGGCTGAAAATGATGAAGCAACAACAGAAATCTAGAGGGTTCAAACACTTGGCGCACTGAAGACGTGTTTCCACAACGCTTTCCCTGAGTGCAAAAATGACTAATTAGAGATCAAGCAGTTACAGGGTCATTACCAAGCAGAAGAACAAAAAAATGGTGGGATGGACCAGGAGTGCTCTTGGGACCTGGGTTTGTCAGGGGTGACAAGCTTATGTGCCGGCTCCTAGATCACGGCAATGGTCAGACCCAGAGCTGGGGCTCTTGTCCCCAGCTGGGGAGGGGAGGGGGACAGGATGCTGAGGAAGCAACACCCTGAGACCTGTATAACACTTTCTTTATAATAATTCTTTCACCCACTTCACTACATTTGATCTGAACAAAGAGCCTGTGAGTTGGTCCAGGCAGGTCTTCAGTGTATATAGGAAGAAACTGAAATTCCAGGAGGTTATTGGCTTGCTCAGGTAGTGGTAGAGTCAGGGCTAAGAAAAACAATAATTCATATTTCTCTAGTACTGTGTTTACAAAACACCTTTTCCTCCTTTAATAAGTGGTACAAGTATCAAGAATTTATTTTAGTAACAGAAAAAAACAATGACTTGAATGTACAGTGTGTGTGTGTGTGTGTGTGTGAGAGAGAGAGAGAGAGAGAGACAGAGAGAGAGACAGAGAGAGAGAGACAGAGAGAAACAGAGACAGAGACAGAGGGAGATAGATAGGGAAACAGAGAGAGACAGAGAGACAGAAGCAGAGAGTGATAGAGACAGACACAGAGGCAGAGAGATGCTGGAGTAAGTCAGGAAAGAAAGAAAGAAAGAAAGAAAGAAAGAAAGAAAGAAAGAAAGAAACAAAGAAAGAAAGAAACAAAGAAAGGAGAAAAAGAGACATATTAAAGAAGGTTCATTTATTCCTTTGCTTTCCAGAATTTTTTAATATTAAAAGGATGTTGTATTTTGTCAAAAGCTTTTTTTTCTACATTTATTCATAGAATCATGTGTTTTTTCTTGTTTTTCTTTAAAGTAATATGGTCTTTTATGTTATAGTTTGCCTGATGATGAATTAACCCTTAGTTTCAGTTATAAGTCAAACTTGGTCATCGCACACAATCCTTTTAATAATGTGCTATAGCTTCTTTGATAATATTTTATTCAATATTTTTTCATTGATACTCAGAGGTATTGGCCTCTAGCTTTTTTTTCTATTGGTTTTCATCTCCCAAGTTTAGATATTAAATTAACATTTATGAAAGTGAAAGACATTTGATAGGAGGCTATCTTTCCTATTTTGGGAAATAATTTATGTAAAATTGGAGCTGATTATTTTTTAAGTTTGATAGAATTCATTTGTAAATAGTACGGTTCTTTCTCAAACCTCCTCTCCTGTGGAAATTCCTGATGACATTTTCTAGTTTTTGATTGGGTTGCTCTGGAGATTTTGATTTTTTTATATAAATTCTTTTTGTTAATATAAATTTTATTGACATAAATTTTTATTTTTATTAGTATAAATTCTCTATTTATCATTTGAATAATTAATATATTTATTATTTTTGTAGGTAGTCATCTATTTCATCTAAGTCATTTTACCAGAGTATAAAATGGGCAAAATTATTTCCTTTATTTTCATTTTTTGATGTTGGCAGTTTAGTTTAACTTTCCTTATAAAAATTAGATTAGATAATGGTTTATTTTATTATTAAAGCTCTAAATTTTAGTTAACATGTCAATAATTTCTTTTCAATTATGTACTTTGATTTCTGGAATTTTCTATTTTTGAACCTTTAAAAAAAAACTTCTTACTTTTCTAAGTTTTATTTTAGTTGCACGATCAATTATTCGAGCTGTTTTTTCTCTCATGAAAGTATTCTATTTCTGTTCACAAAAGTGTTTGCAGATATAAAGTTTCCTCTGATAACTGCTGTGGCTATATACAGAAAGTTTTGGTATGATGTTCTATTGCTACCATTTTATTTATAGAAATTATCTATTGTTTCCATGGTTTGTTCTTTGGCTCACTAATTTTATATAATTAAATTATTTAGTCTCTGTGTAAGTTAAATTCTTTCTTAAGAGACTTTTGTATATTATACTTTTATTACATTGTGGTCAACAAAGGACATATTTAACATTTTTACTTTTCTGCATTTGTTTGTGAAATTTTTAGGCCAAAGCACTTCATCATTTTTTGAAAAAAATTTGTTTTTCAACTTATAATCAATAATCATAAAAAAATCTATCAGTCTAACTTTTCTAAAATTCTATTTAGCTCATTTGCTTCTTTTTTTTATCTTTTTGTTAGATTTTTCTAGGTATGAAAGGGGCATATTAAAATGTCCAATTATTATACTTTCACTGTATATTTTCTCCTATAATTTAATTAATTTCTCCTTAGGTATGTAGGTGCTATGTCATTAAATGCATTAAGTATTGATATTATTTCAATTATGATCACTTTAAGCAACATGTCATTTTCCTGTTCACCTCAGTTTTTAATGTTGCTTTGTCTGAAATCATAATTTTTAAAATTTGAAGCATGATAGATTCTACTCCGGGTTTTAATTTTGACTGTGTGCAAATCTTTAATGTTTTAAATATGTTTCTTGTAAACAATATATTATTAGATTATGCTCTGTAGTCCAGTATGCTACCTTTTTTCCATTTTATTAGTGTGTTCAACTGTTCATGTTCACTGTTATGATTATTAATTGAATATTCCCCTTGATCATGTTCTTCTATAATTGCCGTGCTTTCTTTCTCAGCTTTTTTTTTTTTAACAAAGAAGGTACTAGAAAAAAATAAGAATGTTTCTGATAAGGACCAGGAATCCATAAATAAAATGATCTTTTCTAACTCCTTTGCCCCTGCTTTCTTCACAAGCCCAGATCCAGTTTCTAGTTTTTAAACTTTTTTTCTTTTTAAAAATCACCCTTTTTGATCAACTCTTTGAAGCAGAAGTTTTTTTGACTTGTGATTATTCATTCCTTTCCCAAATCTACTCTCTGATTTATATCATACCTTCCTATATCCCTTTTAAATTTAATAAAATTTTATACCAAATTATTTTGTTTGAGTGTATGTGTGTGTGTGTGTTGTGTTTATGTGTTTATGAATTGTGTTATATGTAATTTGGGCATATATTCAGTTCTTTATCCAGTTAATATAAGAGTGAGGACATGAGATGCTCACTTCTCCCACCTCTTTCTCTATGTTTGCACACTTATTTTTTTTGTGTACCCTATCTATCCAAAATAGTGCTTCTCCTCTTTCTTCCTCATCTGATTTCTAGTGTATTCTTTCTCTCCCTTTTCCTCTCCTTTAAAACTAATAAAACAGAACAAAACTGTACTATGCCCTTATTTAACTCCTTCTGTGACCCTTGAAGCCATTAAGATTCAGAATGTACTTTTGTCTCTTCTATCCCTGTTAGAATGTGAGCACCTTATCATCATTCATCCCTTCTAATTCCTCAAATGTATTAACCGTTCTAGTTTTTCTTTGACACTTATGTTTGCATTTCAAAGTTTTTGCTTAGCTTGTTTCATTAGAAATATTTGAAAGTCCTCTATTGTAATAAATGTTTATTTTTCCCCTCTAGGATTATACTCAGTTTTCCAAGCTAAGTTACTTTTGGTTTTAAACCTTTATATTTTACCTTTTGGAATATCCAAAGATTTGCATTCCAATATTTTCTCTTCTTTATAATACTTGCTTTAAAGTCTTGTGTAATCCTGACTGTGGTTATTGGTACTTAACCTCTTTCTTTCTGGCTACTTAAAACAATTTTTCTTTGACTTGGACTCTCTCAATATTGTCTATCACATGTCTGCATATTTTCAGTTTTGGATTTCTTTCATGGGGTGACTGGTGCATCTTTTCTATTTTCTTTCTTTCAAATCATTTTTGGAGGCAATTGGGATAAAGTGTCTTGCCCAGAGTCACCACACAGCTAGTTAATATCTGAAGCTGGATTTGAACTGGGGTCCTCCTGACACCAGGGCTGGCGCACTATCCACTGCACCACCTACTTGCCCCATCTTTTCTATTTTTGCTTTCTTTAATGATTTCTTGTACTGTTGTTCCAGGGTTGGGTTTTTGTTTTGTTTTGTTTTGTCATGATTTTTCAGGGAGTCCAGTGGTTCTTAAATTATCTCTTTGTTTTCCAGGCCACTTATTTTTTATAACAGATAAATTGCATATTTTTTCTTTTTTTAATCTTTTGACTTTGCTATAACATAACTTTGCTGTAATATTTTATTATCTCATATAATAACTGAATTACTTCTGCTTCATTCTATTTTTCAGGATGTACTTGAGTATGAATAAGGCTTTCCATTTCCTGTTCTAAGCTATTTATTTTTTTTTCCTCCTGAATTCTCATTTTATCTCTTGTTTTATGTCTTCCGTCCACTCTTGTAAGTCCTTGTGGACGTGCCATTCTCCCCCTCCCCCCGCCCCGAGACCTTCTCAGTATTGCTTCGAAGATATATTTTTCTTTTGGTCTTGTCTTTTCAGCATCAGGTGACCTAGTGGATAGAGTGCCAGGCCTGAAGTCAGGGAAACCTGAATTCAAATCTGGCATTAGAATCTTACTAGCTATGTGACCCTGGACAAGTCACTTAACCTCTGTTTTGTCTAATCCACTGGAGAAGGAAATGGCAAACCATTCCAGTATTTTTGCCAAGAAAACCCCAAAATGGCGTCACAAAGAGTCAGATATTACTGAACAACAGCAATTCACAGTATTTCTTTCTTAAAATGTATTTTCATTTATCTTTTTTTTAACATAATCTACATTTCCTACACCCAACTTCTACACCGAAACCCCTTCTAAGAACCATTTCTTATAATAAAGAAGAAAAATAATACAGCAAAATTCATGAACATGTCCAAAAAGTCTGGTGTATCTGTATATACCCATTATCCTCTCACCTCTTCAAAGAAGTAAAAAAAATTTAAAAAAAATATCTTTTCCTTGGGGCCAAGTACCATTATTGTAATTTCATTTTAATTTTGTTGTTACCATTTTGCAGTCATTGTATTTATTATTTTCCTGGTTTCATTCACTTTACTTTTCTTCATCTCATATAAGTCTTTACATGTTTCCATACGTAAATATTTATCATATTTACCATTTCTTATAGGACAAGATTTCATTAAACTTATGTACCCCAATTCTTTTCCATTACCAAGTTGTTGGGCATCAGTTTTGTTTTCAAGTCTTTCCTTTGGTGGCACAAAATATCTTACTGTGAATGTTTTGTTGTGTATAAGGCCATTCTTTGTCATTGACTTCCTTGGGGTATCTGATTAATAGCAGAATCTCTTGATCAAAGGGTATGGACATGTTAAATACTTTCTTTGAATAAATTGCTTTCCAACATGGACCAATTCACATCTCCTCCAGCAATGAATTGAGGTCCTCATCTTTCCACAATCCCTCCATTATTGACGATCTTCATCTTTTCCCATCTTTGACTATTTGTACGATGTGAAATGAAACCTCTCAATTGTTTGGATTTTGACTTCTCTTATTATCAATAATTGAAGGCATTTTGTGATAAAGGTTTTTTCCCAGTTTCTGATTCTTCTTGTTATTTTTTGATCATTTAAAAAATTTCTAATTTTTTTGTACTTGAAATGTCTGTTTTATCTAGATTTTGTTTGGATAAAAAATCATTCCTTAGCCATAGTTTCAAGAAGCATATGATCTTCTTGCCTTCTAATTTTATTAAATTATATGGTCTTTAATATTTAGATTGTATATGTGTATGTATATAATTTATTGTAGCATGTGGCATATTGAGAGGCAGCACTGTGGGTATAACTGACGTCAGAACTAGGACAACCTAGGTTAAGGTGGTCACAAAATAGCTGTATGACCCTGGGAAAGTCACTTAACTCTCAGTGCTCTAGACAATGCTTTAAGACTATAAGTTGCATAGAAGCTATTGACCTACATTAGGAGGGGGTGCTTCCTTGTAGAGTAAATTCTCCAGAACAGTAAAGCAAGAAAGTCCAGTCCTTATTTATATAGGTTGTAATATGTTTATCTAAATCTAATTTCTATTTTTCTAAGAGATTGCTTTCTACCAGTACTTAGCAGATATAAATCTCTTACCTGGGTAAGTTAGGTTTTGATGTTTATCAGACCCAGGGGCCAATTGTTTCTGATTCTCTTTTTAAAAATAGGTATTAATTTTAAAAGTTTGGTGAAATTCTAGGAATCCATCTGGACTAGGTTCTTTTTCCCCCTTGTAAATTCCTCCATTGTTAGTTCAGTTTTTTTTCCTGAAGTAGGAATATTTAAGTTCTCTATTTGGTGGTCTGTTAATGTGTATATTGTATATTTTTCTGTAACGTCAACAGTTATCAAGTATCTACTATGTGTAGGAACTGAGTTAAATGCTGATGATAAAAAGATGGACAAAATTGTCTTTCTCAAGTAGCACACAGTCTAATATAGGAAAGACCATACAAACAAATATACAGACACAGAAAAGATATATCCAGGATGAACTGGCAGTCATTTCAGAGTGGAGGCACAAGTGTTAAGAGGTTCAGGAAAGTCTTGCAAAAGGTATGAAGACATTTAGCTTAGATATAAAGGAAACCTGGGAAGCTAGGAGATGGAGATGAGAGGGGAGAACTTGCCAGATATGGAGGACAGCTGATGAAAGGGGAGTAAGGTGGAATAAGACTAGAATGGTAGGAAGGGGTAGGAAGGGGTATGAAGGGCTTCAAAACAAAGCAGAGAATTTTCTCTTTGATATTGGAGGTCCAATTTGATATTGGAGAGCCACTGGAGTTTATTGAATAGAAGAGTGACATGATCAAACCTGAGCTTTTTGAAGCTCTAATCAATTTGACATCTAATTAGAGAAAGGACTAGAATGGGGAGACTTGAGGCAGGGAGAGCAACTGGAAAGCTCTTGGAATAGTCCAGAAATGAAGTGAGAAGGATCTGTACCAGTGTTGGGAGTGTCAGAGGAGGGAAGGTGACATATGTAAGAAATATTATGATGGTAAAGCAACAGTACTTGGCAAATGATTGGACAGGGGGTAAGAGAAAGTGGGAAGCTGAGGTGACACAGGGTTCTCAGTGTGGGTGGCTAAGAGTATGGCAGGGACCTCTACAATAATAGGGAAGTTAGGAAGAGGAAAGGGGTTATTTGAAGGGTGAGATAGGAGGTGGAGATAATGAGTTCTGTCTTGGACGAGTTGAATTCAGGATGTCTTTGGGACATCCAGTTTGAGATATCTACTAGGAGGTTACAAATGGGAGACTGGAGGTCAGGAGAGAGATTAGCTCTGGGCAGATAGATCTAGTGAATCATCTGCATAGAAATGAGAACTAAGTACATGTGAACTGATGAGATATATAGAGAGAAGTGAGAGAATATAGAGGGAGAAGATGTGGCCCAAGGGTGGAAGGACACTCACAGAGCGTGGGTATGCTCGGGTTGGAGATCCAGCAAAGGACGCGGGAAAGGAGCAATCAGAAGCTAGGAGGAGAACCAGGAGAGATTAGTATCATGAAAACACAGAGAGAAGTATCAAGGGGGAGATGGTGTCAAAGACTGCAGAGAGGTCAGAAAAAGATGAGGATTAAAACAAATCCATTGGTAACTCCAAAGAGAAGCTTCATTTGAATGATGAGGTCAGAAGCCAGACTGCAGAGTTAAGAGAGTGAGAGGAAAGGAAAGAGAGTCTCCCATTATAGATGAGCTTCTCAAAGACGTTAGCCAGGGAGACAAGACATAGGCAGTAGAGATGGAAAGATAAGTGATTTTTTCTAAGGATGGAAGGACATGGGCACATTTTTAGGCATCAGAGAAGTAGCCACTAGACAGGGAGAGATTAAAAATTAGTGAAAGAGTGGGAATGTTACAGGGAGCAATTTGCCAAAGAAAATGGAAGATATGGGATGGCTTATCCATGTATAGGGATTTTCTTTGTCAAGGAGAAGAGCAAACCTTGGTTTTGTTGGCATATAACTGTGTATGATAAGTTCTGGGGGCAGCTAGGTGATGCACTAAATAGAGCGCTGGCCCTGGAGTCAGGAGGACCTGAGTTCAAATCCAGCCTCAGACACTTGACACTTAACTAACTGTGTGACCTGGGGCAAGTCGCTTAACTGCTTTGCCTTCCCCCCTCAAAAAAAAAAGAATAAAAAAACATGTTCTGAAAATTCTTTTGGTTTTTTCTGGGTTTTGTTGTGATTTTACCTTGTTCGTTTTTTTAATTTGTGAATTTAGTTTTCCCCCTTTTTAATAAGGCTATCTAAAAAAGTCATCAATTTGTTAGTCTTTTCAAAGAAGCAGACTATAGTTTTTTTTTGTAAATTCTACAATCCTTTTGGTTTCAAATTTATCTATTTCTCCACTAATTTTCAGTATCTCTTTTTGATTCTTATTTTGGATTTATCTGTTGGCTTTCTGATTTTTAAATCACATATTCAGTTTGTTAATCCTCTTTTTTCCTTCTATTTTAAAGTACATTTTTGGGTAAGTGATTTTTCCTCTCATGACTGTTATAGCTGCCACTCAGAAATTTTGTTATGTTTTCTAATCATAATCATTGTCTTTTACATAATTGTTAATTGTTTTTATTTGTTCTTTGATCTGTTCATTATTTAGTATTTCATTAAGTCTTTATTTAGGTGTATTTTTTGCTTGTGTTCCCTGAATTGATTACTTTTTTGTGTTATGGTCTTTAAAGGATATCTTTGGCATTTGTGCTTTTAAGCATGTGTTTACAAATTCTCTCTGTCCTAATACATGGTCATTTTTAAAAATACCATGTGGTGCTGAGAAATATACACAATATTTAGAGGACTCATTCAGGAAGCATCATATGTTAGCTCAAAATTCTCCAAAACTTTGTTCAATTCTACATTTTCATTTAAAAACATATTTCTGTTAGTTTTTATAAGCTCTGAAAGAGCAACATTAATGTTGCTTACTACTACTGTGTCTTTTTGCAATTTAATAACAAATAAGTATTATCAAAGTCCATTAATGCAGTGAATTGGCCATATGTGAAATGTATGTGTATTTCTTCACCTTTAGTCTATCCCTTTCTGACCAGAATTGGGAAGCATACTTCATCATCAGTCATCTCAAGTCAAAGTTGGTTGTGTCTAGTGTTTTTTTTCTTTTTCTTTTAAAACTTTTAAATAAGATTTTGTTGATTTCTTCTGTTTTTTATATCATAATAATTATCCCCATTATCCATTCCCAGAGAACTATCCCATATAATAGAAGTAGTTTTAAGCTCAAAAAAAGAAAATGAAAGAAAAAGAAGAGGAAAACAAGAAAAGAAAAATAAATCAGCACAAGTGATCAATACCTTGAAAAAAGTCCAAAAACATGTACATTGTGCAATACCCATGAACCTTCCATTTCCACGAAGGAGTGGGTTTGGGATGTCTTCTCATAGCTCTTCATTCAAGTCATGGTTTATTCTTTATAATTTTGTTATATTTGCTTTTGATATTTTGGCATAAAATTGTTCTTTCCATTTAAATGTGTTATAGTTACTGTGTGTGTTGTTTTCTGGCTCTGCTTATTTTGCTCTGCATCAGTTCACCTAGTTTTTATTGTGCTTCTCTGTATTCATTACATGCATCATTTCTCACAGCACAATAATATTCCATTACTTTCACGTGCCACAGTTTGTTTAGCAATTCCCCGATTAATGGGTGTCTATTTTGTTTTGAATTCTTTGCTACATCTAGTGCTTTTTTATGCTGCTAAGGTCCTCTAAATTGTATTTTTTCTTTGATCTTTTAACTATCAGATCTTTAAAACTTTTAGACTTTGATTTCTAAGAGAGCATCCCGTGGCAGAGGGTGAAGGGAGGTGGACCTTTTTATATCATCATAATGTAGTTTATATGGGCACTATGCTGGGTGCTGGGAATGCCTAGAGGTGTAAGAGGTTGTCTCTGACCTTAAAGAGTTCTTAATGGCTGAAATTAGTGGTCTTTTCTCATTTTCGTCTTCTTTGATCTCTTTGTAGCCATTTAATGATCACCCTCTTCTCCTTGACACTCTCTCTTCTCTAGGTTTTTGTATTATTACTTTCTCTTGGTTCTTCTTTCTCTCTTTCTTTCTTTCTTTCTTTCTTTCTTTCTTTCTTTCTTTCTTTCTTTCTTTCTTTCTTTCTATCTGTTTGTCTGTCTATCTATCCATCCATCCATCCATCCATCTATCCATCCATCCATCCATCCATCCATCCATCCATCCATCCATCTATCTATCTATCTATCTATCTATCTATCTATCTATCTATCTATCTATCTATCTACTCCTTCTTAGTCTCCTCTGCTGACTGTGGGTGTCCCCAAGGCTGTTATATCACTCTCAATCCCACATAACCAATCTCTTGCTAACTCTTACCATTTTTACCTTCACAATATCTTTGATATAGATCTCCTTCTTTCCACTAACATAGTTTTCATCCTAATGTGAGAACTCATCCCCTAATACCGGGATTATTCAATACCTTTCTGGTTGGTCTCCATGATTCAAGGCTCCCTTTACTCCACTCTCCTCCAACTCAGAAAACTCTAGTGGCTCTTTGTTATCTCTGGGATCAGATAGAACATTCTCTATTTGACTTTTAAATCCTCTTACTACCTGACCTTTTCCAGTTTTCTTTTTACTTTGTGGTAAATGTTTAACATTCTGCTTTCTGGGGGGTTATAAATGGATACAGGAGACAGTTTAAATTGAATCTGCATTATTAACACTTTCTCCATTGACTTCTTAAGTCTAGACAATCAACAGAATAACAAATCACGTCCTAATTTGTAGTTTGCTGATTTCCAAGGCAAAAATGCTCACAGAGAAAATTTAACAATCAGCTCTAGAGAACCAGACCAAACTGGCTTTTTTAAATGGTATTTTTTTTACTGTTCTTTCTACTCCCTTCCATATATCCTGTAATCCAGTGACACTGGCCATCTTATTATTCTATTTCATGACTATGCTTTTTTTTTATGACTGTCTTCTCTTTCTTTACCTCTGCCTCCTGCTTTCCTTCAAAATTCAGCTCAAATCCATGTTCTACAGACCATCGCCAACACTCAGCACTGCTAAGTCCTTCCCTCTATGATTACCTTCCATTTCTCCTATGTCTGTCTTGTAGAGTTGTTTGCACATTGTCTCTCCCCTTAGAATGTGAGCTCCTTGAGGACAAGACTGTGTTTTTGCCTTTCTTTGTATTTTCAGAATTTAGTACAGTGCCCAACGCATAGGAAACCTTAATGAATATTTGTTGATTGACTCCAGTTGAGGAGATGAAACTCAGACCAACAGAAACCCAAGTCATAGTACTCTATGAGATAGCATCAAACTAATGAAATAAAGAAATAAAAAGAAAAATAAAAAAATGTTATAGTAATTGAAAAGGGAACTTAATTTCTGGGGGCTGGGCTTCATGGAGGAGGGAGTTCTTCCACTGAGACTTCAATTAGGTCTTATTTCCTGCCTCTTCTCCCAGTAGAATGTAAGCCCCTTGAGAGTAGGGATTGTTTTATGTTTTGCTTTGGTCCCTCATTGCTCACCACAGTACCTTGTACATAGTAAGTCCCTAAAAAATGTTTGTGGAATTGAATTGATGACAGGGAGAGTTTAGACCAAGCTTGCACAACTTGTGGCCTGCCAGTGTAGAGGAAGATGTCCTCTACATTTTTGCAGGCTGCCTGAAGTCTTCTGGCATGCCCGTGAGCTGTAAGCAACCTGGAGGCCACAGGTTGTGCAGGCCTCTTGGTCTTTAGAAATAGCATTAGCTAAACAAGAATAATTTTGTACATTTGGGGGGACATGAGGCGACTCATTTGTTTAAAGCAGTCCTTCACAACATTCGGCCTGCAAGGTGCTCGCTGCCCATCAAAGGATTTCAGGCAACCCGGGAAAAATGTAAAAGAAAGTAAAGATGTAAGCAGTGTTTTGTCCATGCCCTGCTTACCCTGCCTTCCCCACTGGTCATTATTGTGCCATCATGTAGCTTGGCCTGTGGGTTGTCATTGGGCGTATGTACCTGTTTGTCACGTGACCTGCCACAGACCAACTGTTGTCAGGCTGTCTCTGGTCTGAGAGGAACAAGCATTGTATCTTTTTGCTATATTTTCAGTCATTACTAAATGTAAACAGTAAGAAAACATGAAAAATGTATTAAAACTTGTGCATTAATGTGATTTCATGATAAATAAAAATCTTAAGTAATAAAAGCAATTAATTAATATTAGTGGAAATTTCCATTTTAAAAAAATATGGTTTATTTGCAAAGTGGTTAAAACATTAATTATACCTTTACTTGGAAAGTGAGTCACTAAAAAACTATCTTCAGTCTGAAGAATGTTTAGCCTATTTTAATTTTGGTTCCCACCTACTGCCAAGTTGTGCATGTCTGGTCTAAAGCAAAGGTTCTTTTAGGGGAGTCATGAGAAAAAAGCCTGAATCTTATGCCCCCACTTAAACCGGGAGATCCCTGGGGGGCAAGAGTTAGGCCTTATTTATGTCAGCTTCCTCCAACGTACTCTGCCAACTTCACGATGCTATATAAATATGTAAGTGATTTTTACTGTTACAATAATTATTTTTATCATTACCATTCTCAATCTTTTTTTTAATGATTAAGAATTAGACTGCCATTGGATTATGGAAATCCTTGGATGTCAGGTTAATCTTGTAGGTAACAGAGTGACTAACAGGGTCATGCTTTGTGGGGATTAATCATGTTACCCCTGTGCAATCAAATAGATTTGCAGTGTAATCACTGCTCTCCCACTCCCCACCCCCACCCCAGTTCTGTTGCTTCCCACTTGTTTATAGCATTTTCATCTCATGCAAGATCTGTCCGTACTCCAGGCTCTAAAAGAGCATTTAGAACGTCTCGGTATAAATTCTCCTATGGCCGAGAGCCTTTGGAAACACAAACTCCTTCTCTCTCTCTCCCTGCTTCACAAGGGATAGAAAATTAAAGTTTGATAAACTTCCCTCTTCTTCCTCCCCCGCCTAACAAAGAATTTCTGGTGAAGTTGGTACCATTTGCCTCAGGATGATCTCAGCCCTTAAACTATCATGGTTTTAGCTGGATTAAAGGCCTTTATTGTTGCTGAGGAAGAAGGCGGTACCTCTGTGATTGCAGTTTAAATCTACCTAACAATAGCCACATGTTGAACGAGATTTGAGAGTTATTAAATATGAACGCCACTCTTCCCTTTTTTTGCCATAAAATGCCTTTGTTTTGAAAGCTGGGGAGAAAGAACAAAAAAGAATGGAAGAAAGAGAGAAAGAAAATGGGAATTCAGAGCTGCTTAAAGGCCCTGGTTCTTGGAGCAGCCGTATCCTGTTTACCTCTCTCTGCCCCATTTAGCGAAATATCCTCCTTGACCTATTAAGGTTAGTTAGTCTGAGGGCTGTTTGGAAGCAATCATTGTGGGACTGTTCCTTGTGGATGTTGTGAAGGAAGCAGGGAGGGCCTTGTAGACATAACAGAAAGAACGCGGGGATGGGAGTTAGGAAACCACACTTCCCACATTTTGCCACAGACTCGCTGTCTGACCTTCACATCTCCTTCATGATCCTCAGTCTCCATCTTTAAAAGGTGGAGGTTGGACTCAGAGCCCTCTAAATCCCTTGCAGATTTGTGTTGAGCATTCAGTTTGGGGACACATTATGATACCGTAGAAAAAGCAATGGAAACTTGGGTCATTGTTCTGACTTTACCATCATGGGACTGTTGGTAAATGCATTATCCTTTTTAGTTTCAATGTCCACCTTAGGAACATGGGGAAATCGAGCTAGATGCTGGGGTGGGGAACCTGTGGCCTCGATGCTGTGTGTGGCCTCCTAGGTCCTCTGGTGCAGCCCTTTGACTGAATCCAAACTTCACAGAACAAATCCCCTTAATAAAAGGATTTGTTCTGTAAAACTTGGACTCGGTCAAAAGGCTGTACCCGAGGACCTAGAAGGCCATAAGTGGCTTGGAGACCTTGTGTTCTCTACCCTTGTTTAAGGCCCTAAGGTTTCTTGCTGCTCCGATGTTATGTGACTTTGTAGTTTAGTTCTGTATTTATTCATTGCAAGTTTTTGACCTGCTTCAGTTGTTCAATTGTTAGAAAGGCAATTTTGGAGAGCTGACCTTGGAGTCAGGAAGACTTGGGTCTCTGATATGTACAAGCTGTGTGACCCTAGGAAGGTTACTTAACCGCTTAATGCTATAATAATAATAATTAATACTAATAATAATAATGATAGTATTGGTGACAGCTAGAATTTCACAAATAGTCTTTCAGGTTGTCCTCACAGCAACTCTTATAGGTAGGTGCATTTTTATGCCCATTTTGCAGATGGAGAAACTGAGGTAGTTAAGTGATTTGCCCAGGGTTATATAACAAATATGTGTCTGATGCTAAATTTGTACTCAGGTCTTCCTGACTCCAGGAGGTCCAGCATTCTATCCACTATACCATCTAGCTGCTTTAGGCAGCTCTCTGAGATGTAGCTTTCAGAGAAGATGCTGCCTTGCAATGGTAGAGGGGGGGTTTCCTCACACAAACCCAGGAATGAAATCACAGGCCTAGTCCCTATTCCTATCCTTATTATTTTTTTTACCTCTCTCTTAATTATTTTTTTAGATGTGAGAAGACGCTTCTTTTGCATAAGGAAAAAATGCATTGTTTTGCCAGTCAGGAATGATGATTCATATTCAGGCAGGGTTATGTTAGATGACATCTACGGTGGGGCTTTATAGACTCACATAATTTCTTCCCCTAATATTGGGTCAAGAGCCTTGAGTCATGGGCTTCCCCTTATTGCAGGGGGTCTTGGGAGGATGCCTTTTTTTCTTCCAGTAAAGATAAAAGTGATAAGTGACACCATGTGGTGGAACCATCATGGTTTTGAATGCTTTGTATCTAAACACTTATAAAATCATACTATCAGAGCATCAGAAACTGAAGGGACTCAGTGAGCCTCATATCTGATCAGGAGAGCCCAGCCCCCTACAATATCCCTAAGAAATGGTCTCTCAGGGGGTGGCTAGGTGGTGCAGTGAATAGAGCACCAGTCCAGCCTCAGACACTTAACACTGACTAGCTGTGTAACCTTGGGCAAGTCACTTAACCCCAATTACCCTTCCCTTCCCCCTCCAAAAAGCAAAATAGAAAGAAAAAAAAAGAAAGAAAGTCTCTCAGATCTCCTTGTAGGTCATCAGGGATGTAGAACCCAATGCCATTCCACTTCTGTAGAGCTTTAATGTCTTTTTTTTCTTACATTAAGTAAAAAATCTGCTTCCTTGTAACTTCTGCCTACTATTTCTAGCTATTCTACCCTTTGGGGTCAAGTACTTAGTCTAATTCCTCTTCCTCAAGTGTCCTTCACTTGCTTGACGATGGCAATCATGTCTCCTTTAGTTCTTTTGGCACTGAGCTTTAACAATATGGATAATAAATGGGAGAGATGTAGTTTGTGACTTTTCTTGCAGTGCATGAGCAGAGTGGGTTTTCCTTCTTGTGGCCAGTAAATAAGGCCTTTGCTTCTGCAAGCACTGGAAATACAGCTTCTTGATGGTGGACTTATTTGGTCAAAGGACCTTTAAAAAGTGTGGATGGTATATAATGATGTCAGAAACTTTCACAAATTTGCCTTTAAATACCATTGATAAGCTTTCTCTTTCTTGCCTGCTAACAAAATCATTCACGATCAGAAGCACACAAAGACTTTATGAAGACAAAACCATACCAGCGCACAGTTCTTAGAATGATTACAGAATCTTTTGAAAAAAAAAAAAAAGGACTTTGACAGGCCATTGAAACCAGTCCTCTGTCTTCTGGCAGAAATTGCATTCCAAGCTTTCCAGAAAGACAGCTCTCTGTCCTACTTTTAGAAACCTCCAGGGAAGGAGAGTCCTCAGGCTCACATAGTAATGCATTCCAATGTCTCACACCCTCAGAGCAAGGAAGTTCTTCAAAATGTCTAAAAGTATTGCCTCTTGCCATCATTGAAGAATATTTCCTTTTATAGGCTCCTCAGGGAAATGTTTTTTAATGTTTTTTTTAATGTTTCTTAATGTAAGAAGCATGTCAGCTGTGTATTAAATAAACCTCTCATCATGATGCCCATACTAAGTCAGATTAAGGAAAACTGAAGGGGAAAAAAGGGGGAAGGGAGGAATAGTAAGGAGAATTTAGTTATGTCCAAGCTGGGACCCATCTTTAATAAACTGAATAGAATTTGTATGTCCAAAAGAGTGTTGTCCTGTTCTAGGTGAGGCTACAACACCAACACCCTTCAGGTTCAATGTTGAGATGAAATGAGACACTTAGAAATCACTGAACGTTGAACAAAAAGGGTTTACTTTGCCTTAACACAGTTAGAATATGCAAAAAGGACATGGCGGCACTTAGCTTCCTTCTCTCCCGGAAGTCTGGTCAGACTATGACCACTCACATGATACTAGGCACCACCAAGTCTAAGAGGCCCTGACCACATGCAGCTGGGAATTCTTTACACTTGTTTCTAGGAAGCTTCATCAGCAAAGCTGGGGTCAGTCCAGTTACTTGGAGGAGGAAATTGTGTCAGGGAAGTTGCTGCTATCAGGGAAATTGAAGTTGGGGGAAGTGGTGTCAGAAAAAGAAGTGTTTTCACTTGTCCTATCTCGGTCACCTTTGAAGTCATTCCCTTGGGAGCCCATAAATTCATATCAGCTCTGCTGCTATTTATTTCCTAGGTTATGTCTAGATCTACACTTTGGAGCATCATGAATAGGACTCTGCATGTCATTAACCGATATTTGTTAAATGGAATGGATTTCAATCACCTTCAGAATTTGTGGCCTGTTCTTTGAAGTCTCCTTAATGGTGGCCAGTTTTCCTCTTTGGGGGACTAGCTTTGGGAGCCCCTTCATCAAGTTATATAATGGCCATGAAATGTGTATGTGCACACACACACACACACACACACACCCCAAGTTATATAATGGCCAAGTAATATGTATGCACACATATAATGAAATATCATATTTTATATGGATACATACCTAGGTATTACATGAATGCCATCTAATATGGAAACATACTATGTGCATATATGTATGTATATACATATATAATATGGTATGTGTTCACAGGCAAAACACTGAGTCATGTAAGACTTATGTAGGGCATTTGGACTTAGGGATGTGTGGGAGTACAGGAAGTTTTCATCAAAAGCAAAAGACCCTGGGCTTCTCCTTTGCCTCTTGCAGGTACCCAGACTTCATCTAGGCCCCAGCCTAGACCCTGGCTCTAGGGTGGGTTTTAAAACAACAATATATTAAATAGGGTCTACATTGCTTCTGTCATTAACAACATTCCAACCATTAACAACACTAAGCCCTAATGGGGGTATATAACACAGTAAGGAGAAGTTCACTTTTTTGGACACACATACAACCCTATATCTTTGCTCATGAGGTTCCCTCTTTCTCAAGGGTAACTCAAGTTCCAAAGCTCGTTTATTGATATGGAACTCTCTCCTTATTGGTAGAGAGCAATGTCCTGAAACTGTGTGTGTGTGGGGGGCAGAGTTGGTGAGTGTGGGAGACAGGAGAGCTTCAGTCTCTTCAGAGATCCTGAGTCTCTTTGAGCATCTCCGACTTCCAGCTTCAAGAGAGAAGACAGATGATGACAAATCCACTTCAGGTTGCTGAATAGAGCAGTGAGAAAAAGCCAACACCAGAAGACCTAGTAGTCTCCGTCATATTTCTATCCTCAGATGCTACATTTGAGACTTCCAGAAAGCACCCCTGGGTGACATTTGGGACTCTAGCTCTCATTGGAGCTGTTGCCTTACTCCAAATAGGAAAGCCACTTCACCCTGCAATGTCTGCTTCATATTCTCCTCTATGTGCTTTCTCTAAATTCTCTTTTGCTATTGACCTAGATAAACAGGTCTCTTTGCTATTTACTATATGTATGCTCATTGTGGAACTGGTATTTGGTGGGATATAAAGCTTGGCTACTCCTTCCCCACCTCCATTAAGATATAGTGATTAGAAGTTTAGCTTGACCCTAAAAAATGACAATCCCCTAGACTAACAAATATTTAGGGAAGCAGATCCACATAATTCCAGCCTTGTACCCCCTTTTCTGAGGTGAGAAGAGTGACCAGCTTCTGGCTTCAACTCCCTGCTTTCTCTCCTGGAAGGAATTAATGTCTCCCTTGGAGAAGGGTGGGGTAGGAGACCCTTTGAGGCCCCCTGTGACAGCCTCATGCCACATGCCAGAGACCGCCCCCGCTACACCTGGGATGTTTGTTCTTCCTGCCACCTGCATCTGTACTTCAGGGATTAGCTCAGATGTTACATCCCTCATGAAACCCTTCCTACTCCCCTCCACTAAATGCGATCCCAGCCTTCCTTGAACTCCCACAGCACTACTCTTATATATTTACTCTGTTTTGTATTAAGTTATTCATATAGTTGTCTTATCTTTTTCCATTAAACTCTCAGATCTAGAAGCAGGAACAATCACATTGTTAATCCCTCTTCATACTTAGCTAGGGTCTTTTTTTTTTTTTTTTGCTTTTTGGAGGGCAGTTGGGGTTAAGTGACTTGCCCAAGGTCACACGGCTAGTTTTTTGTGTTAAGTGTCTGAGGCCAGATTTGAACTCAGGTACTCCTGACTCCAGCGCCGGTGCTCTATTCACTGTGCCACCTAGCCGCCCCCATAGTGTTCTTCTTTAGTTGTTTTCAGTTGTGTCCAATTCTTTATGACCCCATTTGGGGTTTTCTTGGCAAAGACACTGGAGTGATTTGCCACTTCCTTTTCCAACTCATTTTATAGATAAGGAAACTGAGGCAAACGGGGTTAAATAATTTGCCCAGGTTCACACAGCTAGTTAAGCATCTGAGACTGAATTTGAACCCAGGTCTTTCTGAGTCCCACACTCTAGCCACTGTACCACTTAGCTGCCCCGTAGTAGGTCTTCCATGTGAAAGTATGCAGTTCCCTTGAGCTTCCAGAGTCAGTTGCCCTGAAGCTGGGCAGCCCTTGCAACACCTGGTGGAGAGCCACCAAGTCTTTGAGATGAAATGGATGAACACCTCTCTCTATCCAAGCTCAATTTTGTGAATAATAGCATAAAGTCCTGGGGAAAAAAACAGATGTGAGTTTTATTTTCCCATCTGTCCTGAAGCATCGGTATGGGAATTGGCGGGAGGAGAGGTAGAGCTACTTAATGATAATAAGGATTCATTTCATTTATATCCTGAAGGGCTAAATACTTTACAACCAAGATCCCGTTCATTCCCACCATGGCCAAACAAAGTGAGGAGTCAGGAAGTTTAATCCTTTTACTTTACAGTGGAAAAAGCCATGGAGGAGAGCAACAAAAGGAGTCTTTCTTTGGCTTGGGGAAATTGGAATGACTGGGAGATGACATGGGAATTCTTCCTAGGGAGATTTCTGGAAGTATGAAAGGCTCTAACCTCTGTACCCTTCCCCGCCCATAACCTAAGTGAGGCACCAAGGTGGTGTAGTAGATGAAGCCCTTCCTCTGGCATCAGAAGACCTGAATTCAAATTCTGATCTAGTTGTAGGAAATTATAAGTCAATTTAACTTTTTCATTTCCTCACTTATAAAATGGAGGTAATCATAATACCTACTTCACAGGCTTCTTATAAGGATCAAAGAGATCCAAATAAGATGTATAAAGCCCTTCAAGAATCAGAAAAACTTTATGCTCTATAAATGTTTGCTATTTTTGAATGAATTGACTGGACCTGAGGTCAAATATGGTCTCAGACACTTACTAGCTGTGTGATCCTGTGCAAGTCATTTAACCCTGTCTCAGTTTCCTCATCTATAAAATGAGCTGGAGAAGAAAACGGCAAACCACTCCAGTATCTTTGCCAAGAATACCCCAAATGGGGTCATGAAGAGTCATATACAACTGAAACAACTCAACAACCACATTGAATGGATAAGGTTTGATGATGGGAATTGACTGGATTGTTCCTGGCCATTCAGTCTTCCTCTTTGCAGAGGTAACTCAGGTGGGAGTGAGTGAGGGGGGGGGGGGACAGAGGTAGGTCTTTTTGTAATCCCTGTCCTTCTTCACCCCCATTTCCTCCTCCCCCCTTTTCTGTTTCTAATAATTCCTTAAGAATAGATTTCGGTGTTTTCACTATCCTTATAATAACCTCAATACAAGGAGCTGTATATAGTAAATATTTAATAAATGTTTATTTAACCACTTGATTGGTTGTGACAGCAAGAGTTCAGAAGGACTGGAGTCCAAATCTGAAGTCCTCATCTTCAGCTAGAATTCATCCCATTCCTTAGCCCTGGCCCAACCACTTCCAAGGGTACCTAATTCTGTATTGGAATGTCTCTGATAGATGATGCTCTTCTCAGTCCCCTCTGCCCCCCACTTGCTGACAGTGTGAACAAATTCATTTTGTGGTAAGATTGGTGATCCAGGCCGAGCTGAAACTCTAAAAAGAAAGATCTGTGTTCTCTTTCAGTCATCCCCCAGGATAGACTTAGTGAGCACTGAGAATTCTTAATCATCTAAAGCCTATAAGAAAAGCAATGACAGTTCAGGTTTTAGAAGCTAAATACCTTTCCTGAACCTCCTCCCTCTCTCCCTGTCTCCTCTCTGTCTCTTCGTCTCTCTCTCTCTCTCTCTCTCTCTCTGTCTCTCCGTCTCCCTCTCTCTGTCTCTTTCTCTCCCTCTCTTTTCTTCCCCCTTCTCTCCTCTCCCTCTCTCCATCTCCTCCTTTGCAATGAAAATGACCCTTCAGTTTCTAAACAGAGCTTTCCTAGGAGAGGGATTTTGGATTTCATTGTTCTACTTTTCATATTTAAATTTTCTATGCTCGTCAGTCTTGACTTTCCACTGACCCTTGAAGAACTGGTGCATTTCAAGGAGGGGGAAAAGAGCTCATTATAGGAAATAAGAAAAAGAGAGCAGAGTTTTAAAACTTTTAATGACTAAAACACAGTGTTCCAAGTCAGCATTGTATTGGGATTGAAATCCCTGTTTTGTTACAAGTATTTTGGGTCTAAATGGGGTTGATGACATCTGTTTAATTTTAGATGTCTGGAATACATTCGGAAAATAATGAAGTCCAAATGTATGACCAAATTAGAGAACAATTTTATCTGTTACAAAGAAGTTTTCAACATAGAGCAAACATTTCAACCAGACTCAGCTTTGAAAGAGCCAGGGAGCACTTGGCCATGATGCCTTTCCTCGCTCCTCCCCCTTCTCCCCTGCCCTCCCCCTTCTCCCCTGCCCTCCCCCTTCTCCCCTGCCCTCCCCTTCTCCCCTGGCTCCCCCTTCTCCCCTTCCCTCTCCCTTCTCCCTTTCCCTCCCCCCTTCCCTCCCCCTTCTCCC
>CM053598.1:200837359-200870916 GCA_028646575.1 Pseudocheirus occidentalis
CTGTAGTGATCACTAAAGACGCTGGGTGAATCTTGATCATTCTGAAGCCAATGAGGTGACTGGCTGCAACAGGTATTGATTCTACCAAAAGTGAAGCTGGGAAGATATGGGGGAATGAATGACTTTCCTCTCCCCATTTTCTCATGCATAGGAGGGATAGTTTTTCAGTGCCATATGCACTTCCTTTATAGATGTAAATAAGGCTGAGAGCTAAAAATGACTCTGTGTTAACTTGCTTTTCTGTTTTAATTACTTTAAGTTGTTTTTTCATATGGGATGGGAATGGGAATTGAACCATGATTTGCATAACTCATTACCAAAATATATTGGACCTGGAAATAGCTAATTACCCTAGAATTGAGTACCCATCTCCTTCCCTTAGAGTTACAGGATTAAGACTTCCAAGAAAGAAAATGTAGAGGGAAAAGAGGTCCAAGATAAACTTTTGAAGAAGACCAACATTAAGGGGATAGGGAAATGGTGAAGAACAATCAAAGAAGGATTAAAAAGTATAAATATTAAAAGCAGTTAGATTTAATTTAATAGTAATGGTCTATCATGCCCCCAGAGGACAGATGTTGAAATAAATTGTCTTAAAATATCTTCTAGGGAGATAGGAGGAGAATCAGGAGTATGCCATCTCTTAAGTCAAAGGAAGAAAAGAACAGCCAGCAGAAGTCAAATGCCACAGAAAGATTAAAGAAGATGAGGATTGAAAAAAGAAAAACTGGATTTGGTATTTGAGAAAGCAGTCACTGTAGAGCAAGGGTTCCTAAAGGATTTTATGTCATAGACAGACCAATCAGGTAAGGCCTGTGGATACCTTCTCAGAATAGTATCTTTAAATGCATAAAATAAAATACATTAAATTTCAAAAGAAATCAATTATATTGAAATAGTTTTGTGTGTGTGTGTGTGTGTGTATGTAGTGTAGTGTAGTTCATAGGCACCAGGTTAAGAAACTTTGCAATAGAGTAAGGGGAAAGAGGAAAGTAAAGTAAAGTAAAAGTCGTGAGGAACTGTCAGGGTGATGAGAAAATGGAGGTATCAAATATAGACAACTTTTTTCAGAAGTTTAGTAAATAGAGTGATAACTAGATTAAATTAAACAAATATTTATCATCGTGTGCCTACTATGTGCCAATTAAGCCAACTCTCAGGTACTACCTCCCATCAATCAGATTGGCTAATATGACAGAACATAAAAATGACAAATATTGGAGGGGATGTGAAAAAAGTAAAATACTAATGCGTTGTTGGTGGAACTGCAAATTGATTTAACCATTCTGAAGAGCAGTTTGGAGCTATGCCCAAAGGGCTATAAAACAATGCATACCATTTTCTCCAACACCATTAAAATTTTATCCATTATATTCTGAACTTGAGTAAAATAAGTATTTTCCATAACATAGTTGAATAGAAAAAAAATGACTATACAAAAAACTGCAAATTTATTATATACAACTTCCTATTCCTTTTAAAATATATAATAATGTTATCATGTAATTTGCCCTTTTTCCCTCTATTTTCTCCTTCTCCCCCTTGAGGTGGCCACCACTAGGTTTAAATATGTATGTGTGTGTGTGTGTGTGTGTGTGTGTGTAAAACCATTCTACATATACTTCTACTTCTCAGTTCTTCCTATGTATGCAGAGATTGTCTTCTTTCATATACACTTTGTAGTTAATTTGTATATTTATAGTAGTCAAAATGACTTATTCACTCAAAATTGTTCAGATGTAATACTAGGTTACAGCTGTGGATTGAGGAGGAATGAGTTACTAAGTCTTTCAAAGTTGATTATCTTCATAAGATTGCTTTTACTGTATAAATTGTTCTCAAATGACTCATGTCACTTTGCAATAGTTCATTCAAGTATTCTCAGGTTTTTCTGAAACCATCACCTTTAGAATTTCTTATACCACAAAAATATTCCATTGCATTCATATTCCATAATTTGTTCAGCCATTCCTCAATTGATGACCATCCCTTCAGTTTCTGGTTCTTTGTCACTCTAAATAGAGTGACTAAAAATAGTTTTGTACATATGGGTCTTTTTCTTCTCTCTGATCCCTTTGGAGAACAGACCTAATAGTGGCAACACTAAGTCAAAGGGTACATGCTGTTTAATAGCTTTTTGGGCATAGTTCCAAATTGCTTCCCAGAATGGTGGGACTAGCTCAAAATTCTGCCAACAGTGCATTATTCTTCCCATATTCCCTCTAGAATTTTTCATTTTTCCTTTTTTTGTCATCTTAGCCTATCTGATAGGTGTAAAATGGTACCTCAGAGTTGTTTTTTACTTTGCATTTTTTGAATTATTGGTAATTTAGAGCATTTTAAAATATAGGTATTGATAACTTTGATTTCCTCCTCTGCAAACTGTCTATTCCTATCCTTTGTCCATTTATTAATTGGAGAATGGCTTGTAGTCTTGTAATTTTGACTCAGTGTCCTTTATATTTGAGAAGTCAGACCTTTATCAGGGCATTTTGCGGCAAAAAAAATAAACCTTTTCCTTGATTTCCTGCTTTTCTTCTCATTTTATCTATATTGTCTCTGTTTATGCAAAACCTTTTTAATTTCCTATAATCAAAATTACCCATCTTGGTTCCTACAAACCTCTACCTCTTTTCTGGTCATGAATTTTTCCCCTATCCTTAGATCTGACAGGCCATTTCTTATATACTCCTTATTGTATCACCATTTATGTATAAATCATGTACCTGTTTTGAGTTTATCTTGGTATATGGTGTGAAATGTGGTCTGTGCTTCATTTCTAATGGTCTACTTTCCAGTTTTCCCAACAAGTTTTGTCAGATAGTTAAGTTCTTGCCCTAGCAGCTGATATTTTGGGGTTTGTCAAATCACTTAGGTTACTATGCTCACTTGATTCTGTGGGTTTTATATTTACTCGTTCCACTGATCATTCTTTCTATTTTTTACCTAGTACCAAACTGTTTTGATGGTTACTACTATGCAGTATAGTTTGAGATCTGGTACTGCCAATCCCCCTTTCTGTCCTATTTTTTTTCCATTGATTTCCTTGATATTCTGGACCTTTTGTTCCTTCAGATGATTTTTTAAAGTATTTTTTCTAGTACTAAAGTAATCCTTCAGTACTTTGGTTGATGAGGTACTAATTAAGTACATTAATTTATGTAGCATTGTTATTTTTATTATATCAAGTTGGTCTACCTATGAGCAAAAATTTCTCCGATTATTTAAATCTGTATTCATTTTTGCAAAGAGAGCTTTGTAATTGTATTCATACAGTTCCTGTGGATATCTTGGTATGTAGACTCCCAAGTATTTTAGGCTATCTATAGTTATTTTAATTGGAATTTTTCTTTCTTTCTTTTTCTGCTCTGTTTTGCTGTTAATTTACAGAAATGCTGGTTATTTGTGTGGGTTTATTTTCTATTCTACAACTCTGCTAAAGTTTTTAATTATTTCATTTATATTTATAAAAATTATTTAATTATTGACTCTCTAGGGTTTTCTAAGTAAATCATATGATCCACAAAAAGTGGTAGTTTTGTTTCCTCTTTGTCTACACTTATTCCTTCAACATTTCATTCTTGTCTTAAACTATAACTAGCATATCTAGTACATTAGTGAATAATAATGACTGTAAACATACTTGCTTAATCTGTGATCTTATTGGAAAGGTTTCTAGCTTTTCTTCATCACTGATAATGCTTGCTCTTGATTTGGGATGGTTTTTAAATACTACTTATTATTTTAAGGTAAGCTCCATTTGTTCCTTTCCTTTCAAGGTATGTGTTTGTTTGTTTGTTTTTTAACAGGCATAGGTGTTTTATTTTGTCAAAAGTTTTTTCTTCATCTATTGAAATAAGTATGTGATTTTGGCTATTTCTTTTTGTTCTTCATGAAGTTGTTTATGTTTATACTTTCCCTAATATTGAACCAAACTTGTATTCCTGATATGAATCTAGCTTGGTCATACAGCATGATCTTTGTGACATATTGTTGTAATCCCCTCACTAATGTTTTATTCAAAATGTTTGCATCAATATCCGTTCAGGAAATTAATCTAGTTTTCTTTTTATGCTTTGACTCTCCCTGGTTCAGGTATCAAGAACATATTTGTGTCATTAAAAGAATTTACTAGGTCTCCTTCTTCACCTATTTTTTCAAACAGTTTATATTATATTGTAATTAATTGTTTTTTAAAGTTTTGGTAAAATTCCCTTTTAAATCCATCTGGTCCTGGGTTTTTTTCCCCCTTAGGGAATTTATTTATGGCTTGCTCAATTTATTTGCTAAGATACGATTATTTAAATACTCCAGTTCCTGTTCTGTTAATCTTGGCAATTTATATTTTGCAAATATTCATCCACTTCATTTAGATTGTCAGTTTTATTTTTATATAGTTGGACACTTTGAGATATAATTTTTCTCCTAAGTACAACTCTGCTTTCACCTCACAAATTTTGTTATTTTGTCTCACTATTGTCATTATCTTTAATGATATTATCAAGTGTTTCTATGATTTGTTCTCTCATCCACTCATTCTTTATTATTTAGTTTCCAATAAAGTTTTCATCTATACTTGAAAGGCCCTTTATTGAATGTAATTTTAATTGCATTATGGCTAGGAAACCATGTGTTAGCTATTTCTGATTTTCTGAATTTGTTTGTTAAGATTCTGTGCACTGATACATGGTCAATTTTTGTAAAGGTCCCATATACAGTCAGTAAATAGTTATTATATTTCTTTCTATTCCCATGCAACATTCTCTAGAGATTTAGCATATCTAACTTTTCTAAAATTGTATGTATCTCCTTAATTTCTTTCTTGTTTATTTTATGGTTAAATGTGTCTAAGTCTGAGAGGGATAAATTGAGCTTCCCCCACTGTTGTAGTTCTACTGTGTATTTCCTTCTGTAACTCATTTAACTTTTCCTTCAAGAATCTGGATGCTATGCTATTTAGTGGATAAATGTTCAGTATTGAAAAATGGTAAGAAGTAGAACCAAGGTCACCTCTGATATAGAATAGCTCTGTGATTTTAACTCAGTGCCCCAGGTACCTACAGAAAGAAAAGGAGAAGCTGCCATCTGAAATAGGAGAGGGAGTATCTAAAGTTACCTTCCTACACCTATGTAATTTCAGGTCCAAACAGGTCCAAATCCCCATTCCCATGCACATACATACTAACGATAGCACAAATTTTTACAACATTTTTAAACTGCATTTTCACCTACATTTTATGTGCTACCACATTCGGTGTTCATCATCTTTGTGTTGATTAATGCTTCTATATATTAAAATTCCATGGGGAGAAAAATCAGGAATCCCTTCCTCAAGCACACAAAGAACTTCAGAACTTGAAAAGTCTTGAAACAACCTCTTTAGGTGTTCTGAGCAGATGTGACACTGGATATGGAAGTGTACAACCTGTTTTCAAAGTTAAGCTCTGCCAGGTGCTATCAGTGTGGTCTTGGGCTAGTTACTCACTACCAGCTTCTTCTCTAAAAGGAAGGTTAGACTAGTGGAGCTCAAGTTCCTAATGATGTGGGACTTATTCTGAGTAGCCCAGTCTTTTCAAGGGTTAAATCTGTACAGCAGCAACCCCTGCTAGCCTCAGATCATTCCTACTGCCTGACTTTTGAGATCACTACTTTGCTGTGAAATAGGCTGGCCAAGTTTCCCATTAAAATATTTAAAATGAACAGGAATATCACAAGCCCATTGGAGTATAACTATATAGCTTCATTCTTAGCTGTGGGAATTCTCTACTCTCTTGGGACTGAGATTAATCCCTTTATCCCAACTTGTAGGGGGAAAGGAAGGAGGGGGAGAAACAAGCAGTCACTTCTTTGGCTCACAGTTTTCTGAATTCCTCAGGCTGAGTCACCGTCCTACCCACCTTGGTGAAACAAGCTGAATGTTAGAGGGAGCGGTGCCACTGTGCCAGCCTGGTCTGTACAACTGCTTTCAAGCAATAAAACACACACTTCACTAGAACTGCAAAGTGGGAGCTTTATCCTTCCTCATTTCTTCTGTATCCCAGAGGTGCCCAACCTGCAAAATTTCTTAGTGTGTCCAGAACCAGATTAAAATGTAATTGAGAAATGTTTAACAAATAAATAAAAACGCAATAAATCAATCGATAAACATTTATTAAGCACCGTTAGTGATAGGGATACAAAAGAAAGGAAAAGAGTCCTTGCCTTCCAGGAGTTATAATCTAACTGGAGAGACAACTTGCAAACAAAGCAAGCTATATACAGAACAAATAGGAGCTAATTAGGAGAGAGAATTAGCATTAGAATTGAGGGGTTGGGAAAGGCTTCCAGTAAAAGATGGGATTCTAGTCCAGAGTTAATGGAAGTCAGGGACATCTTGTTATTTTCTGGTTTTCTAAATCAATATTTCCCCACTGCCATCTTCAGGGATCTGTTTCCATTTGAGTTTGACCTCAATGCTGTGCACCATTGTATACCAACGCCTCAAGATCACTGATTCAAAGCAGTAAGGGGGCTAAGGGAACATTCAGTCTAACTCCCACATCTAACTGATGAAGGAACTAGCCCAGAGAGGGTGATTGCCTTGCCAAAGGTCACACAGGTCACAGATGGCGGAGCTGGGATATGAAGCCAGATCCTCTTGCTCCATGTCTGACATTCTTCCCAGGGCAGAACTGGCTGATGGCAAAGAAAGCTTCTGCATGGAAAGTTGGACCACAGACAAGAAGAGAATTGGCACAGTTGGTCAGCAGAGAAGTGCTGGACCTGAAGGACGGTGTCCAGTGCTGAGGTGAAGAGCAAAATGCCAAACGAGGAATACTGAAAAACTGCTTTCTGTCCTGATGAGTCATTCAATATTAGCCTGGCCACCTACTGAAATCAAACTCAGCAATTAATTTACTATTTACTCCATTGTGATTATTCCATGGTAACATTCCTTTTCTTGGCAGAAGAAATTACCTGTCCTAATTCATATTTTAAAGTGAAAGCTTATTTATTTTCCCCTTTGAGGAGCCCTTTAGTCTTTTGAGCTATCACTTTTACTTTAATTAGCATTATCCCTTGGATTCTAGGGGGTGGGGTTGTTAAGAAGTGGAGGAGTGTGAATGGTCCTACTCAGAGGCCAGGCTTTTCTAGAAATTCAACTGATTCAGGATCACATACTTGGGCATAGGGTAGGGAAAGGCACATGCTCTTCTAGCTCTTTCCTTCCAGCAAAGGTGGGGGGCGGGGAGTTGAAGCAGGGAGGGTTTTTTTTTCTATATTAGATTTACATAGTTATATATGTACATACATCATTGCTATGATGTGTGTGTGTGTGTGTGTGTGTGTGTGTGTGTGTGTGTAGTCTCTCATGGAAGAATATAAGCTCCTTGAGGGAAAGGACTGTTCCATTTTTATTTTTGCGTCCCCAGCATCTGACACGATGCCTAGCACACATACTGTAGGTACACACACATTGCATGCTTTTTTTATGGAATGTGCCATATTGCCTCTCATACAAGACCAACACCCTACATAATGCCCTTAATCAAGAAGCCTGCCACTGACTGGTGAATTCCATTTCCTAAGAGAAGAGCTGAGAGTGAATTGCAGCTTCAAACAAATGAACTCCAACTTTCAGATCACGTACAGACATAACCTCATTCCCTCCCTCCCTCTTTCCCAAAATGTACCTAATCTTCTGAATCTTCTCTCAGGTTCTGGTTAAGACCATGGGCTGGAGGAGGAGGGGGTATAGGCAACAGAGATCAGGTGAAGAATTCTGACACATGCTTGGAGGCCAGGTGTCTGGTATCTTTTATCATTTTGGAAGGAGGACTGTCACTACAAGGCACAAAGAGATGAAAAATACGCCCAGCTTCAGTCCCACCAAATCCTCTTGCAAGACCATGGACACCGAGAAAAATCCATTTTCCACAGCTTCCCCAGAAGCCAGGATTTATTTTATAAGTCCACACAAACTATTTGATCAGCTGTCTGGCAACACATCCCTGCTTGCATACAGACCTCAAAAGGCTCCTTCCCTGAGTCCCTTCTCCCTCTTCCTTCCATGCTGCATAAACCAGGCTCAAAACTTCTGTCAAAGCATGTATCTTGTCAAATAGGGAAGAACAGAGGTCTGTAACTTGTTGTACTTACAGAATAGAGGCATTTATAAACTCAGAGGAGGGGGAAAGACAAACAGACACGAGACATCTACAAAACCTGGATTCACAAGGGTATGAATAGAGTACCAATACTTGATTTCATTTAAAAGCACGTTGTTTATGTCTTGACTTTGACTCATGATTCTCTTCCTCCTCAATAACATCAGAAACAAAAATGGCAATATTTTCTGCTCATTTACTATGTTCAGGGGTCCATACGGGGTTCAACAGGGAAACAGAGATAGTTCCCGGTCCTCATAGAGCTCACTTGTGTAGTTGAAGAAGAATGACCCACATAGAAAGAAATGGAAAAAGTAAAGCGTCTTCATAAAGTCTGTGTTATTTTTAAACTTTCCAGCTTTCACAGGTGAGATAGACACAATCGTTGACATTTCTGGTAATGAGGAACCAAAGCGGATTTTTCTTCTCACTGTCAATATGATCTTTGATTCTGCCAGTCCTAACACACAACTTTCCAACTCTCCTTTGGGAGATACATTCTTGTTATCCAGAAAACTTGAAACAAAATACAGTGTGAACAGTGCATAATGAATTTGTCAGAGACTTGGATAAATTTGCCTCTAACATGGCATTTAAACTAAAAATATGAGAGAAAAAAAGGAATACCATATTTGTATCAACTATGAAAAGTAGTAGCATATTTGTCTGTCAAATTAGCTGGAAGAAATTATTGGAAACAAAATCAATAAATTCAGTTATACAAAGATTTTGCAAAAAAAGACAATACCTCTAATATAAGAATAAACAGATAAAAATTCTGATATGTATATATATATATATATTTGTTATTTTGTCCAGTAATTTCAGTCATGTTCAAATCCATTTGGAGTTTTCTTGGCAAAGATACTGGAGTGATTTGCCATTTCTTTCTCCATCTCATTTTTACAGATGAAAAAACTGAGGCAAACAGGGTTAAGTGACTCACCCAGGGTCACATAGCAAGAAGTGTCTGAAACTGGATTTGAATTCTGATATAGCTGTAGAAAACAACATGTTATAGTGGACTACAATTCTCTATAGTGAGAGGACCTGTCTCAAAATCCCATCTCTGATACTAACTACTGTCATAAACTTGGACAAGTTCCTTAAACATCTTGGACCTCAGTTTCCTCATCTGTGAAATGAGGAGCTTGGACTAATTGTTCTCTAAGCTCCCTTCCTTGATGCAAATTAATGATCATTTTAATAGGTAGTTTATATGTGCTAATATTTACTGTAAATATATCAGATAAGACTTTGATAAAAATCTACAGGGAATTTACATCTATCTGTATAACTCATAAACTCCCCCCTAGTAGAGCAATGGCTATAAAGAGATAATCATTGAAAAAGGAAATAGAGAATGTTAATATCCTCATGTAAAGGCTGTCAGATTCCCTAATAATCTGAGAATTGTGAGAAAGGGTGCAAAGAGTAAAAATAGAAAAAAAAAAAGATCAAATGAAATGGTGCGGGGGAAGGCAATCACGGGACCAGGGCACAGGGAGGGGTGGGGCAAGGAACACCACTATCTGTTCTGGTGCAAACATTGTGGGAAAGAGTATGGTGATAAACTGAGTCATAGAACTGATCCTACCTTTTGACCCAACAATTCCATTGCTAGGTCTTTATCATAAAAATGAAAAAATAAATACTACTCTATACAAAAAAATGTTCACAACTGCTCTATTTGTAATAGCAAGAAATTTGAAGTAATTATTATGTTGATAGTGAGAAAATGATTTAATCATATTCAGGCAGTTGTTATAGTAGATGGAATGCTGGACTTGGGGTCCGGAAGATCTGGATTCAAATTCCACCTCAGACATGAGAGGTAGAGCTCCAATCAAAGTGACTCCACCTCGCTGTGCCTTAGGCAACTCCTTAGGACACACAAACTAAGTCATAAACAATCTGCATTGCTAGAACTTCCCTTGCTGCCAAAATCACAGGTCTTTGATATCATTATTTGTGCAGTGAAATGATGATGCCATAAAATATGCACCTGAAATGCAAAGGAAACGTGCAAAGCTTTGGAAGAGAGACGCAGAATCAAAACTAGACAGACAACTCGGTTTAACCATACAGGACAATAAAGTGAAAGGTAGATGGACCTGGAGAAGGATGCAGAGCAAACAAATTCTTGGGTTTGCTGTCTGTGGATTCATCTGGTTTGACTTTGTTACATGTTAGGGGGCTATGGAAAATTCTGTTCTTTTGTGTGGTTATCCAACTGTCTTTTGTACGGTCATTGACCTCTTCACCTTAGCTGATAGCTTAAATTTATAGGAATATTTTAAGATGCTTTCTATGAATTCTTTCCTTCTTATGTCTCACCAACTTATCCACATCTTCAAGTGCCTAAGATAATCATGGTGACAAAACCAGGTAGAGAGTTAGTGAGGTTCTGTCCTGTCCAGTACAGAGTCAAAGTCAGGACTTTTGTTACTTTCAGATATAAACGATGAAGAAATAAGGGTGACTCAGCAGCTCTCTGCTCTGTTGTTCTTACCCTAACTTCATTTGCATCCAAAGAGCATGTTGATGAAATGCCTTAGTCTCCATGAACTTGGGAGTGAGGGGCAGTCTTCAAGATAGATTTTGAGGACATAGGCTCACAACATGCCCAGAAGAGAGGAGCACAATGCCATCCCCAGAAGACATGGATAACTCTGCAGTAACAGAGGTGACATTTTCCACAACCAGAAGAATGACTTAGCTGTATAATACATATCCCTGTGTGCTTTTCATGTATGCACTCTGGCCACATAGCTTCCTGGTGGGTATGCACTGAGCTTCTGTAGTTTGGCCACAGGGGTTCCCTACGTACCCCCAATATTCTTTGATGGTGGTTGGACGGAATTCCCTATTTCCTGCAATAGAGATTAGTTTTTGCTAAAAAGCAACAAAGCTCTCCCTTGCACTTGATTGGCCCCCACCTCCACTGAATAGGGCTTCTTGGTCATTTAAGGGCATAAAAAACCCTTGTGGAACTGGGGAACTTCTGACTTGGTGGATTTCTTAAGATCCCCTCAAGTCACAATGTCTTGCCTTAATGACTAGATATTTTTTCATGTAGAGAAGAGGCCGTCCAGTCTCTTGCTTCATATCCTTGTTTTAAGACAAAGTAAATCTCCTTCTGTTTCTGTTGAAGAAATGAGAGTACTTCAAGCAAGGCAATTAATTCAGAAGGAGATTGCCCGTAAGTGTAAAGAGAACATCAAGTCAGCATCCCTCTGATTATTTTTTATTGTTTTACAGAAATTGGGCAGCCAATACAAGACTGAAAATGAACACTAGAGACAGAGTTCTAGGAGACTGTTAATGAAAGCTAAGGGGAAGCTATTGAAACTAGTGGACACATCCACTGATGGTCCCTAACCCAGAGTTTCATTCTCCTGCTGGATCTGAGCCATAAAACAGAAGAATAATAGTCGACATGGGAACTCCTATCAGTGAAGAATGCTCCAAGCCTTTCCTAATACTTCTGCTGAGAGTAGGGTGAGTCCCTGCCCTGAGGGAACAGAGGTAGGCAGACCTTCTCCACCAAGGATCTTGGGGTGGTTATAGGAGAAGTTCCAACAGAAACATGATGAGTCACTAGAGCAATGGTTCCTGAAGGTGTGATGTACTGCAGAGAAGCTCTCCACAACTGACTTCCATAGTGGGGGAGCTCTCTGAAGACCTACTTTTACATAGACAACTAAATTCATCAAGGTCTCTAAATGAGGAGTGCTGTTTGTCCCTTTTTAGGTGGCTGAGATGAGTTTTTTGTACTTGAAACCCTAAAGATTAATTCCCATTGCAGTCAGTTTCCTAATGAGGATCTGTAAAGGTTGGGGGGCAACTTCCTAAAGGAAATGGGTTTGATAGATTGGATTTATGTACATACAACCTGTTACACTCTAGACACAGCCTACCTCTGGGGCAATTAGAGCCCTTCTTTTGGGTACAGCACCACCAGAATGTCTCAGATTTGATCTATGAGTTTCTCCTGCCACACAACTATATATGTGTGGGTTGATCACAAGGTGAGAGACTGGATGGCAGTCAGGGCAAACATAGCTATGAGTATAAATGTGCGCTCTATTGGTGGTAGAAAAAGGCTCTAAATCCACCAAGCTCTCAGGTGGACAGAGGGCCATGCTACCCTATTTTACAAGGCATTTGGGGGGAGGCTCCTGACACACAGGGTTGATAAGAAAGCAGTTGATGGCCAACCTACGGGGATATTAGTAAAACCATATAGAGAAAATCAATACCAGGGCATAAGGGCCCCTACAGTGTCACCCAAGCACAAAACATCCCCTAAAAGTCACAACCCCGTTGAACTCATTCAGGAGAGGTTACAGAAGGCAGACAACGGTGGTTTATTATGGACTCAAGTATCTGCACAGACAATTTCAGCAACTTCTAAGCATGTTACTATGGGTAGGGCCATATAGAAATCTTTAGACTTAGCTGAACCATTCCATGTAGTTAATACTATATAATAGCAGGTCTTTGGGAGAAGCAGAAAGATATTTTTTTCTCATGATAGAGATGAAAGAAGATGGACCAATGTTTCTTACAACAGTCCAATATTACCTGTGAAGAAAGGAAATGCACCTGGTAGCTTAGTGAAATGGCTTCAGGGAACACCCATTAGTGACCTTATTTCTGACCTTGTTAGATCTTCTGTAGACAAAGTAACCCAGGACCAGGGTTAGTTATGGGAGGTTACTAACCTTACTAATACTTCTTTTTCTATTCCTACTGTTGAGACTAGTCAGGAGTGATTCAATTAATCAATCGATAAACATGTATTAAGTATCTCCTATGTGCTATAGACACATTGTGTGGGGCAGAGACCTGGAAGAGCCCTCCCACCTTGAGAGCACTGATGAATACCACTACATTGAGGATGCAATGTTAATTAGGACAGAGGAGGCCACAGTAGCAAAGGCACTAAATCGGATGTTAGCCAATGGGAGGGACGGGGTGGGGAATCAACCCTAGGAAAATCCAGGGCATAACATTATCAGTCAAATTTTGGAGGATACCCAAAATTGGTGGGGGAAAACCCAGAGGATTCTCAAAGCAGTCTAGAATAAGTTATTGACAGACATATTAGACTCTGCGGGTTTTAAGGGCCCACAGGTTCCATCTGAGTAACCTGATGACTCTCATTTACCAAATTATAAATAAATCTGTCTCTTCAAAGTGTGGCCAGACTACAACTATGGAAGATATAAAAGATTATCCCTCAGGCCTTTATGACCCTGCGAGGCCTACATTCCTGGAAGTCACTGTCCATTAGGGCCATTCCAAAGTCTTTGAAAGGTACAAAATGAACCTATGTTATGCTTCTGGAGCTCCAAGTGCCCCCAAACACACATTCACTAGGACACTTTTGAAAAGCGGTTACTCAACTATAGCTGGGCCTTAACTAACACTGATCAGGGCCACATAATTGTCTGGAGTTGTCAATTTTGGGTTTGAAATAAGATAGTCTTTAGTAGGGAAAGCAGAGGAGGCTTCTCCTGCTAAATAGAAAGGGTAAGTTAAAGAAACAGTATATTAAAGAAAATGTACTAAAAATGGTACATTAAAAATGCTACATCACACTTGCTGGGGTCCCTTTGGTGTTAGTGTCTTCCACAGATGGTCATTATATCAGAGACTGAGTCATCTAGACCAGACCCTAGAACCATATCTCCTCTGTTTGTTCCATCTATCAAGACTTGACTCCCAAGAAGTACCTTTTTGCCTGGTTTTACAAAAGGTCGCATCTGCTATGTAAAGGGAATATGTACTTTAATAGAATAATGGACTTCAATAATAATAATAATAATATTAGAATATGGATAATAGAATATGGACTTTAATAGATACAAATGTGGCTACCGGAGATAGCTAACAAATAGGGGATCTGGCCAGTCTTCCCAGTGGGTTGAACTTTAGATTCTTGGCTGACTTGTGAGAGAACCTTGAAGAATGATACAAAGATCTCTTTACTCATTCCTGGGCAGTGGCCCAGGTGGTCTGGGGCCTGGAGAGCACAGGCTTGGATGATCAAAGTCTTTGGAGTCAGGACCAATGTGGGGATTTTATTGATGCCTCTCACTGCACACAGTAGTTTGTGGGGCATATCAGCTCCCATCAGAAGTGCTATATGCTGAACAACCTGGCTGGAGTCATTATAAGAACAGCAGAGGTTGGGGAATTATGCCCTTATGGACGCTGGGTTGGTGATGCCATGCTAAGCCAGGAACAGACTACATAATGCCCCCTAACCAAGGATGAGGAAGTTAATCCTGCCCAGCTGGGAAAATGTTCTTCACAACCTGTTTCTTGTAGGAATTATTTCCTGTTTACCTTGTATATGGTTTATATATATATATATATATAAACAAACTGCATTCGCTTGCTTGTTGTGTACTCCAGTAGACTGTGATTTTCCTATCTTTGGCCTGTTTTATATCCCTAACACCTACTACAATGCCTGGAGCATAGTAGGCTCTTAATAAATGTTTATTAACTGACTGATTGACATCCTTCCCTGACAGTTAAAAAGGCATTCTCTCATCTCAGAACAAGAGGTTTGCCCCTGCTAATCAATGATGGTATTATCCATGTAACTGATGACCAGGTCAGGTCTCTAATCTCCCAGAAGTCCTGTCTGTGTCACAGCATTGCCATCTTGGAAAGGAAAAGGGCTCGGTGATCTGATGGTTTCTGTAACCCAATCCCCAGGAAGACTTACCTCCTAAGGATGGATTGCTTGGGGGCATAGTTCCAGCCCATCCTCTCTAGTCCTTATTCCAGTGGTTCTCAACCTTCCTAATGCCACGGCCCTTTAATACAGTTCCTCATGTTGTGGTGACCTCCCCAACCATAAAATTGTTTTCATCGCTGCTCCATAACTGTAATTTTGCTACTGTTATGAATCGTAATATAAATATCTGATATGCAGGAGGTATTTAAATTGAACATAACCTACAGATTGAGAACTGCTGCCCAGGGTTACTCTTTCCCTCAGAGCTGTATTGGCCTTGAGGTCATTGCCCTCTCAGGGGGATTCATGCACCCTGAAGAAGGACCTCAGGTGTCCCTCAGTTGGCAGACTTCCTTCCCTCTGGGATGGCGTGGATGAATCCTTCCCAGAGAGGGCTTAGAGGCCTAAAGCATGGTGTTGTTGGGAGGCACCTTGCTTCTAATAGCATGAGGGAGGAAACTGGTTGTAAAATTGTGATGGACTTGTTCTTACTTGGAAGAAATGGAATCCCCCAGTTGGCCTGGTGAAAATTCTGAATGCCTGGATGGAGGTAAAGAAAAGTATTTATTTAGTCCCTTTGGAAGAAAGGAACACATTTACCACAGAGGCCTTTGGTTGGGGCAGGAGAGAGGGGGGGAGGAGATCTGATTGTATTCCTTTGGTGTGACTCTCAGGGAATGATCAGGGAATGCTGGGTTAGTGATGGCATTGACATAAATAGTTGATATGAACATTTGGAATGGAGATGTCTCTAAATTTGTGTATCTCACATTTATTTTGAGCTACTGTGATTCTATTTCACTCCTAGAGCAGTGCCCCCTTGATGAGTGCACATCATGCTGGGTGGTCCTGTGCCAGCATCACCATGTCACAAATCAACTATAAACTTCTTCACAGAGACCTCGAGAGCCTCCTTGCATCCCTTCTTCTGACCATCATGTGAGCACCTGTCATATATGAATTCTCCATAAAATAGCCTTTTAGGCAAACGTTTGCCTGGCTGGTAAAAGTAAACACAAAAGGGGGTTGGAGAGGGTGATTCATGAACTTTGGTTTTGAATGAGCACTGAAACCCAGAGGGTCTCAAATTTGAGGCTTAGGTGTGAAGAGGAGCCCAAAGTGCTACAGTAACAGAAATACCCTAATTCTCAGACTGGAAAGAAAATCCTACAACCATTCCTACAAAGTCTTTTAGAAGCCGAACAGATTACCTTCCTACCTGGATTTTCTGGGAAGCTCTTATTCTGAATCTGGGGATACAGTCTATCAACCTAAAGAGAGTTTACAGAATAGCCTTAATATTTTATAGAATTATGGAACAAGAAGAGAGCTCCAAGAATTTAACACTTCCACACAGAGATTTACCTCTGTCATTCAGAACAGCCAGGCACCTTCGCTGTTCCTCTGAATTTCCAGAGAAAAATGAACCACTACCTCTTTAAGATATCTGCCTCTAGACACAATTGTCATCCCTGTACTCTATGTCCTTCCCTTCCTGTTTCCTTCTGAATAGAGATGAAGGACAAAGGGATCCAACCCCCTACAATAACCCTGTGTCCTCAGTTTTAGATGATTCCATGAGGCAGTATGGTAGAGTGGGAAATACACTGGTTTGGGGGTCAGGGAACTTGGTTTCTTCCAGGTCTGCTACTTAAGTACCAACTCACTTTGGGAAAGTCACTTCCTTCCCTGGGCTTCAGAGAGCTTTACACAGGATAAGAGAATATTGCACTTCATGATCTCCTGTGGTACATTAGTAAGATCCCTGAACTTGAAGCCATGGAACCTGAGCTCTAAGACTGGCTCTGCTCCTTGTTAGTTGTATGACCTCGGGAGAATCACTCAACCTCTCTGGGCCTTAGCTTCCTCATCAATAAAAGGAAGAGGTTGGATTGGATGACCTCTGAGGTCTCATTCAGCTGGCCCTAGGTCCTCTGAACTTGCTCATATGGCCATCCTGCCTGTGTTTAACAGTAAGGCAGTATGGTTTAGTGGAAAGAACCTGGATCCATGAGACCAGGCTTTGTGTCCTGAATCTGATACTTAACAAGTGGTAAAGCTCTCTAAACCTCACTTTCTTCATGTGAAAATTGGGGATAATCATAATTGCCCTCCCCACATCAGGTTTGTTCTGAGAAAAAGTGTTTTGGAAACCATAAAACACCATAGAAATATAAGTGATCGTTTATTATCACTTTATTTCTGCTACTACTATTATTATTAGTCTGAGCTCCTTGGGATAGGGAGCAAATACCAATGGAGATCTGAAAAGAAGGAAGTTACCTAGAGCAGAGGTCTTATACACTGCTGGGCTGAGCCAGATGACAAGGCAATAGAAAATATTTGACCAAATAAATAAGAATATAATAAGACACAATATATTTTAAAATGATATTAATGTGTGGCCAAAAGGATCATTATATAAGGTTTTAGTGGCTTCATTAGATTGTAAGCTCCTTGAGGGCAGGGATTGTCCTTTATCTCTTTTTCTATTCCCACAGTGCAGAGCACATAAATATCTATTAATAAATATCTATTGATTTATGTGTTGGTTGATACCACTGGCCTAGTACCCTAAGAGGCAGAGGAGCTTGTTCAGGGTCATATGGACAGTGTGGTAGAGGCAGGATTTGAACCCAAGCCTTCCTAACCTCAAGGCCAACTATCTATGCACTAATGTCGCCATGATGATGATGATGATGATGATGATGATGATAATGATAAAAACTTTAGATAACCATCAGTAGCTGATTAGATTTTCCAGCCAAGCAAAGAATACAAAAGCAAAATATATTTAAACCAAACAGAAAAGCCAATAAAATATAATTTTTAAAAATCCTTTCCATTCACATAGGGGTATAGTCTCCTATAGACTGCACACCATCATGCATGGAACACACTTGACCAGAATGATAGGATCAAAGGTCTCCATTTCCTGCAACAGAAATTAGAATTTAGATAATTACCACTATCACCACCATCATCATCCTTATGGTGTAAGGCAAGAGGCAAGACAGTGTAGTGACCAAAGAGCATGCTAGTCATGTGGTCTTAGGTCAATCACTTAACCTCTCAGCGTTCCCAGGCAACTCTCAGGTTATTAAATTGAAGAGCAATTGTAGATTGCTTCATGTAGATCTTCATTGGCAGAGAGAATTTCGTATAGTGTGAAATCAAAGATAGGAATTAATAATAGGACTACTAATTTTATTTAACCAGATCCGATTTCTTTCCTGATGAGGAAATGTCCTCTATGATACAGACTGGCAACACAATTATTAATAAGTTCATTCAAGAAGATTTTCTCACCGGCTTTTATTGCTCTTCAAAATTTAAATCCATTCATGTGGGGAGGAAAACTTGCTCTCACCCTGCCTGGAACACTGAAGCAGAAACATCTCTTCAATGGGGACTTGAAAAATTAATTACAGGCTGCTCTCTCCTTGACCTTGAAGGGAGCCGCCCCTGGTCCCCTGCCCCTTCTTTGTGGTCACACATACACACAGGAACACAGAGGGCCCGATCCTGAGGGGTTGTCTCCAGGAGAAGGTGTGCCCTGTTTGTTCAGAAAGTAATCCCTCACCGTCACTCAACTCTACTCACTTTTCAAGTGTGGAGGGGGTGAACAAAGAAAGGAGGGCAGAATGAGAGATTGCCCAGAACTGGGATGTGTCAACACAGTCAAACACATGGTTTATTCATCAGCAACTTCCATGGAACAAAAGAAGGAGGTCCCTTCTCAGCACTGCCCTAGCGTTGCTCTAATGTTCACCCTTATTAATAATCCCTGTCTAGCAATAGTGATGCAGTGTGACCAAGACCTGCTTATACTTGGTTCAGTTCCTCAAAAGGCTCTCACATCCATCATCTTGCAATAGCCCTGTGAGGTAGGGAGAACAAGTGTCACCAACCTGCCCACACAGGTGAGGAAACTGAGGCTCAAAGATGTGAACAGACTTGCCCAAGGTCACACTGGGTGCCTGTGGTGATTTGGAAGTAGAACCGAGGCTTCCCAGTCCCCATTCTAGGGTTCCTTCTTCTATGCCCGGCTTCATAGCCTTCATGGGAGAAAATAGTTCTCTTTTTTTACACACTTCATTGAATTCAATTATTATGTAGTTGTTTTTTTTTTTTTTTGGTTGAGGCAATAGGTATTAAGTGACTTGCCCAGGGTCACACAACTAGTAAGTGTCTGAGGCTGGATTTGAACTCAGGTCCTTCTGACTCTTGTGGTCAGAGCTCTCTCCACTTCACCACCTAGCTGCCCCTACTATGTCATATTAAAGGGGATTTTTTTTCAGGGATTATTATTTCAATGTACCTTTTAAAAATAGCTAGAAAGTCTATGTGTCCCAACATTATCAAGGCACAATGGGAAAAATTGGAGATGGAAGGGACCTTAAGAGACCATCTAGCCGAAGCCCCTCATTTCACAGAAGAAGAACTAAGGTCCAAAAAGGTTAAGTCATTTGCCCGTGGTCAAGAGATAAGATCTGATCCCAGGATCTTTCACTCCAAATCTCGCGTTCATATACCAAGTACTCTCTGATTATGAAACTGAAGAGCTCTGAATTCCCTACAGTATGAAACCAAAGGTATGAACTAATATCAGACTATTAATTTTGTTTAACCAAACCTGTGATTTCTTTCCTGATGAGGGAATTTCTTCTACAATTGAGCCTAATAATCAGTAGAATTTGATTTTAATTTAATGCTGGCTTTGCCACTTAATACCTTTGACACTTAGGGCAAGTCACTAAACTTCTTTGAATCTCAATTTTCCCATCTATAAAATGGTAATAACAATATTTGCACTGTTTATCTTACAGGGTTCTAGTAAGGGGAATGTTTTATAATTTATGGAGCCCCACATAGGATCACAACTTTAGAGCCGAAAGGGGCCGTAAACCTCCTCGTTTTGTGACAGAGATTGCTGAGTCTTCCATCCACTGGAGTCAGGAAACCTGGATTTCAGGCTTAGCCCTGAAGAGAAAAAACATGGGATCTGGCAGATCTCTTAGCTTAACAGTTTCCCAGTTTGCACAATGGGGATAAAAATAACCACCTTCTAATATCACAGGAATAGAGTGAGAATAAATTGAGAGAACATATGTAGAAGTGATTTCAATACTGTAGAGGTATGTGCGCACCTGTGTATGTGTGAGACAGAGACAGAGAAAGAGACAGAGAGAGACAGAGTGAGAGACAGAGAGAAACAGAGACAGAGAGAGACAGAGAGACAGAAACAGAGAGAAACAGAGAGAGATGGGGCGGGGTGGAGAGAGAGGAAGGGAGAGGGAGAGGAAGAGAGAGAAGTGAAATAGTAATGAAATCTTTACCGTTACCATTATCCAGTCATGAGGAAACCCAGAAAGAGCCCTGGACTGGAAATCTACAACTGGCTTCCCATCCCACTAGTCACTGGTTTACTGTTTGACTTCAGAAAAAAACCCATTGTCCTCTCTTCTCTGGTTTCCCCAGCTATAAACCAAGGGAGCTGGACTTTGATCTCTAAGGTTCCTTCAAGTTCTGATGTTCTAGGATTCAACATCGATGATCTCTCAGATTGCAAGGCACTGGGCTGGACTCCTGGGAGTTACGTTAGTTGCAAGATTGCCTGGCTGTCTGCCTTGCCAAGGCTGTGCCACATGGGGAGAAATAAGGCTTCGCCTGCCCTTCTGTCTGTTTCTCATACTCACTTGAGAGGATGAGTCTCCTAACAGGTCTTGCTGCTGCTGCCACCCTTATTCTTCTAATCAATAGAAAAAGACGTTGGATTAATGCTCCTTATGCAGAGATCTAGTCATGTCACTCAGAAGTATTTGATGGCCTTCTTTTACCTATGGAATGAAGCATAAGACAAAGAATCATCTGGCATTCAGGGCTCTCCATTATCACCCCTATTTTTTCAGCCTAAACTTACACTACTTCCCTCTGTGCACCCTACACTCTAGGCCAGGGGTGAGGAACCTCTAGCCCCAAGGCCACATGTGGCCCTCTAGGTCCTCAACAGTGACCCTTTGACTGAATCCAAACATCACAGAACAAATCCTCTTAGTAAAAGGAAAGGCCTTATTAAACCGAATTTCCTTAGGCCTTAATAAAAGGATTTCTTTGGAGGCTGTAGGCTCCCTGCCCCTGCTCTAGCCAAATTAGACAACCTTCCACCTCTACGTCTTTTATTTGTTCATATTTTCCCCTGTGCCTGAAATGGCTTCCTTTCTCCTCATTACTCTGTTAAATTCCTATATGCCCAATTCCAATGCCACTGTCTCCAGAGAAACTTTTCTTATTCCCCCTAATTAGCAGCGGCCACATAGAAAGTGCTTAATAAAAAATGTTTGAGTTGAATTTCACTTATAGAGGTTTCTATTTTATTTTAGAGGCTAACACTAAATTGTATTGGTTATTTTTTCCTTTTAGTTTATGGACTAAAACAAGAATTTCCATAACACAGTATGATTACAAAAGAGATGATTGCCCATGAAACTGGAAATCCATTACATACTACTTGCTATTCTCTCTAAATATACAACAAAGTTATCATGTAAACTTCTGCCTACCCACCTGCCGTAGAGATGGCTACCATTAGACACGTGTGTGTGTGTGTATGTGTGTGTGTGTGTGTAAAATTATTCTATACATACACTCTTTGTCAGCTCTTTCTCTGGATACAGAGGCTTTTATTGTTCTTATAGGTTCTTGGCTGGCCCAGACAAGGCTCCTGGGCTAGTCTGGTCCAACAAGAGTTGTATATTTCTACAAAGAGGGTGCAGGGTCATATAGCACATGGCAGCTGGACTGGGTGGATAGAAGTTGTCAGTGAGGAATGACAAGCAAATGCTCATGATGCACAGGATCAGGATATGATAAGAGAAGCTAGACAAAATGCGTGTTCAGAAGTCCTGGGGTCTGAGGAGGAGGAAATGCCAAGGTAAGCAGACTGGGTAGACGCGAGTTGGCTTGGGGGAGAAGCTCCTTGGAGGTGTTTCTAAGCATAATTTACAAAGAGGGAAGGAGCATGTTTTGGTAGAAGGACAGGGTGAAGAAAAAGGATACCGAAGAAGAGTCAATGTTCTTTCCATTGCATGTTGTGTCTAAAGGCTGGCTTGCAGGTGGTTGGAGGAAGGAATGCTATATGTGAGTGTTGGACAGTCAGGAGAAAGTAGTACGTTTACCAGAGATCCTATACATGTCTCTGCAGATACCCTTTGCCAGAGCTACTAGGAACCTAGCTCCCGGGAGGAGGAGAGAGCCTTCGGAAAGGCAGGCCACCCATCCCTTCCATTCCTGGACAAGACCAGAACTGCTTGATAATCCTTCTCCTCCTCTGGCTGCTCATTACTTTTACAAAGTCACACAACCACAACCATACTGCACATTGCAAAATTTATTCCTTGGCAATGAGAGAGTGCTACAGCTTTCTCACTGTGCCATGCCCCTCCCAAGGGCAGACCCCATTCAGAGGTGGGAGGCCTATTCATTGGGCATCGGGAGCACAATATTGAGTGCATGCATGTACATAAAATCTAACTTAGAGAACATCCAGTTCAACTACTCATTTTACAGATAGGGAAACTGAGACACATGGGGAAACTGACCTAAGTTTGCAATATGAATTAATTGCACAACTTGACACCAGTTTCTTTGCTTTCCAAACCTGACTTCTGAGTTTTCACGGTTCTTTTCCTCACCACAAGGTAAGAAGATAAGGCCCTTATTTTGATTAGTAAGATATCTCCCTATGGAAGATGTGGACATCCCCACTGACATTACACATGGAACTTTAGGTTTCCTTGATAGACACAGGCATTGAGATCACTGATGACATTACCTTGATTTCCTCACCTTGCTGCACATCTATTCCTTGAAGATGATGGATTGGGTCTTGACTACCCTGAATTTGAACAATACCCATAGATTCAGACTTTAAAAGGAGGGAGAAAGAGATAATAAAGAGATTAGAGAATCAAAGAAAGAAGAGTTCAAAAGGAACATGATCAACAAGCAGATTTGAGTTCCTTAGAGAAGGAAGGGCTGCTTATCCAAATGGTCTTCCCCAGAGAATCCAATCCAATCCCATCCAATTCAATCCAAGAAGTATTTTTTAAGCATCCATGTTAAGTACTAAGGATGCAAAGATAAAACAAAAAGTCAGACTTGGTATCAGGTAGGTTATATTCTACTAGAGACCATTAAGACCCAGAGATGGTTACAGTGGAGTAGTTTCTGGGTCTGACCTAATGGAAAAAAAAAAGGTCAGAGGTTCCATTTGCACTCCTAAACCCACCCTCCTGGAGAGAGAAGGGGAAAATTGAGCCAAGTTCCATGGTTCCCAGGAAAGATGTTGGGTTGGGGTATGAGCCAAGGAAAGACTTGTGGGAAAGTCCCAAAACTGACTCTAAATTGTGTAAATATTGATTCTAGGTCATGGGTTGCATCTACTTAGGATCCCATCTTAGAAAGAAATCTCAGAGGCCATTTAGTCCATTTCCCTCACTTTACAAATGGGGAAACTGAGACCAAGATAGATCCGGCCACTCGTACAAGTTTACATATTTAGCAAGAATCAGAAGTGGGATTTGAAACCAGATGCTGTGACTCTAGAAGACAGTGGTCTTCCTTCTGTCCCATGCTTACCTCTATTTTTTTGTTTGTATCTTCCTGTGTAAGCTCTTTGAGAGCATGGACTCTATCTTTGTAACCCCAGTACTTAGTTATCTTGCACACGATATAATATTTTTAAAATTATTAATATGTTTTTATTTTTTATATCACCAAAATATCTCTCAGTATCCCTCCTCTTACCTCTCCCCAAGAGCCATCCCATGCAACAATATTTTCAAATTTAAAAACAGAGAAAAAAATAAACAACTGATCAATTTATCAAAAAAGTCTGAAAATGTGTGTGCGGTGTCCCGCACTTGTAGACCTCCTTCCTCTCAGAAGGGGTGGTACGAGTGTCATCTCACTTCTCCTCTTTGGGGCCATGATTGTTCTTTGTAATTTTTTAACATTCACATTTGATTGTTTTGTGACTATTCTTTTCATTTACATTGTTTTCATTTCCTTCTTGACTCAGTTCCTTTTAGTCTCTCTGGATCAGATTGTATAAATCTTTCCATGCTTCTTGTGATCCTCATATTTGTCATTTTCTAATTCAGGGTGATGTAATAGATTTTAGAGACACAAAATAAAAAATGAAATTATTCCTACCCTCAAGAAGATTACAGTCTAGTAGAGGGATAAAACATGTAGAGAGGAAGGAAAAATGTACCACAGCTTCTTTTGTCATTTCACAATTAATGGGTATCTGCTTTGCTTGCAATTCTTTGCTACCATAAAAAGTGCTTCTATAAATACCATTCTGATGTACATGGAAGCTTTCTTCTTATCAATGACCTCCTTGGAGTATGAGTCTAGGAGTGGAGTCTCTGGGTCAAAGGGTACAAATGTTTTATCTACATTTTCTTTGTATAATTCCAAATTGCTTTCCAAATGGTTGTATTGATTCATAGCATCACCAACAATGAGCTATTGCATCTATCTTCCCACAAAGTCTTTGACTTCAACTATTCCCACCTTTCATGGAGCAGCTAGGTAGTATAGCAAATAGAGATCCAAACTTGAAATGGGGCAGACCTGAGTTCAAATCCAGCCTCAGACATTTCCTAGCTGTGTGACCCTGAACAAATCACTTGACTTCCTGGGTTTCCTCATTGGTAAAATGAAGATAATATTGACACCCACCTCCTGGGGCTGTTATGAGGACCAAATGAGATGATGATTGCAAAGTGCCTGCTATATGGTACATACTCACTAAATGTTGAATATTAATGTTATTATTGTGATCTTTGCCAATACACAGGATGTGAGATGCAGCCTTAGGGTTGTTTTGATCTGTACACTTATTATTAGTGATTTAGAACATTCTTTCATATGGTCATTAATTGTTTGCATTTCTTTTGAGGACTATTCATATGCATTGAAATTTTTTCCAATGGTTAATGTCTTTGGGTTTTATACATATGTATGTATACATACCTATATATGTATATGCACACACATATGTAATTTAATTATTTCTACATCTTGACTGCCAAGTTCTTATCTGAGGAATCTCATACAAAGATTTTTCCTATTCAGCTGCTTTTCTTCTTGTCTTGGGAGGCTCATGATAAATGCTCTTTGTGGCATTTACTGTGCTGTTTCTTTAGAGCTTCTCCTCTTTTGAAAGTCATAATATCTGATTAATACAAATTAATAATAATTAATTATCATAATTAATTATTATATAAGTAATTATAGAATTATTTTATAATTAATTAATAATTAATAATAGTGATTAATAATACCACAGTCCTTGTCCCTTTGTTTATTTCTAGGATGCTTAGAGGAGTCCTAGAAGTTCTCAATGAAGCTTTTTCTGCCTGAAATTTCTGGAATTTCCAGTGGAGTGTTCCAGGGATTTGTCCTTGGTTCTATGCTCTTCACCATTTTTATCAGTATCAGTTGGGGAATGGTTAAACAAGTCATGGTTTATCATTGTGTTGGAATACTACTGAGCTATAAGAAATGATGAGCCAAGTGAACTTAGAAAAACATGGAAAGACTTGCACAAAATAATAGAGTAAAATGAGCAGAACCAAGAAAACATCATATACAGTATTGTTTTTAAAATGAGTTTAAAAATAGCTTTGAGTAAATAAGTCATTTTGACTGTTATAAATATCCAAATGAACTATAAAGGGTATATAAAGAAAGGCACTGTCTGCATTCCAAGAAAGAACTGATAAATTGAAGTATGTATAGAACAATTTTACATATTTATAACTATTTGTGTCTAATGATAGTCATCTCAAGGGTGGGAGGGGAAAGAGGGAAGAAAAAAGAAATTTACATGATAATTGTATTATATATTTATGAGGAATAGCAAGCTATACATAATAGATTTGCCATTTTATGTGAAATCACCTTTTTATTATACTGTTATGGAAATGCTTATTTTTTCCATAAAGTAAAAATAAAATAAATAAGTATTTTTTAAAAACCTAGTTGGGAGCATAAGTTATGTGATTATCAAATTTTCATATGAAATACAAACCAGAGGGATAGCTAATATTTTGAATAGTTAATTCAATTCAACAAATATTTATCAAGGATTTACTAAATTTAGAGGGCTGTTATAGATGTTAGGGACACACAATTAAAAATGAAATTATTCCTACCCTCAAGAAGATTACAGTCTAGTAGAGGTATAAAAACATGTAGAGATGAAGGAAAAATATAAAACAATTTGTTGAGGATGAGAGACGGAATAAGTAGGGGAAATCAGAAAAGGCTTCACGTAGATCCAAAAAGACCTTGGCAGGCTAATATACTGAATACATACACATATACATATATATATACACACACACACACACATATATACACACACACACACATGCATATATATATATACACACATATATACACACACATATACAGAAGGAAAGAGAGACAGATAGTATTACACTCAGATTTAAAAAAATATTAACTGTACAAATACAGAATGGGGAAGATACAACTAACGTAAGAAATGGAACTGGAGATCTTAGTGACCTGCAACCCTGTACACTAATATAGAAGCCAAAAAAGGGTGAAAATTAACTTGCCTTTATTCTGCATTAACAGCCATGATATTTATAGCAAAGAAAGTGAAGCTCCTGCTGTCCTGTGCCGTAGGAACGATTCTATTCAGTTCTGGACATCATACTTTAAGAAGGTCGCTGGAAAAACAGAGTGAGTTTATAGGAGGATGAGGATAGTGATGGAAGCCGTACCATAGAAAGATCCATTTAAGAAGCTAGGGATAAGAAGTCTGAGGAAGGCATGCTTTAGGAATTGACATGATAGCTGTGGAAGAAAGACCAGACTTACTCTATTCCAACCCAGAGGGCACAACTAGGATCAACAGATGAAAGTTATAAGAGGAAGATTTTGCCAAGATTTGAGGAAATTTTTCTAAATATTTAGAGCTGTCCAAACATGGAATGGACTGCTTTATGAGGTAGTGGGATCTCCCTCACCAGCAGTCTTCAAAAGCAAAGGCCGAATGACCACTTCTGGGGAATGTTATCAAAGAACAAGTTGTTTGATGCAGTTCTAAGGTTCCTTCCACCTCTGGAATTCTTAGATTCTGTCTTCACTCATTTTGGCACTTATCCTCTATAATCTAGTAGCATTAATTCAGCATCTACACACATCTGCCATTGTATCTCTAATTAGGTGGCAAACTTTTAAGGGCAAGGAACACGTCAGATTTTTTGTTTGTTTGTTTTCGGTTTTTTGCTTACATATATAAAGTCCCTGAGAACAGTGGCAATATCTTTTATATCTGTGTCTCTTCCAATGCCTTTGACAGGGTTGTGGGCATAGTTGGGGTATAATAAATGTTTGTTAACTAAATCTATTAATTCTGCACTTTGCCAATGGAAAATAAAAGTGACAAATATGTGCAGGGACAGGTCAAAATATTTAAGAGCAATGCTGCAGATGCCTTTCACTAACCAATGAAGAACAAGAAGAGAGATAATATTGAGCATTGATCTGAGCCTGACTTTTTTTCTGAGCTAGAAAGACAAAGTACACTCATGGCCCACTTTGGAGTCAGAGCTGTGCAAACCCTGGCCTGTGAAAAGGACATTACTCTGCATAATTCTATAGCTTAGGACCCTCACATTTCTTTAGAAATGCATTTAGACCTTTACTTTCCTCTCAGCAAATTAGTTCCCCCTCTCTTAAATTTCCTGAGAGAACCCATTCCTTTTATTTGCTTTCCTTAGTAATCCAGGATTGTTAGAACATCTGGGACTCATCAAGTATGTTCTGAAGACCATAGGCTCCATCCTAAGTATAATATTGACCTCCCCCAGTGAGTTGGACATAGCCAAGGTATGTGTCTCCCACTCATTCAACAGATGTCAACTTTAGTGCATGGTGACTAAAGATAATGGTTTCATACAGTGACTGTCTTCAAAGCCCTGGGTTCAAATGGAACCATCTATAATTCTGTTACTGAATGTCTCCTGAAAATGGCTTCTTCAGAAGGTCTGCATAGCCTTAATGGGGGACTACAAACTCTGAACCTCTTTAACTGCATTTCTTTCCAAAATAATCAGTTTTCAAATGAAAATTTCAAATTTCTCAGGGGATCCTCCCCCCCACCATCACTTTTAAATCATTGAAGTCAGTGTATAAGTAAGCCAGGGGACTGCCATGTGAAACTAATTTGAATGTGAACTAGTTTTAGAGATGAAAATAGGGAGAGACCAGTTAGGTCTTTAGAAGTCATTTACTAAGAAATGCATTTGTAAAAGGTGATGTGTGTCTGGGACAATATGACCTCAAAAGCTTTCAAGGTCTAGGTTACAGCAAGAGAGGCTTCATGTGAACTTGAGTTAAACCTCAGGTCATTTTAATGACATGTCTATGTGGTCCTCCAACCTTGCCCCTACAGCCATCATCCAGGAAGCATTTCATCAAGTTGACCTGACTTGGATTCGATTAAACCTTTGTTCCTTAATTCCCTTGTAGAGAGTTAGGGGATGTGGGAGAAGATTAAGAAATTAAGTAATGATAATCAAAAGGCAGTTAGGGCAATGGTTAAAGATCTGGACCTGGAATCAGGAAGACTTGAGTTCACATTCTTAACATTCAGTTCTGACTGTATCACTTCCTTACTCAATAAACTCTAGAGGTTCCCTATTGGTTTTAGGATCAAATATCATTTCATCTTCATCTCATCCTTTCCAGTTTTTATAGGTTTCATAACACACATTATTAATATAGTAGTATATGCATTTAACTTATAAATAAGTAGAAATGCATATATTGGTGCGCACTGAAAAATGTTTTGCACCAACATTGTGGCTATGTAGTCACAAAAGGTTGAGAAAAAGCATTGCCCTATAACTGAGACAAAGCTAGAACCTAGTCATCTAATGTTCAAGGCCGGCCAAGGAAAGCAAAAGACTTCAAGACCATTAGGATCAGAAACTCAGGTTAGAACTAGGACGTATTTATGCTAAAGAAAGGGCTGCTAGCTAATCTCCTTCAGTCACCAAAGTGGAGTAGATGGTTTAGGGAACAAAGGACAAAAGATAAATTGATTTGAGGAATAGTTAGAAAGATTTGGAATAGATATTAGAAAGAATTAAGCTATGGAATCTATTAGATGAATTTGGAAAGGGTCTAGCTAGAATATAATGTTTCTGGGATAGATTGAACATGATTCTGGCTAGAGGTAGGAGGATAAAATATGTAACCCCTTTGCTTACTCAGTCAGAAAGATGTATGTGTGACTATGTTGTGCTGTGCAAGTTTAGAGAGATGTGACTCCTAATTGCCTGAGAACTGATGCTAAATACAGTCTGTATGAGAGAGACAGAATTTCAGATGATCAAAGGACTTTAGGCAAGGTAGTTACAAGAGCAAGCTTCAATTTTAAAAAAAGTAGAAGATAACTGATCTTCCCAGAACTACAGACATGTGGAGGGACAGCCCTCAATATGTTTTGGATTCCCAGAATTTGCAATCTTAGAGACTATTAAGAATGGACTACTTTTGGTGAGTCTTCTCTCTCTCCTTGTTTGAAGCAAACTTGACTGAATTCAGCCCCACCTGAAGAGCTCCTTTACTCTCAAATATTCTTTGATGTAGCCTAATCTAGCCTGCAACTTCTTTCATTTCTGTTTACTATTTTATACCCGAAAGTCTGTTGTGCAATCAGAGTTTGGTGAGAAAGACTTAAGCTGGCAATAGCAAAATAAATATTAGCCTCCCCTTGAGAACTATCAGGGAAAATGGCATTTATCCTGAGCCTTAAAGTATTGTACCCCCTCGACTACCAATATTTGAGGTGTAGTGGTAAGTATAATTCTAACCCAACATGCCTTTTGGAGATAGAAGAGGGAGAGAGTACATGCCCAGTCATAGTTCTTCTGCTCCCCTTAAAGATGGAAATTGTATTCTCCCTTGGAGAGGAATGGGCTCAATCTCAGACCAGGTATCTATTCATGCCACGTGAAAATGGTCTCTTTCTATCGTTAGCCATGTACCTGAAGAAGCTTACCCAGCCTCTTTCTCCAACACGAGTCAGTCAACAAGCACTCATCAGGCACTGTGCTAAACACTGAGAACACAGAGAAAAGGCAAAAACAGACCTTCTTCTCAAGATGCTCACAGTCACAGGGAGTTTCTCTTTTTTTTCTAGAAGAATACTAAACCATCTTACCAAACTCCATTTGCTTTCATGCATCCCTTCAGAATAAAGGAAGTGAGAACTTCAGGTACACAGAAGGTGAACTGCTTTGTTTGAGCTTGGAATGAATCACCTTAATTAAGCTCAACCCTGGCTTTGCAGAATTCAGAGACTGACAGAGTAACTGGCAGCTTCTTTGAAAGCAGAATTGTTTCCTTGAAGAAACGATAAAGACTAAAAACCCTGTGGAACTATGCAGGGAAACTGATGCATTTTCTCTTGTAGATAAGAGAACTCAATTCATCCGAGATCTTTATGGTGACAAATGTAATGCAGATTGGCGGCTTTTGTTCACAGCGTTTAGGCAGATCCTTTAATGATTGACTCATATTGGGAGAATTCATGGTTGGAAGGACTGAACCTAGCCCACCAACCAGTAGAAGGAGAAACAGAAGATGAGGGAGTAATCTAAATATGAATAAACTCTGAGGTTCCTTCCAGCCCTACATCCTAGGAGTCTAGGGCAAAATGAAACACAGCTAAGGAGCAACAGATTTAGTTTACATAAGGACAGAAAGCTATCTAACTGAAATAATACCACTGGTAGAATTTGGATGAATAATACCTCCAGAAAGTCCTCCCTTGGTTCCTTATCCAAATGTGGTGACCCTGTGTTTCTGGTGAGGATCCAAAGCTGACAGGTTCTACCACACTGGAAAGGCTATTTTCATGATCCCAACTAAGTACTAAGGGCTTTTTCACCATAGCCTGGCCATTTGATGAATTCTTTGGCTGTGAAAAACCCATGGAACAAAGAAACATACATAATAACCATCAGTTCTTTTGCACTCCCCTTCCTCTTCTTGGTCACAGGGACAGAGGGGAGGACAGAGGGTGCGCGGACCACAGTTTTTAGAAAATCTACAAATCTGAAGTTGGTATTAGAAATGTGAGATCTTTATTCAATGGTCAATGAATGGACATAACATTAGGGGAACTGGATCACATCATTATTGATATGATATAAATGAACCAAAAGAAAGAAGGCAGTTGCAGCTAAATAGGATAGCCCATAGAGTCTTCGAGAGAGACAAAGAACAGAATAAGCAAAATTGGTTTTGTTTTGTGCCCAAAGGCACATGACGTTTGTTATGTGAAATGCAACATTTGTTGGGTCATTTGATTGTCTCACATTACAGCATTTATGATAAACATGTACAAAAAGATGGCCTTAAAAATACTGCCAGCTTTTACCTTCATTTGTTACTAAGGGTGAAGAGATAGTTAAATAACATGTAGAACTCAAACGAGATACTCTAAATTTAATCAATAAATGTTTTGGTACTTGTTGACTTCATTTTAAAGTTAGGAATAGGGGCAATGATAAATAAATAAATATATATTTTGGAAAATATGGATCAGAAATAAGAAATCAGGGGCAGCTAGATGGCACAGTGAGTAGAGCACCGGCCCTGGAGTCAGGAGGACCTGAGTTCAAGTCCTGCCTCAGACACTTGACACACTTACTAGCCGTGTGACCACAGGCAAGTTACTTAATCCCAATTGTCCTCCAAAAAAAAAAGAAAGAAAGAAGGAATTAGAGAGATCAAAGAGTTATACACCTCACACCTATTTATCATGAATACCTTTTTCAGGAAAAGAATATGCTACTGAATATGAAAAGCACCAAATAATATCCTCAAATGAAATTAATTCTATTTGAAAAGACAGGAAGTGACTCATTACTGTTATAGGAGTCATTTATGAATCAGAAGTTCTGCACACAGACCATTGACTTGTTAGCATGAAGATAAGAATTATTACAAACCTTGAAGAGAAGCTGAAAAAGAAAGATTTGGGATACCTCAATGCTGACCTGTTCAAACAAGTTATTGATGCTGGAAAATAGGATATGAATGGAAGGAGAAACAGAAACACAGATTCTAAGAATAAATTATATAATAATGATCTAATATAATAAATTAGATGGCAACAAATACATTCGAAATGAAATTTCACCAGTTTAAGTTAATTGCCATAACAAGGAGACAGAAGGAGTCTTAAAAAGCACTTTTATTAGCAATCTCTTGACTTGCCAAACAAAGATAAATGGAAACCTAAGGAAATCCAGGCTGAGAACATAAACTTAATTGTAAAATCTTCTGAAGAAAGTTGAAAAGGATTATGAGCTATGTCATCTGTTAAAACAGAAGCAGTGTATGGTTAAAATGAGTTCTGGGGGCGGCTAGGTGGCGCAATGAGTAGAGCACCGGCCCTAGAGTCAGGAGTACCTGAGTTCAAATCCGGCCTCAGACACTTAACACAAAAACTAGCCGTGTGACCTTGGGAAAGTCACTTAATCCCAACTGCCCTCCAAAAAGCAAAAAAAAAAAAAAAATGAGTTCTGGAGGAATCTTGTCAAGAGAGCTAAGAAAAGTCATCCCAAGAGTATTTCAAGGTGAAAGGAAAGTAAGAAAAACAAGAAAATGGAAAAAAAAAATGAGAGAATCTTATGAGGCGAAGAGAAGGCAATAAGCATTTCTACGATGCCTATTACTTTACACTTTAGTAAGAACTTTATTAATGTTTTCTCATTTGAGCTTCACAACAATCTTGTTAGAATTGCACAAACCTTTTGTTTTCACCATTAAAGGTAGCATAACTATGTCACTCGTGTCTTAACTTCACAGTCCCAGACATGACACTAAAAACAACAAGGATGAGAAAAGCATTTGGATTAGACCAGTTTTACTTAGAGATTTACATTGGAGGCACTGAGGGATCAATTCAAAAGTATCTTAAGAGGAAGAAGATTAAAAAAAAAGACCCATGGAAAATATCTTAGAAGAGATGGGAATTAACATCTACTAGTGCAGGTACTGTGCTAAGCCCTTAAAAAAAACAAATATTATCTCATGCAATCCTTACAATAAATAACTTTATGATATAGTTACTGTTATCACCCCCATTTTACAGGTCAGGAAACAGGCAAATAGTGGCTAAGTGACCTGCCCCAGGTCACATAGCTTGTAAGCATCTGAAGTTAGATTTGAGCCCAGGTCTTCCTGACTCCAGACCCAGAATTTTATCCACTGCTTGACCCAGTTGCTTCTTAGACCACATTAATACCAAAAGTAGTTCATCCAGAGAATGTCAACAGCTACCAAACTATGTTCCTATGTGTAGCTCCATAGTAGAACACTCCTTTACCAAGATAAAATTGACTAAAAGATGTAAAGAATACAAGACCCACTATGTCTGTTGTTTGTTGGGGACTGAAAAAGCATTGAATTTAGTAAGATAAAGTGATACTTTAGGGATTCCTAGCAACAAGATATCTTCCATCCAATATATCAAAATGATTCAAGACTCCTCGAAAAAATGTAACAATAGAAAGCACCTTGTATGA
>CM053598.1:200871416-200897022 GCA_028646575.1 Pseudocheirus occidentalis
CCCCCCACTCTCCTGCAGGATGAGATAACCTATTTAGTGTGTATGTCATTCCCTCCCTAAGCCAAATTCAATGAGAGTAAGGTTGACCCATTCCCTTTTGCCTCCCTGTTCTTCCCCTCCATTGTAAGTTATCCCTTGCCTCTTCTATATGAGATAATCTACCCCATTCTGTCTCTCCCCATCTCCTCTCATTATATTCTTCTTTCATCTCTCAATTTCACCTTTTGAGTATCAACCCTTCCTATTCAATTGATCCTGAACCCTCCGTCTATTTCTACCTGTACACATATATACACACACTCACATATGTATTCATACGCCCATATACCTTCCTATATAGATGTATGTGTACGTATATGTATATATACACATATATATTCCCTTCAACTATCCTCATACTGAGAAAAGTTTCATAAGTTACAAATATTGTTTTTCCATGCAGGAATGTAAATAGTTCAACTTTTATAAGTTCCTTATGATTTCTTCCCCCTGTTTACCTTCTCATGCTTCTCTTGCTTCTTGTATAAGAGTGTCATTTTTTCTATTCAACACTGGTTTTTTCCACAAGAAAACTTGAAAGTCCTCTATTTCATTGAATGACCATATTTTCCCCTGAAACATTATACTCGGTTTTGCTTGGTGATTCTTGGTTTTAATCCTAGCTCCTTTAATCTCCAGAATATTATATTCCAAGCTTTTCAATCCCTCAGTGTAGAACAGTGGTTCTCAACTTGTGGGTCATGACCCCATTTGGGGGTCAAACAACCCTTTCACAGGACTTTCCTAAGACCATCAGAAAACACATATTTCCAGTGGTCTTAGGAACCGAGACACTGCTCCTCTATCTGTCTCCAGGCAGGTCTTCCCACATGCAGATATGCCCACACAAGATTATTAAAGGGTTGCGGCATTAGGAAAGTTGAGAACCACTGATGTAGAAGCTGCCAGATCCTGTGTTATCCTGATTGTATTTCCACAATATTCAAATTGTTTCTTCTTAGCTGCTTGTAATATTTTCCCCTGGATCTGGGAACTCCAGAACCTGGCTATAATAATCCTAGGAGTTTTCTTTTGGGGATATTTTTCAAGAGGTGATCAGTGAATTATTTCAACCTCTATTTTGCCCTCTGGTTCTAAAACATCAGGGCAATTTTCCTTGAAAATTTCTTGAAGTATGATTTCTAGTTTCTTTTTTTGATCATGGCTTTCAGGTAGCCCAATAATTTTTAAATGATCTCTTCTGGATCTATTTTGCAGGTCAGTGGTTTTGCCAATGCTGTGTTTCTCATTGCCTTCTATTTTTTCATTTGTTTAATAGTATCTTGATTTCTCATAAAGTCATTTGCTTCCATTTGCTCCACTCTAATTCTGAAGGAATTATTCTCTTCAGTGAGCTTTTGAGATTCTTTTTCCATCTGGCAAATTTAACTTTTTACAGCATTCTTCTCATTGGCTTTTTGGGCCTCTTTTGCCATTTGACTTAGTCTGTTTTTTAAGGTGTTATTTTCTTCTGTCAGGTTGTTGACTCTCTTTTCATGATTTTCTTGCATCATTCTCATTTCTCTTCCCAGTTTTTCCTCTGCTTCTCTCATTTAGTTTTCAAAATCCTTTTTAAGTTCCTCTATGGCCTGTAACCAGTTCATATTTTTCTTGGAAGCTTTTGGTGCAGGAGTTTTGACTGTGTTGTCTTCCCATTCCATGCTTTGATCCTTTTTGTCCCCAAAAAAGGAACATAAAGTTGGATTGCTGTGCTCGTGTTGCTTCCTTTGCTTGCTATTGTTGCCACTCAGTTCCTTGACTTTTTAGCTTTTTACCACAGTAGAACTCTGCTTCCAGAGAGCTTTGTCCCAAATCACTGGGAATTTCTTAGCTGCCATAGCGATTAGTTGGATTTTTTTCTCTGAAGCCTCCACATGCTCTGGCACTTGGTCACACACTGCAGGACCTCCACCCAAGACAGCGGTCCAGATCCAAGCAGGTTAAAGCAAGAGTGATTACCCCTCAGAATGATCGCTTGGTCCCCCTGTGATCTGCTGGCCAGGAGCTCTGAAGCAGCCACATGGAGGTGGCTGGACGGCCGCTGCATCTGAGCTTTTTCTCCCTTCTGGGGGCAGAGGCCAAACCGCACTCTCAGTCCCTCTGTTCCCAAAGTCCACACTGACCTTTTACTTTGCCTTTGGCATTTATGGGTTGATAATTCTAGAAGTGAACACAGCTGCTGGTCATCTACTGTCCTGAAGTCCCTCCAGCTGCAGCTGATTGGGGCCACCCTGGGGCTAAAACCGTGGCTCACGCTGGGCTGGGCTCTGCTCTCAGCAGCTGTGATGGACCCTTCTTGTCCACCTGTTGGGCTGCCTTCAGCGGGAGCCTTGTTTTTCTCTGTCACTTCGTGGGTTCTGTGGCTCTAAAGTTTGTTTAGAGTTTTATTTTATGGGTATTTGAGGTGGTTATGGGCGAGCTCACAGACTTTCCCTGCTTCTACATGGCCATCTTGGCTCCCCCCCCCCTCCTTTTTTTAATTGAATAAAGTTGTGGTGCAGACTCATCTTCTGTAGCTTTGTTGGAAGCATCTTCAGGAAGATTCTGGTAGCCAGTTTCCTCTCTTTCTTTCCCCATTTCTTTTCCTTCCATTCACCTTTCTCTTTCATGCTTCTTTTTCTTCCCTTTTCTCTTCTTTCTTTTCTCACTTTCTGTTTCCTTCCTGTCTCTTCATTTGTTTTTCCTTCTTTTTCTTTTTTCATTCTTTCCTCCTTCCTTTCTCTTTCCTTCCATTCATTCTTTCCTTTTACTCCTCTTTTCCTCTAATTGCTTTTTTTATCTTTCTTGACAAATTGACAGGGATGATGGAGATGACATACGGATGTGGACGTGAATACGTATACCTCTGCGGTATGTCGCTACCTAACATACCTCCATCTTTTACCTATTTTTGCAGCACGGTGTAGCGAAACTGGCCTTGAAATCGTGAACACCTGAGTTCAAGTTTCACCTCATACAAACGCTGGCTGTATGATGCTGGGCAGGTATTTTAGGATGATTCATTAAAACTAGATTTCTCTGATAAGACCACATCTGGAGAATTCTATTTAGTTTTGAGAAAACCGTTGGTAAGCTAGTCACTGGCTAGCTAGCTTATCAATAAGGGTCATTAAAATGAGTCAGAGATTGGAAATACTAGAGAAGATTAGTTTTAGGAACCGAGGATATCAAGTTGGGAAATGAGAAAAGTTGGGTGGGATATCATAGTTGTATTTAAGTTCTTGAAGGACTCCCATGTGGAAGATGGATTAACTTTACTCTGTTTGTCCCCAGAGTCCAGAACTAGGCATTATGGTTGGAAGCTGCATGGAGGCAAGGTAAAGAAGACAAAGACCAACTTCCTAACTATTAGAGCTGTCCCAAAGTAGAAGGGACTGACCCAGGAAGTTGGGGACCCTTATTGGAAGGTTTTCAGGTGAAAGATGGAAGATCATTTATTTGGGGTGCCATAGAGGCAATTCTTGAATAGATACAGGTTATACTCAGAGGCCCTGGAGGTTCCCTCCAAGTGTGAGGTTCTGTAGTTTTGTTGGAATCTCAACAAAACTCCATGAATATTACTTTGGCTCATTTGGAAATGAACTGGCCTGGCCAGGCAAGGTTGGATGGAGCTTTCAAATTAATATTCTTATATCAACAACATCGCAGAGTCTCCCTGCTACACTGGGGACTGCTTTTGCCTTTCTTTGTATCCTGAAGTTGGCATCGTGCCTGGCACAGAGTATACACTGGATAAATGCTTGATGGTTTGACTTATGCCAGAAGGGAAAGGAAGGCTCTTCTCCTATCAGTAGCAAGGCAGCCTTGCATGAGAGAGTCCTACATGACTTGCAGTCAGCGGCTCTCAGACTTAACTGGAAGAAGAAAAGGATGGAGGATATTCAAGTCTCAGAGTAAGATTACCCTGTTCTTCCATAACATTCCTACAACAAAAGTTGTAATGCCCAAAGATGTGGCCGTGGCAGCTAATTGCTGGGCCCAAAGAATGCAGGTAGGGAGAGGATTGAATTTACATCCCTGCTGGGAGGTGGAAGGCAGACACTAGCAGCTCAAAGACTTGGAAATTGCCACCAATTCCTTTCTATCTTGTCCTTTGGAGATTTACTTTGCTCTTCCTTCGAATCCAACTTAATGCCTCTCTGATTCATATGTAGCCATTATCCCAGCAGCCTGCTCCTCAGTGGGTGACATCGGCCTTCCCTGGAGCCTTCCCTCAGGCCTCACCGAGGACATCATCACCAGCTCTCACTATGGCTAGCCTACAAACTCTCCGTTGGCCTTTACTGCCTGCCCCTGGCCATCCTAGCCTCATGTTCCCATTGCCCGGGCTAAGTGGGAGAAATTTGATATTTTTGTACTTGAAATGACTGGTCTTCTTAGGCTTAGGAGAATAAATTAAAACTGAGCCCAAGTAGACTCAGCTGCACTGGATGGGCAAATTGATTTGCTTTACCATCTGGGAGATTAAATTCCACTGCCAAAAAATGGCACCAGCGTAATTAGCTGTCAGTCAGGCTGCAAAGAGAGAGGCTGGGAAGGATAATTGAAACCTTTGCAGCTTCTCATTAGGTTCTACAGGAGCCTGATTTGCAAATTTCCACCTTTAGGTGGTTCTGTCTCTCAGAACCTTGACAGAAATTGTACTCTAGCTGCACAATGCATTCTTCTGAAGGGAAAATAGGAATATTGTGCAAGGGCAGGATTAATTTTAAGTAACTTTCACTTAACTCAATGTGCTTGTAATATATTTGTCAACAGCCACTGACAGCTCCACCAGGATTTAATTATGGGCAAATCCAAACAACTGGAAGAAACGAGCGCCCCATGTCTGAGATAAGTTTCACCCTGGTTGCCTCCTCATCCAAATCCCCACACACTCCACACCCCACACAGTGAAGCCTGCTCCCAACTCCCACCTCCCACGGTTTTCTCACTCACACACACCACACACACACACACACACACACACACACACACACACATACACACACACACACAGCAGTTTAGTTGGGAATCCTGGAAAACAAGCTACCCCATGGTATGCACTTCCTCTGGGGAGCTCCACAGAAAACCCAGGAAGGCTCATTTCTCTGTGCCAGACTAAATTTAGGTTGCAGCAAGTGCTGACCTGGGGGGACCTGATGGACTTGGACTTTCCTCCATTCTAGCTCTGGACTGTCCCAACGAAGGACAGAAGTTTTGGCAGCCACATCAATATGGCCGCTTGCAGTTAAAGATGTGAAGTGGAGAAGCTGGCCTTGGATCCTGCCCTGCTCCCCACCAGCCTCACACTTTCTGCCTAGAGAAGCGGTGTGACAGTGCAGTTGGAGATCTGGTCTCTGAGTCAGAAAGACCAACATATCCTGGCTGTGTGACTATGGGCAAGTCTCACAACTTCTCCATGTTCTAGGCAACTCTCATAGGCTATGAATTACAGAGAAGGTACCAGTTTATATTGGTGGAGGGAACTTCCTCATCTTGGAGGCCCTCGTATCAGACCCTAATGTTCCAGGCCCATCTGTTTCTTCCCTTATCCCAAACTCAGCAGGTCAGAATGAGTTATTGTACTGAGACAATAGCAATTCTAAATAAGATTCTCCTAATTATAAACTCCTACAATCTCAGAGCTGGAAAAAGTATCAAATAGTCTGATCTCATGTCAGGTGGGAATCCCCTCTACTTGTCCTTGACACAGGGTTATCCAGGCTCTGCTTAAACAATTCCAGTACCAGGAAGCTCACTACCTGACCTTTTCATTTATTGAAAAGTACCAATTGTCAGAAAGTTCTTCCTTATAGTGAGCATGAGGAGATTCCATGGGATGTCCACTCTTTGTACTCCCTCTGCCCTCTGGTGCCTAGGCATAAATCTCAACTAAGCCCACAAAAAAATGGTAAAAATTCTTCTAGGCAGAGTTGCTTCCTCAAATCTTCCTCCCTTCTCTATAGGTAAGGCCAAGCTTGAACATGAATAATTTTGCAAAACAATTTCAACATTCATTACAGGTACCTAGTATATTCCAGGCCCTATGCTAGGTACATGGGATGCAAAGATAGATTTTTTTAAAGTTACCATAGAATGACTTTGTATTCAGTGCTTCCATTTATAAGCTCAAACATCGGCCTCTTTATACCGACTACTTAATCAGAATACATAAATAATAACATTGTAGCTATTCCTTAAATGTCATTCTATTTCCTTATACATTTATGTTTACAACTTTATTCAGTTGACTTTGAAAACTTGATTTTTTTCAACCTACGATTTCTTGGCTCCCTAATGACATTCCATAATAAGGGGTAGATACTACCCCTTCCCTCAAGCTAACTAGAAATTTATGACAACTACTTATGTCATTGATCATGAGGAATATTAATATTTCAGGGTCCTAGGCAACCCTCTAAGTCTAAGCTATTGTCTCGGATTTGATCAGAGTTTCTACACCAAGGAGTTCCTTATACTCATGATATCACATTCAACCCTTATCAACCCGCCCCACATCCCATTTGACATTTGTACAAATATTATCCTTATAGATGAGCAGAGCGAGTCTCAGAAAAATTAAGTGACCTTTGCTGCTTTGTTTAGTCATTTTCAGCCATGTCCAATGCTTTGTGACCGCATTTTGGGTTTTCTTGGCAAAGAAAATATAGTAGTTTGCCATTTCCTTCTGTGGCTCATTTTAAAGATGAGGAAACTGAGGCAAACAGAGTTGACTTGCCCAAGGTCACACAGATGATAAGCATCTGAGGCCAGATTTGAACTCATGAATTTGAGTCTTCCTAACTCTAGGCCTGGCACTCAATCCACAGCGTCACCTAAATGCCCCTAAGCAGCCTACTGGTAAATGGTAGTGTTTCTTCTACTACATTCTCTTAATAATTGTCATAATAACTAATTATTATTAATTATAATAATTATTATATTATATTATATTATATTATATTATATTATATTATATTATATTATATTATATTAATTATATTTATTATATTATATTTATTATATTATTATTAATTACACTAATAATTAATAATTGTCATAATTGTTCTGTAGATATTTTCAGATTATTAAAAACACCCTTGTATTTTTCTGTCTATAAATATTCATTTCTGAATATACTCCTCTGCTTTTCCTACCAAGTAAGTAACAAAGAGTTAAAAAAACAAGCCAGTGAACCCAGTTGAGCAAACCAACACATGGGCCTTGTCTGGTAGTATGTGCAGCCTCCTAAACCATAGCCTCCTGCATCCTCAGCAAAAACAGGAAGGTCATTTCTTCAAGGTCAAGCTTGATCATTATAATTACATGTCATTTCATTATAATTAGACCACGTTATTTTCCTCATCCTGCTTAATCCATTCTGCCTCGGTTTACATGACTTTTGTGTTTCAATTCCTCATAGTTGTTGTGTCTTATGGCACAGTAATATTCTATTAGGTTTAGTCACTACAATTGGTTTAGCCATTCCCCCATAAAGATATACTCGACAGAGGTCCTGCTCTCAAGGAGCTTACAGTCTACTAGGGAGAAAGACATTTAGACAAATAACTATGATAAAAGTCCTAGAAAAGTACTAAGGAAAGCAGTGAACTTTCACTTTTAGATGGGGAACAGGGCGAGGCTTCATGGAGGAGATATCGGACCTGGAAGGAAAAGAAGGTCTTCACACCAAGAAAGGTGGGAGTAGAGTCCCTTCTAAGCATGGGGGATGATGCAAAGGGTCCCATTGAAATAGAATGGACGATGAGGATGGGCTGAAGGGCGGTACAATGTGTGAAGATTGTGGCATAAATCAGAAGAAGCAGTATGAGAATGCTGAACAAGTAGGTGCAAGCCAAACCGTAGGGGTCCTAAATGCTTGGGGCAGCTAGACGGGTGCAAAGGCGAGAGCACCAGGCCTAGAGTCCAGAGGACCTGAGTTCAAATCTCGCCTCAGACACTTACTAGCTGTGTGACCCTGGGCAAGTTACATAACCCTGTTTGCCTCAGTTTCCTCAACTGTAAAATGAGCTGGAGAAAGTGACGGCAAATTGCTCTGGTAGCTTTGCCAAGAAAACCCCAGATGGGGTCACAAAGGACCAATAACAACTAAATGCCGGTGTTGGGAGTTAACACTTTTTCAGCAGGCAATAGGAATCCATGGAAGGTTTTTGAGTAGATAAAATCAGGTTAAATTCCATCATGAAATCTCCCACTTTAGTGCTGGAAGCAGAGGACAGAACAGGATTCAACTCTACTGTCTTCAGTGATATTTCCTGAGCACTTAAGATGGGTCCAGCTCCCTCTTTTGTTTAATCCTCTTGGCTGATGAAATAAAGTCCCCAAAAGTATAAATTCAAACACACACACAGACACACACCTTCATCAAAAGATAGTGGAGAGCGGTGTGTTGTTCAGTTGTCTTCAGCTCTTTGCGACCCCTTTCAAGGTTTTCTTGGCAAGGATAGTAGAGAGATTTGCCCCATCATTCCCTTCTCCAACTCATTTTACTGAAGCAAACAGGGTTAAGTGACTTACCCAGGGTCACACAGCTACTAAGTGTCTGAGGTCAGATTTGAACTCAGGTCTTCCTGACTCTACGACCAGCACTCTAATCTCCCAGAATGGCTGAGGACCATTTTGCAAAGAAATGGGCCGGCCTCCCACTTTACACCTCTACCCAACATATTTATAGTGTGATAAGTTGCATATTACAGTTATTCACTTTTGTATATTATCCTTCTGTTAGACAGTAAGCCCCATGAAGGTGGGGTTTTGTCTTATCCAAACTTTACGTCTCCCCTGGTGCTGTGCAAGGAATTGTATATGTTAGGTGCTTAATAAATGCTTGTTTATAAGTCCCCCAGACACTATCCGCAGCATATAGGACCTCTGAGTCAAACACCAAACTATGTAGGTGAACTGTCTGTGGAAAGAAGAAACATGTTGGCAGAGTGGCTGTGAATCCTCACTGTGGCCCACACAATTCTGATTTAAGCAGGGCAGCTAATGCAGAATGTAGGTGGCTCTGTGCTTCAGGGAGGGCTCCCATTCCCTGGATCATTTTCCAGTGTCTCCTGGCACACTGTCTTCTTCTGAGGATTGTATGTGCAGCAGAAGCCGCCCTTCCTCCAGGCACTCGGGTCACCTTCCTGCTATGACCCAGAAAAGAGGATTCTGAGCTCTTAGGAGAAATGCATGGTTTTTTCTAATGGCTACAGAGGGGCAGAAGTAGAAAGACTCCGAGAAGGAAGACGGCCAAGTCACTACAGCTCTCCTGAACACTAATGTTGCTTGTACACATATCGTGTGTGTTTGTTTTTTCTGTTATGAAAATAGAAGACCCCGTCTTCAGGGGAGCCAAAAGCCGCTTGTTATAAGAGGCTAAAGTCCCAATCTTAAAGACAGAGCACTATCCCCATCCTCCCAGGAGGAACATCTAGGTGGAAGTGGAAAGCTTCCTAACCAAAGGGGACATTGAAGGCATAACATCCTGGTGCAGTGAATGGAGCAATGGACCTGGAGTCAAGAAGAATCACCTTCAGAGTTCAAATCCAGCCTCAGACACTTACTAGTTGTATGACCCTGGTCAAGTCACTTAACCCTGTTTGCCTCAGTTTCCTCATCTGTAAAAAGAACTGGAGAAGGAAATGGCAAACCATTTCAGTATCTTTGCCAAGAAAATTCCAAATGAGGTCATGAAGGGTCAGATATCTTTGGAAAAACTCAACAACAAAAGCACCCAGTAAACTTGTTCTCTGAGGCCATTACATGTTCTTGATAAGGCCATTCTCCCAGAGTCTGTGCTGGCTTTTGTCCCTCACATGGCACTAGTGGGAAAACCAGGCACATGGCACTCACCTAGAGCTGCTTGGCTCCCTTGCTTTCTGAAACCAGAGACCCAAGTTCACCAGCAAGCTTAGCAAAGCAGGCATTGTATGATGACAGCTTCCCCTGACCCACCCCGCTGAGACTCACCAAGTACTGTGCCCCTTGAAATATTGTACTTCTTAAGAGAGATTTTGTTGACGTAATTTGCTTTTATGTCACTAAAATGTTACTCCCGTCCCAGAAAGTCATCCTTTGTATAACAAAGAATAAGAGAGAAAAAAAATCAGCAAACGGATTCAACTCACTGAGTAAATGCATAGATGCAGTTGGACACCCGTGAGCCATTACCTCTGCCAAGCTGGGGTGTGGGCTGGGGAGATGGGAGGTGTTACTGGTGCTCTCACAGATCTCTTCTTTGGGGCCAGGTTTATTTTTTATAATTTTGAGACATTCAAGTTTCAATTGTTTTCTTGTTTCTAGTTGCTCTTTCCATTGTGGTACTGTTTGGGTCCATTGCTTTATTGGCTTAACTTAAGACACTTTGCAATCATTCATATAAATCTTCCCATACTTATCAGGTAATAATACTTTTTTTGGAGGAGGGAAAGGCAGGGAAATTGGGGTTAAGTGACTTGCTGAAGATCACACGGCCATGTAATATTATTTACTATAATTCTCTGTACTCACATCTCATTACCCTCTCTTTTCTCCCTCCTCAGTCAAATTGAGTGACACAAAAGCAGAGATTGTTTCTTAGCAAAACTTCCTCCCTGTGCTGGACATACAGATAGTTTTTTTTTAATGAAAGGCACACATCAAGAACAGTTTATTCTTTTCATTTGGGGAACTTCAGGTATGCACCATATTACTCTGTGGAGTGGGCCTGACCACATTCATTTCTTCTTTGCTTCTTCTCACTAAGGACCACATGGCATTCTTCTGATTCACTTGACCCTGATCAAGAAGAAAAGTCACCCTTTGAAACATGGAGAAGCTGATCTCCTGGAAATAAATGTACCATTTGATTATTGGGAACCAGTACAGAGACGAGACCGAGGTGCTCAGACATCAGCTGACACCAAAGGTTACCCTGCCAAGGAAGCATCTCCTCGTCTAATCTGACCAGGGATAATATAGATATGAGCTGGACAAGACATTAGGAGTCGTCTAAATCTACCTACCACTATCAGATGAAATAATACTTGTGGAAATGTTTGTAAGAAAACAAAACAAAACAAACTTAGCACAGTGCCTGGCACCATAGTAGACACTACATAAATGCTCATTCCCTACCTCCCTACCCCCTCTTTTACAGAGGAGGAAACCTAGACGAAAGTCACACAGGCAGTAAGTGACAGAGCTTGGATTCAAAACCGAGTCCTCTGGACCCATGCTCATACTTCTGTCCATTGTCAAGCACCAGACAAGTCATTTAATAAATAGTTGCTAATTTAGATTTCCTCTCTACAAAAATTGGTTTGCCGTTTCCCAGACGCTGAAAATAATATTATGTCTCAAAGAGTTTACGTCTTATTTTCTCCTCTCTTGATTATATTTGACATCCGAGTGGTGGAGAGAATGCAGGGGTGAGCATCCTGAGGCCTGTGGATTTGTTCTGTGAAGTCTGGATCCAAAGGGCTGCCCTAGAGGCCCTAATGGGGCCGCAGGTCCCTCTCTCCTGGCAGAGCATCAGACTCGGAGTCAGGAAGACCTGAGTTTGAATCTTGCCTCAGACACTGGCTCTGTGATCTGTGTAAATCACAACACCTGTCTTGACTCCACTTTCCTTATCTGTAAAACGGGGATAATAATGGGACCGACTTTCCAGGGCTGTGTGAGGCTCAAATGAGGTGACGTCTCTGAAATGCTTTGCAAATCTTAAAGAGTGATGGAAATGCTATTCTTGTTATTATATTTTCTACTGTGATAAAAATGAATTCACATTATTTGGAACAAGGATCACTGGCACTGTATCAAGTTATCAATTAGTCAAAGTTGGAATGGGCACTGAGAAAGAAGAGAGTATGATAGAAAGAATACTGATTTGGAATCAAATCTCGGCTCTGCCACTTACTTATCTGGGTGGCAAAAGGCGGGTCGTGTTGCTTTTCTGGACCTCAATTTCATCATACGAAAATAGAATAGATAACCTCTAAGGCCCCTTCCAGTTCTAGCTTTGTATGTGAATGTGTGTGTATGCACACACATGTGAGTGGGGTGGATGTGAGTGTGTGTGCACACACATGTGAGTGGGGTGGATGTGAGTGTGTGTGCACACACATGTGAGTGGAGTGGATGTGAGTGTAAGTGTACAAAGTGGCTTGATTCACTTCACACAGATAGTCATAGAACTGGGATTTATATCCAGGTCCTTAGACTCCAAACTAAACATTCTTTCCATTATATCATGTTGACTCCTGCAGATATCATATTAGTCAAAATATAAAGGCCACTTTGAAATAGAAATAAATAAATATAAAAATTTATGAATTAAATTTAAAATTAGATTAATTTTAAAATTAAATTAAATTAAAAATTAAACATAAAAATATGAACAAATAAATAAATAAAGCTTTAAATGAGATCCACGATTCCAGAAACTATTATTTGCAACTTCCGTCCTGGAAAACTCTGGTTCACAGTTTGAGTAGCTGCTTTCTGTTTCAAAGATCAAGACTGTGGAGATCCCCAGGACAGCCGGGTGAAATGGTGGCATAGACTAAATTTGTCTTTGATCCTCCTTCCCAGCACCTTTTCTCCTCTAAGGTTCTAATACCCTCATGCTGCTTTGTTCAGTCTTAGTAGGTAAATGGGCAGATGACTCCTTCCAGAGGTGGTTGTTTTTAAAGAAGTGAGTCAGAGCCACCACGGCCAGATCTACTTCAGGTCCTCATTACCTCTCACCTGCACTGTTGAATTAGCCTTTAAAATGGTTTCCCTGCCTCAAACCCCTCTCTTTTCCAATCCTGTCTTTGCTTGGCTGCCCAGATGATTTTCCTAAAGTTTAAGTCTTGTCCGTGTTACCAGCCTATTGAGAGAACCCCAGTGATTCTCTATCGCTGCTATGTTCAAATATAAGTTCCTCTGTTTGGCATTGTGGTCCTTCACAACCTGGCTTCTCCTGGGCTCCCATTTTTGTGTTTGTGCTGGCTGTCCCTCATGCCAAAATGCTCTATCCCCTTATCACTTCCTCTTGGCTTCCCTGGCTTCCTTCAAGATTCAGCTCCAGACCCACCCTCTTCTCTACAAGAAGTACTGCTCCCAGTTTCTAGTGCCTTCACTTGGAGATTACCTTCCTTCAACACCGTATATTTATCATATATCCAGATAGTTACTTCTGTGTTTCCCCCCTCTCCCATGCTCCCAGCTCCTTGAAGCCCTTTTATGTATTCATAGCACTTAGCACAGGACCTGACACAGAGTAAGTACTTAACTGATTGGTTTCAGGCAATTCTATTCAAATTAAAACACACACACACACGTGTGTGTGTGTCCCACACATTTGTTAAATACTTAGGCTTGAGGTAGGGACTGGACCCATGATTTCCTTGGTATAGATTCCTCTGATGAAGGAACTCCCTCTCCGAACGCTGGCTGACACCTCCTTTGTCTTCAGAAGTTGATCAGAGCTGAATGAGATTTAATGACTTGCCTGAGATACACAGACTATAAAGCTACTTATGTGTCAGGGGTCAGATTTGAACCTCAGTCTTTCTAGCTCTAAGACTTGCACTTGCTCTCTCTCTCTCCCCCCCGCCCCCGTCTCTCTCTGTCTCTCTCTGTCTCTCTGTCTGTCTCTCTCACTCTCTCTCCGTCTCTCTCTGTCTCTCTCTGTCTCTCTGTTTCTCTCTGTCTCTGTCTCTGTCTCTCTCTCTGTCTCTGTCTCTCTCATCTCATGCTGAATGAAAGAGCAACTCAGAGGGGCAAGAAGCTTTCCCAGCATCCTCCCATCATAACCTTCGGTTTGGCTGGGGCTGTCCCCAAGAGCTCACTGCCTGCTATTCCACAGAGGCAGCTCCTTCCCACTTCCATGGACCTCCCATCCTGCCTCCCGGTGGCCAGAGCCCACTGCCAAAGGCCCCACAGCCAAACCAAGTCTTCAAGCTGAAGCAACATCTTAAAACTGCTTACACCTACTGGGCTAAGTCTTCAGAAAGGGCGACTCCAAGGAGCAGATCATTCATTTGTCTCATTGAAACTCTATGACTCCACTTTAAGAGCTTTTTTATAGACTCCTATAAAGGAGAGAGTGAACTTTTAACATGTTTGCACTCTGGTAAAGTCAATACACATGAAAGGCCCAACAACTGGGCATCCTACAGGCAAATATGGCCCAGCAAGTGCAAAGCCTGTAACTGGTAACTGGAGGTAGCCAAAATTAGCCTGCCTTCTAACTAACTGGTTTCTCTTGTCTCAAACCAAGCCACTTACTATTGAAGACTCTTGGCATCTGATAGGATAGTCAGGGCAGCTCTTGAGCCTTTCTCTCTGTTGCTAAACATTCCCTTGGATTCCCCTGCGCTCCAATTAGTGGACGGGGCAGAGGAGTGCAGTAGCTGGGGCCAGGCTCTAATGAGGATAGAAAGGTCCTTCTGCAGTCAGGAGCGGCCTTCCCACTGGGGAAGTCTAATAGGCTTCCCCATAGAATAGCAATCATCCACAATGCCCCTACAGATATATGGGCTTCATGGAGAGATGGAGAAGAGAGGGGAATAAGGAAATTGTAAAGTTTTACTAGAAATTCTCAACCATCCTTCTACCGGCCCCAATGCTTACATTAGCCTTCATTTTTAATAGCTCTTCCACCTGCGTTGAATCTTGCTTTTAAATCAGTGAGATCCCACCACTGCTTCAGGACTGGAACTTGGGGTGGGGAGTAGAGAGCTAGGCCAGTAGGGAAAGAAAACAGTACAGCGACATCAAGAGTGTCTAATAAAGGGGAGGCAGCTGGTGTGACAGAAAGCACATGGAATTTGATATTTGGGGAACTGGATTCTCATCCCATCTCTATTAATAGGACTTGTGCGCCTCAGACAGGTTGCTTAAATTGGCAGCCTCAGTTTCCTCATCTGTAAAATGGAGGAACTAGCTGGCTTCTTAAGTCTCTTCCAGTCTAAATCTATGACCGTATGAAACTACCCTTGATTGGAAACATCTGCTTTTTACTCTCACTGAGTCCAATGGCAATCTTCCTTTCCCTTAGGCAACCTCACAAAGAGTTTGGAAGCATTTTACATCTCCAGAGACTGTATTTTCCAGACTTATAGACAGGAACATGTGAGTCCTAATTACATTCTCAGTGGTGAGTGGCAAAGCAACTAACCCCTAAAGCACCTGTCACAGAGATAAAAAAAAAAAGACAGCACATGATCTAATTCCTGTGTCTTCCACATTAAAAGACACAACAGAGGTCTGGTGAAAGGCATCCGCCATCTCAGGAGAAAGGCGCTCATTCCTTACTATGAGACCATTTCACAGAATATGAACTTTATGATGAGGGCTAATTAGGACATATTTCCATCCTGAATTTTGTTGGACTATAAAACCTTGAGGAGAGGTTTCCCTGCAGATGGTCTCTCTTGGCCAGTGGGTGCATATGGCAATCCTTGGCCATTAAATATAAGCAGAAATTTCTCCCCAAATTGCATCACTAACAAATGACATAAAATACAAGGCCTTTTGTTCAGATCTCACCCGTGACACTTGCTACCTACATGATAATGGCCAGGTTACTCTCTCAGCCTCAGTATTTTACTTGTAAAATGGTGATAATTGTTGTAAAGCACAAATAATATAGTGTATGAGGTACTTTTCAAACCTCAAGGCAACACATGCATATTTGTGTGTGCGTGTGTGTATACATATATATGCTAGCTACTAATATTATTTCTTAAAATGTTTTCCTTTTCAGTAATCTTTGGGTTTTAAAAAATTCTCCCATAAGGCATTTTTTCCTTGCTCTTGAATTGATGAATTCATACCTGGGTGGAGGAAAAAACTAAAATCTATTATATCCAGGGCCAGTATGGCATAGACCTACAATGAAAGGGCTGAAAGGGCCCCACGAGATCAACCTCAACCAGCACATTGTACATGCAGAAGAGTGTGCATGGCTACACGCCTCATTTGAAGATCCAGGCTCAGGAGCAATTTAATGATGCCATTCTATCCTCAACATGAAGTGTATTGAGGGATCTGTGGGGATGCATACTGATATGTTTGTACAGTCTTATACTAGTTTTACAAAATGGTTTTTTTTTTGGAGGGCAGTTGGGGTTAAGTGACTTGCCCAAGGTCACACAGCTAGTTAGTGTTAAGTGTCCAAGGCTGGATTTGAACTCAGGTCCTCCTGACTCCAGGGCCAGTGCTCTATTCACTGTGCCACCTAGCCGCCCCAAAATGTTTTTTTTTTAATTATGAGATGGATAGAGTTGGTTTGCTAAAGCACATCTAAGAGTCACAAGGTAAGAGAAGAGCTAAGAAATAGAACCAATTGATTTAACCACCAGATAAAAACATACCTCGAGACTGAAGTCCGAAGCAAGAGGAGCCTGGTTCAGGTGACTGGCCACCAGGTGCCTTGAGGATCCTGAAGGAAAGTCAGCGGGCATGACATGCACAGAGGCCCCTTATTGGGAGTGTATAGAAGTCAGCTCGAATTGTTCACTTCTCAACAGGAGCATTTACACCTCAGAAACTGATGACTGTTATGAAACAGGGCTTTATTTCTTGTTTAATTGATTTTCTAGACTTAAGAAACCAATGGAGAAAATGTTAATAATGCAGATTAAACACTAAAAGTTTTGTTTTTGTTATTGGTGTTTTCCTGGAGAGTTAGTTGTGAAATATTTACCAGTGTGTCTATGGGTGGAGGTCATATTCCAACAGATCTGTGTAGATTTGGGGGACAGTGATATCAGTCGCAACTCTTCCATTCCTGAATCCCTCTTGTCACTTCGGCAAGTTGATCACTGTGGGGTGGGAGGGTCGGGTGGGAATATCTAGCCAATGTGTGAAAAAGTGAAGGGACTTAGCCAAGGTCACGAGTTAGTAAGTTGCAAAAACCTTCACCTTTGTGGGTATATAACCATGTCTGTAGTGGAACTGTATCCTTTTCTAGTGAACCAGATGGCTTTTATGGTAGGAGGGGAGTGAGAGGGCGAGAATAAAACCCAGATGGGGTGGGAGAGGTGGGGGGGGGTTACCTGGGGTGGACCACAGATTCTTGATTCTACCACGCCAAATATGCATCTACTAAAGTCAATGAACAATTGGCTATTTTTGGATGGGCCTTTGTGGAGTACCTAAATTTTTCCCCTTTGTCCAAAGGGGTTAGGGAATAGTAGTGTTCTGGGTTCCTACAGTCCCTTCTAACAACCATGGATGTTTGTAAAGCAAACTCAGCAATAGGTCAGCCTGTTCTGGAGCAATCAGCCCATCAGCCACCACCTTGACTCCACTCTAAGCCAATCAATTACATGGAGAGGTTGCCAATCTCTAACTCCCTCCTCCCTCTTCAAGGAAGCTGCCCTAAAAGCTATTTGAAACAATATACCTATCAGCTCCAATATCAGCAAAACAATCATGGCAGAGCTAAAACATTTCCAAACCCCAGTTGATGGACCATTTACTTAGAATAACATTCAACATAATATTGAATTAGGGCAATATTTTAGAGTTCACTGTAAGGTGATATATCCTGAATGAAAATTTAGCCAAATTTTAATTCATTCAATTCATCAAACATTTACTGAGTTCATATGCCATGTAAGAAACTATGCTGGAGAGTTCAGGTCACATGACTAACAAAGGGAACTGGAGTTTTTTCGACTTTCTTGAACCTTAAAACTCTTAAACTAAGAATTATGTGCAAGAGGTAAAGTAATTGCAGCTGTTTCTGCAAACTAAGACACCAAGAAGTTGATTAAAATAACAGTGTAATGACTCGATGACACTGAATTACTGTTCCCTAATGTGTTCATTTGGCCCTTGTGCTCTGGAAGGACAGCATAACCTGATGCTGGCTTGTGTTCAGGGATCCATTCAGTATATCCCTCGTGGCTTTTGCAATCCTTGCCAATGCACTGCGCCCCTGCCCATACCATGTGCAGCATGTTCTCAGTGCTCTTCATCCTTCCTCTCCTTGTGAGGCGGACAGCAATATAGAAATGCAAAGCACATTCTGCCTGGGAATTGCTACAGAAGCTGCTACAGAAGCACTCAGTCAAAGAATTAAAAAATAGAAGAAACTGGTCGAGAAAACCAATATCAATGTTGGATTATGTAAATCTGAAGCAAAGGGGACTAGCATCTAGTTGGACTCAATCCTGTATTCCTAGAAGTCATTTGGGGGTAGGAACTGAGACCAATGGAAAGCAAGCTTCCAAAAATAGGAGAAAACTGGGGCAGTTTTAAAGTCCAGATCTCAATAAATCTCTACAGAAAGTGAAGGAGTCAGAAAGTGAGCAATAGGAGAACATAAGAAAAAAGACTGAAATCACAAAGGAGACGAGGAGGAAGGAAACCCAATTTAAAACTTTGAGCAAAGGGAGATAAAGAAACAGAAAAGATATTAAAATAGAAGGGAAGATCATTACTGGGACATCTAAATGAGTCCAAATATCCCTAAATAAATATCTCAAGACAAAGGAACCAACACTTGATGAGGCAGAGGACACTGACAAGGAATCACAACAGAATGTTCCCAGATGCTCAAGAAAGAAATTAGAATTATGAAGGCAAAATTTGTGTACTGCACAGCAGAAATAAAACTAATAGAAATAAAATAGAAATAAAACAGAATAGAAAACTATTGAATCCACGGAAGTGAGTCTCTCTAAAAAGGTAAAAGATAAATACCTGATTGAAAATACAAATATATAGAAGTAAATGGCAATCTAGAAGAAAAGAAGCAAAAAGAAATAACATTAAAAGAGCAGCAGCAAAACATACTGATCTCAAAGTTAGGATGTGTAGAGGCACCTTGAGGATCATAGATCTCTCAGAAGTACACGACAAGTAAAAAAACCTGAAATCATGATACGAGAAATAAAATAAGGAAACTGTGGTCATGTGAGCAACAAGATGAAGAATTAAACATTTTCTCTGATCCTCGTGATCTCACAAACCTCTCTAAAACAGAAATTATGCACCCAAGATAAAGCAATTTCACCAGTCTCCATATTCTAGGACACCCAGAATCCAAAAAGACTTTGAAAAAAAAACTTCAACTCTATTAACTGACACTGACTGATTCTGATCTTACTCAGCACCTTTCCCCCATGTCCCATGCTATTGGCAGTGAAGTCGCACTTGCAGACCCCAGGGCATGACACAGACTTACAACAAAACCTCTCCCATACCACATACTTCTTTCCAGAGCTATGGAGATGCTGGCTCTTGAACACTGGTAATATGGAAGGCTATGCATAACTCCACTAAACCTGAGGGAAAGACCACTGCATCCAAATGTGTCAGGTCTGAACACTCACTTGGGGAAGAGATCTAGGCTGGCAAGCTGTGAATTACCAAGCATGGGTGGAGGCAGTGGCACCTTGAGATCTAACCACTAAGAAAGCTATAACCAAAGGGGAAGGAGTCAGAAAATGAATGAAAGGGGAAAATAAGAGGGGAGGTGTGGTGGGGTACCTGCAATTATCAGAGATTTCAGGAAGAGAAAACTCAAAGACCCTGTAACCTGATTAATCAATAGGAAAACAGTAACAACAGAGGGAAATAAGTTTTTCAGATCTAGTAAATGAGTTCAGGTATCTATATTGCCTTTTCCTTTTCCTTCAGGTTTTGTGGAGTGCTGCATAACCTTCCATATTACCAGTGTTCAAGAGCCAGTGTCTCCATAGCAGTGGAAAGAAGTAGAAAGAAAAATAAATAAAGAAAAATAATTAAAGAAGGAAAATCCAATCACTAGTATTAAAAATGAAAATGGTTAATATACCATTGATGAAAGTGAAATCAAAGCGATTATAAGAGGCTATTTTGCACAATCATATGCCAATAACTTTCACAATTTTAGTGAAATGGAAGAATATTTGCAAAACCATAAACTGTCTATATTAGCAGAGAAGGAAATATTATTTTAGGCAAGAAATTGAACAGGTTATAAATGAGGTTTATAAGAGAAAAGCATGAGGACCAGGTAGATTTACAAGTGAAGTCTATCAAACATTTAAATTTAAATATATAATATATTATAATAACATAATGTCAATATAAATAAATAAATAGTTTGGAATAATATGCAAGGAAGGAGTTCTGTCAAACTATTTTTATGAAACAAATAGGATACTGGTACCTAAACCAGGAAGAGTAAAAATAGAGAAAGAAAATTATAGACCAATTTCATTCATGAATATGGATGCAAAAATCCTACATAAAATACTAGTTAAAGGATTACAACAATGTGTTACAAAGATTATACATTGTGACCAAGCAGGACTTACACAGGAATTCAGTGTTGGTTTAACATAAGGTAAACTATTAACATAATTGATCATCTCAATAATAAAATAACAAAATCCTAAGATTATATTGATAGATGCAGAAAAAGTTTTTAATAAAGTACAATACTAATTTTCTATTTAAAACACTTGAAAGTATAGGTATAAAAGACTTTTTTTTCTTAAATTAATTAAAAAAAGGCACCAAAAACCATCAGCAAGCATTATTTGTAATGAGAACATGCTAAACGTCTTCCCAGTAAGATCAGGTGTGAAACACGGATGTCCACTGTTACATTTAGTATTGTACTGGAAATGATAGGAATAGCAATGAGAGAAAAAAAGAAATAGAAGGAATCAAAATTGGGGCAGCTAGGTGGTGCAGTGAAAAGAACCTTGGAAAAGAGTCCCTGGAGTCAGGAGGACCTGAGTTCAAATCTGACCATAGACACTACACATACTGACTAGCTATGGGACCTTGGGAAAGTCACTTGACTTCAATTGCTTTGCCTTCCCCCTTCCAGAAAAAAAAGAAGGAATCAAAATAGAAAATTAGGAAATAAAACTATTTCTTTGCAGGTGATATGATGATATACTTGGAAAATCCCAAAACTTAACTAAAAAGTTAGTTGAAAGAATAATTTTAGCAAAACAGCAGGATGTGAAACAAATCCACACAAATCATCGGCATTCCTATATACCACAAACAAAATGCTGCAAGAAGAGATAAGAGAAACTCTATTTAAAATAGCCATAGGAGGCGGCTAGGGGGCGCCAGTGAATAGAGAACCAGCCCTGGAGTCAGGAGGACCTGAGTTCAAATCCAACCTCAGACACTTAACACAAAACTAGGTGTGTGACCTTGGACAAGTCACTTAACCCCAATTGCCCTATCTTCCCCCTCCAAAAAGCAAAAGTAAAATAAAACACAACAAAACAAAACAAAACAAAATAGCCGTAGACAGTACAAAATGTTTGGGAGTATATCTGTCAAGACAAACCTAGGAACTACATGAACATAATTATAAAAAAAATTATACAAATAAATTAGATTTAAATAATTGGAGAAAAATTAATTGTTCACAGGTTGGCAGGACCAGTATTTTAAAAACTGACAATTTTACTTAACTATTTATATATTTATATATAAATTTATATATTCAATGCCACCCTAATTAAATTACCAAAAAATATTTTACTGATTTAGAAAAAAATAACAATGAAATTCATTTGGAAGAGCAAAAGCTCAAAGAATATCAAAGGAACTAATTTTAAAAAGTGTATAGGAAGGAGATTTAGCAGCACCAGATCTTAAATTATATAATAAGGCATAATTATACAAACTATCTTACTGGCTAAGAAATGGGTAGATCAATGGAGCAGAGCAGACATACAATTTACAGCAGTAAATGACTATAGTAACCATGTGTTTGACAAATGTGAAGTCTTAAGTTCTGGGGATAAGAATTCATTATTTGGTAAAAAAAAATTAGAAAATTAGAAAAAAAGTTAGAAAACTGCAAAACAGTATGGCAGAAATTGGGCATAGACCAGCATTTTACACCATTGACAAGATAAGGCCAAAATAGAGACACTACAGGAAAATTAGAAGAACTTGAACATCAGACTTATGGATAGGCAAACAACTTAGGAATAATCAAGATAGCAAAATTAGCTGTAAAATGGATAATTTTAATTACATTAAAGGGGATTATACAAATAAAACAAATGTAGCCAAGATCAGAAGAAAAGCAGAAAACTGGGAGGTAAATTTTATAGACACTTTCAGTGATAAAGGTCTCATATTTCAAATATGTAAAGAACTTTATTAAATCTATAAAAACATGATCCAGCCCCTAAATGATAAATGGCTAAAGAATATAAACAGGCTGTTTTTCAATGAAGGAAAAAAAATTTATAGACATAGAAAATTTTTCTAATCCTTATTCATTAGAGAAATGTAAATTAAAGATTGGCTAAAGATTGGCTAAATTGGCTACATTCAGATTGGCTAAAATTATTGAAGGGGAAAGAGAAAAATGTTGAAGGGGATGAGGATAAATTGGGACACTGATTCACTATTGGTGGAACTGTGAACTGATCTGATCATTTTGGAAATGAATTTGGAATTATGCCCAAAGAGTTAGTAAACTGCCCATACCCTTTGATCTGAAAATACCATTATGAGTTCTATTTTTCAAGATGAATAGGGAAAAAGGAAAAGAACCTACATGATCTAAAATATTTATAGCACATCTTTTTGTGTGGCAAAGAACTGGAAATTGTGGGGTCCTTCAGTTGGGGAATGGCTTAACAAATTTCTATATATATGCTCATGATAGGATAGGAAAAAAAAACAACCTAGAATTTGCAATGGCAAGTTTCACCAAAGAAATAAACAGAAAAAGAACAATAGATTGAGAATTCAAATACACAGAAGTGTAGGATATTCTAGGAGAAGAGAAGCAAAAAACAATTACATTAAAAGAAAATATGCTCACTAAGCAAAACATACTAATTTCAAAGACAGGATGAATAGAGTCAATCTAAGGATCATAGGTCTCCTCAGAAGAGTAATGGAGCTCAAGATGCAGCCCAGGGTGACCTACCTTGAAAACCATAACTTAATCATACATGAAAAAAGATGGGCAATCAATAATAAAGAGGCATTTGAAATATTTTTAGGAAGAATTAAAGAGATTATTTGCTTCTCAAAGACTTCAAACAACAGAAATGCAGGAATGAATAACTACAGTAGCCAAGGACAGCATAGAGACCAAGAAGAGACTTCTTTCTAAATGTTCACAAAGAGATCAGGGTAAAGGCAGAAATCTGATGGAAGTAACAATAAAGAGGCAAAGAGGGGTGTTATGAACAGAGCCCGGCAAAACTGTGCCTACAAGTAAATCAACATTTTTGTTTGTTTGTTTTGTGGAACTACATTACAACAGGGGAGAGTACATGAAAGGAAGGAAAAGGATCATGGGTATTAGAGTAATGTATGATGTGCCTGGGTCAAATCAAGGGCTAGCAATGAGGGGACAGTAGCACCTGTGGTTTCAGAAAGAGCCTACAGTAGAATGAATGAGGAGAGAGATGGAAGGAAAGAAGACTTACGTGGGTAGTAGAAGGTTTCACTGATGAATGCTTTTACAGGTGAAGAGAGGTGGTCTATGAAAGGAGATAGGGACCTTATGCTGTGTGTTCTGGGGAATTTGGTGCCCAAAAAGTTTACTCTCCTACACTGGAAGGAGGTAGAGTTGGAACCTGTGGAGGCAAATGGCTCCTGGGGAAGTGGGAGCAAATAGACCCAAGATGGAGAATTTTGAGGCAGATCAGTAAAGAAAGGTAACCAAGGTAAGGTACAGATCAGTGATGGGCTGCATAGTCAGGGATATGGTGGGAGAGAAGCTCTATCATAGGACAGTGTCCCCTCTAATACTTGCAATAACTGGAATTGTTCTGGGAGTGAGGCATAATGAAAAATTGCTATGTATGAGACGGGCTCTATGAGGCAGTGGCAGAAATTGTCTGGAGGGGAGAGTCACTTTGATTGCATGAGAAATACGGGGAAAAGATTGAGACCAGACAATTATAGATGTCATGAACCAGAGAATGAAAGTCTACAGTAAACAAAAGAGAAAGATGGATAATGAAGATGGAAAGAGATGCAAAAAAATTGAAATTTAAAAAACTAATGAATAGGACTAATTGAGGGGGATAGAGAGGGAGAAATAGAATTTGGAAATCAAAAGTTAATAAAGAATGTTAAAATTATTTTTTCATGTAATTGGGAAAAAATATATATTAAAAAAACTAACCTAGAATGCTTCTAGGGAGGAAAACAACTCTATGCAAATTCCAAGACACATAATAGTTAAATTTAACAATTCCAACAATAAACAACATATTCTACAAGTGAGTGGGAGAAAGACCTTCAAATATAAAGGTAAGGAAATTCAAATAACACAAGACTATTCTGTATGTATCAGAAACTACAGACAGGAATGGAATAATATATTCTGAAGAGCAAAATAGCGCTAGGTGTAAACTAGAACTACCTTGCAAAGTTAAGCCTAACCATTTCTTTAAAAAATAAATTTCTCTTCAATAAGAAGGACATTGGGAGCTTTTTTACAGAAAAAAGAGAAAAAGAATGTGAGCAGATTGTTCCATTTCAAACACAAGAAAAATAAATAGATACAAGGAAAGCACAAGTAACAAAATAAATTATTCCATGATTGAGAATAGGAAAAAAAGCAGACCTGGCACCTTTGGGGTTAAAAACAGCAGCAGAAGGACCATTAAAAGACTTCTTTCTAAGAGTACACTAGAAGTTAAAGATAAAATAGAACCTAAAGTGGAAAATGCTAGTGGAGGACCAGATATGAAATAGCACGTACTTAACATTACAACCCATCCTGTTCAGGTGAATGGATGTTTTTTTTTTCTTTCTGGGGAGCTAAACTTTGGAATGACAGGGGACCTCAAAGAGGAGAAGGGAGGAAGAAGATAGAGGGGAATGTGTGATGATCCTAATCCAAGTAAATCGTAAATGAAAAGAAAAATTATTCCTTCACTTTCTTATGAAGAAGAGGGGATTTGAAAGAACTGGAGTGGTGCCAAAGGAAATAGTAGGAAAGAAAAGAGGAAGCCCTTCAAGGTTTGGCAAAAGTACATCTGAAGAGCACTCCTATTCTGGGAGAGAGATATATATTCTGTAATGGGAAAGGGGAACTTTACAATGGGTAGAATCTGCAAGGATTTGTTGCTCTGAGAGAATGTGCACTTCTGTGGAAAGCATCCTACCTCAGAAGGAGAAATAACAGCTCCTGGCAACAACCTGCATCCAGGAAGGGCATGGATCAAATGAGGATATTTCATGGCAAGTAGAAAAGAAAATGATCAGGAAATCAAGGGGTAGGAATGGATGGCATGATCGAAGAACACAGGCAAAGGATGCTAGAGCAATACATCTATCTCCTATAGGATTCTTTTTTTAAAATTTTAATTTATTTTCTTGGTTACATCATTCATTTCCACAAGGTTTTGAGTTACAAATTTTCTCCCCTTTTTGTCCCTACCCCCCAGCCCAGAACATTGATCCCACTGTAAGACCCCTCACACAATCTGTTCCCTTTTATGCCCTCCTCCAACACCTCTCTAGCTTTCTAGCAGGGCAGGGAGGGGCTCCCTGCCCCCGTCCCTGTATGTATTATTTCCCAGTTGCATTTGATTGTATAGCTTTAAATACTAGATTCTTGCAATTTCTCCCCTGTCACCCACTCCCAGTGGGA
>CM053598.1:200897522-200927152 GCA_028646575.1 Pseudocheirus occidentalis
ACTGTCTAACTGTGTGACCTTGGGCAAGTCACTTAATCTCTATTTGCCTCAGTTTCCTCATCTGTAAAATGAACTGGAGAAGGAAATGGCAAACCACTCCAGTATTTTTGCTAAGAAAACCCCATGGACCATATTAGCATACTATGGTCACGAAAAGCTGGATACACCTAAAGAACTGAACATAATAGCAAAAAGGAAGCACTATTTATGGAATGCAGAGATTATGTTTATCTTGGGGGTGTGGGGAGGGAAGGAAGGGGAGAAGGCAAATTCAGAAAGCTTCTCAACTCCAAGGCTCTCCTTGGGTGTGAATCAAGACCAGAAACTACCTCAGAAATCCAGGCCAGAACTCATTTCTGGGAATCATGCAATCTAAAATACAGACTTAGAACCATCCCTTCTTGATTTTAAGTACTCTGAGTCACCTTGGGCAGAAATGCTGGCTACAAGGAAGAAACCTTCCTTCCTTGGCCTCTCTTGGCCCTGAATAGCTTGATTTATTCTCAGCGCTCCCCCTTTTTCACTATAATAAGTTACCGGGGTTTGTAGGTTTATTTTGAAAATCCTTTTTTGTGAGTATTTATGCAGTCTTCTGCCTAGATAGTAAGTAACTGAGGGCAGATGTAGATATAGGGCCCCAGAGAGGATCTGTTTGGGGGCAGTGAAAAGTCAGATTTTGAACTGGAGAGTGCTAATGACCTGTATGACCTTGGGCAAGTTGCTTAGCCCCTCTGGGTCTCGGAGGCAAAGACAGGAGGTAGAATGCCTTGTGTGAGGACCATTTTGACTTTCCTTGATCAACCAATTCTGCTCAGAAATGGGACAGTGAAACATAAAATGAGGGGCTTGGACTAGAAAGGGACGGAGGTACCCTTCAAATCTACTTTGATATTCCCAAGTCTTGATTTTTAATATTGGTCTTGCCAGTACCTAACCATATGGTTCTTGACAAGTTCTTAAACTTCTCTGGGAATCTTTTTCCCCAATGAGGACTTTGGAGGCCCCTTCTCGTATTAAATCTGTGATCCAGCATGATATTTTCTGTGCTATGGAGTCTTCCATGCAAAACAATTGCTTGTGCTTAAAGGCCTCCATGTTGACCCTGGACATTCTTTTCCTCTCTCTGCCTACTCCAGCCCCACAACCATAAGACAATTTATTTGGAGCCTGCATTCACATCCACTTACTGGCTGTGTGACCTTACCCAGGCCTCAGTTTTCCCAGCTGCTAAGTAAAGTAGAACCTGGTGATTCCTAAGATTCTAAGTACTTTAAATCCCGTCATCTTATGCCTTTTAACTTGGAATACTTTCCTCCCCATTTAGCTGAGAGAGTTCAAAGGTCAAAGACTGACCCAGCCCACAGGGAGTTCTCCTTTCTCAGTCTTCCATCACTTGCTACCCTTATGGCAAAAGAACCTGTGTCAGGATTTCAGTCTTAGTAAGTGGACTGGAATGCCCCTGTTATATGTGTATGAGTCTAGAAACTGAATTCCAATATTTTATCCAGGATCTCTGATTTAAGAGTGGAAGTGAGCTCCAAAAATGTCCTCTGACTACAGACAAGTCTAATCTGAAAAAACAGGAAGATTTGTACTCGAACCACCTCCTTCAGAGTAGGTTTTGAGATTCAAAGGAGATGATAAGCTCATAAATTTGGTGCTGTGAGAGACAGAGTGATCTAGCCCAGCCCTCTCATCTTGCAGATGAAGAAAGAACCAGAAGGACGTTATAACTTGCGAAGGCCACAAAATTATGAAGCGTCAGAGCAAGAATCTTTACAACGCTGGCACTCTTCAGAGCTGGTACTCCCAAGATGTACCAAACAGTGCTGAGCTAAGGGTCGGGAAGACTTTGGTCTGAGTTGTGACATTTATTAACTGTGTAACTTTGGGTACTTCTGAACTTTGGCTTCTCCATCTGGACAAAGATGGGTTGGACTAGATGACCTAAGGTCCCTTCAAGTGCTAAAGTGATGACCCTAAGACATGATTGTGCTCAGGAAACTGGGTTGAATACTGAGAATTACAAAGTTTGCATAATATTCATGTTCTTTCATCTCCATGGAGTCTTGCAGAGCGAGAAGACTCCAATAGACAGATTTCACATGATAAGTGCATTAGAAAGAGGCGAAATGATATAGAATGTCTGATGGCGGTGGGGATCAATAAAGGCTTCTTGGAGGATGTTCAATATTCATTGCTGATAGTGATAATTATATGTTTTAGCATATCCATAGTGGCATAATGGACAATGCTGGATTCACAGTAAAAAATTTATTGTTGAGTCACATCCAACTCTTTGTGACTCCATTTGGGGTTTTCCTGGCAAAGTTACCGAATTGGTTTGCCCTTTCCTTCTTCAGTTCATTTTACAGATGAGGAAACTGAGTCAAGCAGGGTTAAGTGACTTGCCCAGGGACACACAGCTAGTAGATGTCTGAGACTGAATTTGAACTCAGGAAGATGAGTCTTCCTGATCGCAGGCCAAGCATTCTATCCACTGTGCCACCTAGCTGCCCAGAGTAAAAATTAAAAAAAAAAACAACCATATCCAAATCCTACCTTTTATATTTTTTTTTTTGCAGTGGGCAAATCATTAACTTTTTAAAACTGTTGTTGCCTAATCTATAAAATGGGAATCATAACAACAACTCCAGCATCTGCTTTGAAGAACGGTTCTGAGATTCAAATGAGACCCCAGGTCCCCAGGTCTAGGGGTGGAGGGGTAACTCCGAGGTCAGCTAGTTCAACCCTACAATTTTACAAATGAAGGAACTAAAGATTTGCCCAATATCACATAGGTAGTAAGCAAAGAGCACAGATTTGAACACAGGCCCTCCAATTCCCAAGCCTACGTTCTTTCCAATGCACTACATTGTGTTTTACAAACTTTAAAATGCTGTATTATTCATATTATCATTCTTATAATTTATTATTATAATAGACAATACATTATTATATTGTATATATATTAACATAATTATTATATATTAATATATCATAATATAATAACATATTATGATATATTGCTCTTATTATTCTGTTATTCTTCTTATTCACTAGATAGGGGATGGGTAGGTATAAGCACAATAAATACTCCTAAAAGGGGAGTAGGTTCAAATGTAACATGTCCTGACACTGTTTATAGCTTAGAATGATGGAATTCTAGAATTGAAAGTTGGAAGGGACCATAAAGCTCTATATTTATCTCATTGTAGATGTGGGAAACTAAGATACAGAACAGGGAAGTGACTTTCACACACAGTTCAGTAGTAGCCATGAAAGCTCTAGAACCCAGGCATTCTGGCTCCCAGTCCAGGACTTTTCCCATCTCATTATACTGCATTGTCCTCTGAGGAACTGATTGATTGAAGATTAAACTGACCTCACTGGTTCTCACAAATTTCATCTCTTAACTCCTGACCTTTCTGAAAACTATCCCTGTGTCTGGAGTGTCTTCTCTTCTCCCCATTTTGTCTGAGAATCACAAGGTTTCTTCAAAATTCTGCTTTAACACAGTCCCCTACAAAACCTCTCCTCCAGCTGGAGGCACCGATCTTTCAAAATTACCTTTTACATACTTTTGAATGAGGATGTTATCTCTCTCTATATTATCTGAACTCCTTGTTGCATTTTTGTTTTTGTATCCCAAGTGCCCAGCACAGTAGTTCACACACACGCACACACACACACACACACATACACACACGGTGTTAATTGATTGTTGTCAATTGATTGATTAAGTGTGATTTGTCTGGGTGTGGTTGAAACACTAAGAATGCATCAGAAGTTAAATGCTGTATCATGCCTGAAAAAGATGGGGTGGAAATAGATACTGGTTAATAAGTCAAAGGTCTCAAGGCTCTAGAAAAAAGGTTTCCTGAGATGCAAATGATCAGCCCAGAAATATACTATGGGAGACAACGTGCAAATGTTTTAAGGTCACTCCTCAAATATGGCCTTGCCCATCATGTGCTATGGCTCCTCTTCCTAAAAGGAAACTCATCCAGATATAAAACCACAAGCACTGAGTCTGAAATCAGAGGACTTGGCTTTGAATCCTGGCTTTGCTACAGAACCGTGTGATTGTGGGCAAGTAACTTGCCCGTGTTGGGCCTCAGTTTCTTCCTCTGTAAAACGAGGTGGGTGGATCATATGACCTCTAAAGTCTCTTCCAACTCCAAATCCTATGAGTCTATAATCCAAGCCTGTGTGAAAAGGGTCTCGCCCAATGCACTTGGCCATGAGTACTATGTGGTCTCCAATCATCCACCTCATTTCTCTTGGAATGGGCCTCTCAAAGTGGACAAGAGATAATCTTCCTGTAATTCCCTGGCTAGCCCTGAGATATTTGGGGGAGCCCAGCCAACATCAACAGTTCATAAAAATGTAGCCAGAAACCAAGTTTCCAGTTCCTGAAGGACAAGATATTTGTTTTGTGGGTGGTTGACCACACTCCTTGGGATGAATTCCCAGGGCAAAAGACTCTTTTAAGGCCTCATTTCTAATTAATGTCCCATTTCACTGAGTCCAAAAGGCTGACTATCGATGCTTTCTTTGTTGGCTCTGGTAGGCACTGAGGAACTCTCTCTCTCTATACAGGCACCTTCCTGCAAAACCCACAGTCGCAAAAACATCCATGGAAAGATTTCATACCAGCAGTCAACAGACTCTGCCCGGCTTATAAACTGAGGAGATTTCAAGTCGACAGAGGCAAGTTGAGGCTGTTGAAAAGTGACTGCCTCTGGTCCTAGAGAATTCACTGAACTTGTGAATGACCTAATCAGTAGCCAAACGCTCTAGGAAAAGGCATTTATTAAGTACCTACTATGTATAAGTCTTTGTGCCAGGCACTGTGGAATACTGTGGCAAAACCTTGAAAGTTCCTGCCCTCAAGGTACTACCACTACTACTACCACTACTACTACTATTACAACTACTACTATTACTACTACCACTACTACTACTACCACTACTACTACTACTACCACTACTACTACTACTACCACTACTACTACTACAACTACTATTACTACTACCGCTACTATTACCACTACTACTACTACTACTACTACTACTACTACTACTACTACTACTATTATTACTACTACCACTAACTACTATTACTAACTACTACTATTACTACCACTATTACTACCTAACATTTATATAGTACCTGCTAAGTGCCAAGGATTATGCCAAAAGCTTTACAAATATTATCTCATTTGACCATCATAACAACCCTGGGAGGTAGATGTTATTATTATCTTCATTTTGAAGAAAGTGAGGTAAATGGAGGTAAAGTGGTTTGTGTAGGAGGGTAAGTGACTGACCCAGGTAGAAAGTATCTTGAATTCGGGTCTTCCTGATTCCAGACCTGGTACCCTATTTCTGTGCTAACTATCCCCTAACATTCTAAATCAGAGGTTCTTCACCTTTTTTTGTGTCATTAGTCCCTTTTACAGTTTGTTGAAACTTGAGGGATCCTTCTAAGATCAATGTTTTTAAATGCATAAAATAAACATGAGATTATCAAATAAATTATTATGAAACATAGTTTTAGAAATATTTTAAAAATCAGATTCTTGGACTTCAAGTTAAAAATTCCTGTTCTAAGTTCAGAAAGAGGATTTAGAATCAGAGGATTTCGATTTAGATATTTATTCCTCCATTGCTGCCTGTGTGATCTTAGGCAAATCACTTACTTTCTCAGGGCCTTCCTCAGTTTCCTCATCTGTAAAATATGGAGATTGGATGAAATGATTTCTCAGGTCCCTTCTAACTCTCAATCTGACCTTCTGATCCTTTTCTTACTTTACACACACTATGCCAAAAAGTTGGGGGATTAGCTTCAGAAGAGCACTGCAGATCACAGATACCAGATGAGAAGGGTTGTGACGGACCATCAGAGGGTCATTCACAGAGAGCAGTGCTGGAGGAAGAAGAAAAACTCTAAAAAGCAAACCCAAGGGTGCTGAAAGTCCTTCTGTTTCAGGCACAATTTTATTACTGCACAGGACAGTAGCTGATGCTCGTGTTGTTACCTCTGAGTCATCAAGACAGGTTTCATTGTGATTTAGGAGCCTCTGTTTAAGGAGGAGGAAAGTGTGTGATACATTTGAGAAGAATTTCCACTCTAAGTGATTACAGCCAAACAAGTTTTGCTACTTAAATTCTCAGCTCCCTTCAAAATGTGGCTTATCTGGGAGGACCACAGGTTTCTAAAGAGCTAAGAGCACTGTAGAATTTTTTTAAATGATCTTCTGTTTAGAATTGTCTGGCCTGACTCTTTCCCTCCCCCTTCCTCTTCTATAAATAGCCATCCCTCACATTTGTACCACATTTTTTACTTTCAAAGTATTTTTACATCCACCATTTTCATTTATTTGATCTCGCATAAGGGAAGAAGGGCCAGAATGAATCCCCATTTAAAAGGGAGAAAATATATCCAGAGAAATGAAGTGGCCTGTTCCAAGATCACACAATGAGTCAGAGGGAAGAGGCAGGCTTCCTGACTCCCAAACCAGTATTCTTTCCACTGTGCCACACTGTCCCACACATTTGATAACTTTTCTGCTTTGATTATGAAAGTTTTCCCACCATCCCTCCAAAAGATATTGATTCTCTCTTTGAAATTCTCTGTTCCCCAGTCAGCAAATGATCCTGTTGTCTTAATGACAAAAATAGGCTTTGTTTTCCTTCACTGGAGATGTTAATAAATTGATTAAATGTTAATAAAATAGTCAAACATCCATGAGTGCATGCTGATTTCATTCATACTTCTAGCTCTGCCGATCTCGTTTAGGGCAAAAAAGACATTGCTTTCTAGGGATTCAAAGGACACTGGTTCTCCAACACAGTAATGTGCCGGAGTTAAATTGGCATTTGTGGAGAGCCCAAGGGCTTTATTAATGTATTTGTAAGAATGGAAATGAGCCTAGGGATCAGGGCCCAATTATACAGGGAGAGTCAACGGTCTCCATGCACTTGCAGCCGATGGGAAGGATGATCCAGTAACCAACATAAGTGTACATTTCTTACAATAAGAGGCAAATGTGGCAGAGTAAATGGTGAGCTGAAGTCTGAGCCAAAGGGACCTAGGTTCAAATGCTGCATCTGACTCACACTGTGTGGTCTCAGGCAAGTCACAACCTCCGAGCACCCTAGGAAATGCTCTAAGATTGTTAACTGTCAAAATAGTTGCTGATCTCACTGGGGAGGTATGAGGAATGCCATCTACCAAAGAAATCACATCTCTGGATAAACAGAACAAATCTAACCACATAATAGAAGTTGGGATACAGTGAACAGAATATGGAAGGTGAATGACTGTTAGGAGGACCTGAGTTCTATTCCTGCCTCTGACACTTCTTAGCTCTGTGACCCAAGGCAAAGATCTTTTTGGTATCCTCACAATTTGCAATGAACATCCTTGTCTCCCAGTGGTGCTCTTGTTACCAGGATTATAGTCATGAAGTCCACTTTCAGCAGAGCATGACATCTCTTTCCTTCTTGTGTCATTGTTTCACAATACTCAAGTCATAGTGGACTCTTTTTTTTTTCACATACCAGCTCTGAAATTTAATTTGTGACTAGTAAGGGACTCTCCCTCTCAAGTCTTAACTTCCTCATCTATAAAGTGGGGCTAATAATATTTGTACCACCTACCTCATCAAGCTACAAGGTAGGGCTGTAAGGCTATACTTCCCATAGCTGACTAATTTATAGAGTGATGGCACATAAAAGGTTGGCTGAAGAGAATGTAGCCATACGCCCTGGCTACAATCATAATGAGGAAAGTACTTTGTAAAGCTTAAGTTAATTTATAAATATGAATTATTTTTACTCTTCATTCAGCATCCATTTCCAGAGTGCCTCCTATGTATAGAACCCTATGCATTGTAGGGGATACAAAGAAGGGTAAAACATATTCCTTGAAATATTATAATGTTGTAAGAAACAATGAACAATGAATATGAAGAATAAAAAGAAGCACAGAAAGATTTATATGACCTGATGCAGAATAAAGCAAGCAGAGCCCAGAAAACAGTATACACAATGACTGCAACAATGTAAATGGAAGAACAACCACAAAACAAACAAAAATGAATGTTGCAAAATTAGAAAGACCAGATAAAGCTCCAGTGAAGAGACAGTAGAAAAGACCCTACACTTCAGTGCTTTAAAGAGGTGGGAGTTTCATGGGTATTTTCCACATATATTTGGACATTTTCTGTGTATTGATTGGTTTTCCTGAATTTTTTGTTCACCTTTTCTTTTTCTTAAAAAAAAAGTATTTTTTATACAGATGGCTCTGTGGGAACTGGAGGAGGAGGAATCCCAGTAAAAATTCTAGTAATGCTAAAAAAAAAAACCACATTTCAATAAAAACCTATTAAATTAAAAAAAAAATTTGTTGACCCTGAAGAGATCACATTCTAGTAGCGTGGTATACAGAATCATGATACTACTGCTGTATATTTACAAAGGGCTGTATTGTTTATAAAGAGTTTTCTCATACATTTGATCCCCACAACAGCCCTGTGAAGGAAGCAAGACAGGCACTATTTTCTCCATTTTACATATGGGGAAACTGAGGACTAGAGAGGCACTATGATAATAGATATGGCACATACAACCCAATTTATCACCATCTCTGTTGCCCATATAAGATTTCAACCCAAGTTTCCCTTTCATGCCTACTCTATTATCTTAGTCATGCTTCGTTAACTTCCCCTGTGATGCTTTATCGTATCACAGAAGTGACCCTGGGTTGGCAAGGGTTGTGCCAGTGAAGTGCAAGCACTGACAGGCTTTAGGAAGCTGGGAAAGCTGGGTGGATGGACTGTGCGTCGGTCACAAAAGTTGAGTCTAGAGAAACTCTTGAAGAGAAGCTGATCACTAGCAGGACATGACCTCTACCAAGATGTGGAGAGCTTGTGAAGGGATGGCCACACTAAGAAATTTGCAGTTCTTGGAAACTGTGTATTGGAAACTTGGAAACTCTATATTTAGATCACACTTTTACATTATAATGTTTCCAACTTGGTGTTCAGTAATGCGCAAGTTATTAGCTATATTAGCATCTTGTTAAATATTTTTTTCGTACTACTCAGAAAGCTCAACCAATAGATGAATGAATCTCCCCTCCTCCAGAATAATTTTCATTTTTTGAGTATCTACAAGGTACATATTTGTTTGAAACACTTTGTGAAGGGAATGTATAACAATTCATTGATATGACAAGAATTAGAGGGAGCATTGCCTACTGGATAGAAAGAAGGCTGACCTTGGAGTCACAATGACCTGGGTGGGAGCAAGCCTTGTTTCTGACACATACTGACTAGGTAACTCTGGGCATGTCACTTAACCTCTCCATGCCCAAGGCAATTCTCTAAAACTTTAAATTGCAAGGTAGTTACATATTTGCATTGGGAGTGGAGTTCCTATACCAGCAGTTCCCTATTCTGAAAAATGACAAAATCACAGGTCTGGACCAAAAAAAGGATATATGCATACACACATACATATACACACATACACACGCATATGCATATACACATATATACATATATATACACATATACACACATACATATATACATATATATACCTCAAATTCAAGAGATTAAACGAGCTAGGGAGGTTTAGTTTCAAGGAGAAAGACTCAGGGGTTACATAATAACTGTATTTAAGTGTAACAGGATGCTGGGAGCCTGTGCCCATTGGCAGATTGAATATACCCAGCATATACCCTCAGTCCTCTGGGAACTGCCTTGACCTTATAACTGATATGGTCAGATTTTGGAGGACAAGCTAACCTTTCTATCTTATGGAAGAGAAAGGACAGAAGCCACAGAAAGGAGCACTTGCAGAGAGGGGGATGGAACATGTAAAGCAGCACCAGGTAAGGTGTATGAGAGGCAGGTGTGCTTCCCCCCCCCCTCCAACCTCACTCTCCAGGGAGCCAAGGACCTTCTACCACAACCAGCAACTCTACTGGGGACCAAGTGTATTCTTAGGAACCACTGAAGGGGCACCGTCTGTGAGAGCCGTAATGCCGTTCTATAAGACGGACCATTCAAGCCATTCAGCTTCATAGAAAAGATGGTGGGTTTTAGCAAAACTGTTCCAACTGTGGAGACCAAGGCTGGTGATTCCTCAGTTTCTCTTTCCTCTTCTCTCTTCCTGGGAAAGTTGTACTTTTCCTTGAAATCTCTGTTTAAGTTTATTTGCTTTCTCTTTCCCTTCTGTTTTAAAAGTGGTTTTTCTAAGAGAAATGTGGCTAACATCACTGATCTTTGTATTTCATGACGTAAATGCCACAGAGAAAATATAGGAGAGAGGAGAATGTACAGGACAGAGAAACCTCAATTTCACAAATATGATACATATATATTTACCCAGCGATTTTCCTGGCTAATAGTTCAAGCTTAACTAAAGAAAATCATTGATTCATTTTCTGTGACTTCCTCATGTAGGGAAAGAAAATTGGGCCCTGATCTTTCTAGGCAATGAGTTTTTTTGTTTTATTTTTTTTGAAGAGGGAAGGCAGGGCAATTGGGGTTAAGTGACTTGCCCAAGGTCACACAGCTAGTTTTGTGTTAAGTGTCTGAGGCTGGATTTGAACTCAGGTCCTCCTGACTCCAGGGCCAGTGCTCTGTTTACAGCACTACCTAACTACCCTGAGTTGAAGAGCTTTTGACTGGGGCTGTCTATGATGAGTTGGGACTTGTATGGAGACATCAAAAAAATTGTTTCTTTCCAGTGGGACCAAGTTTAAAAGGAAAATTATTCCTTCAGAGGAGTGAAGCTGAGGAAGTAACTAAAGAGAAAGTCATGCCCATGCTAAGAAGGTGGGGACCATGGAGGGAAGGACTAGCCTTCCTTACCAGCTCTGCAATATAGTACCCCCATCCTACAAATTACTATACAAGTGTTTGAAGGGTTGTCATGTGATAAGAATATTAGATTTATTCTGATAGGCCCAAAGGGCAGAAACTTATGACAAAAAGCAAGTTATAGGGGAAAAAATCTGAAGAATATGTTCGTGGTACAGAGAAATAGGTCCAGAAGGACCGGGAAGAGTCTAAGACTATGAACCACAGGACACCTAATTTCTAGTTGTGGCTATTGTCATGAGCTAGCTATGTGCTGTAAAGCAAGGCCCTTCCCATCCTTGGGCCTCATTTTTTAACTCTATAAAATAAGGAATTGGACTACATGATCTCCAAGGACGCATCTAATCTATTTATTAACTTCTGTTCCTAAAAATAGAGGCAGCTAGGTGGTATAGAGTGTCTAGCCTGCAGTCAGGAACACTTATCTTCTTGAATTCAAATCTGACCTCAAATATTTACTGTGTGACCCTGGGTAAGTCACTTAACCCTGCTTTCCTCAGTTTCCTCATCTGTAAAATGAGCTGCAGAAGGAAATGGTAAACTCCTCCAGTGTCTTTGCCGAGAAAATCCCAAACAGTCACGAAGAGGCAGACAGATTGAACAACAACAAAGTGCACAAGATATTCCTTCTAACCTCCCCTTCCTCCTATTATTTTTCCTGCCTTGTAGCCTTTCTGTTCCTGGTGAGGAAAACTGAATTATTGAGAGGGGATTTCCATTTTGCATAAAAAGTTTCTACCTAGAATTTGTGCATCCTCAAGAAGGAAGCAATATGACAGAGTAGAATAGTGTTGAATTGGAGTTCAAGTCTCAGTGTGATCTTGGATAAATGATTCAATGTCTCTGGCTCTCAGTTTCCACATCTGTAGAGTAAGGACTATTTTGGATCTCTGTGAGCTCCTTGAGGGCAGGGACCGTTTCTCCTCTTTCATTGTATCCTCAGCCATTAGCTCTGTGCCTGGCACAGAGCCAGGAACTGAATAAATGTTTGTTTGCTCACTGACTGTCATGAGTCCTAAACCCTCTTCCTACAAGCCTCCGGTGACCACTGGAGCCCACAGGAATCTCCCTCCACAGAAATGCCTTTTCTTCCTGTTCCGCCACTCATCGTTCCCACTCATCTTCCATGTACTGTCTTGTATAATGAGCAATCTTTCATCAGAGCTTCTTCTCCAGCTCTACTGGGGGCTCCCTCAGAGCAGGAATTGCCTGTTTTATTTTGATAGGCATGGAGCGGTGCAGAGGATATGGGACTTAATCAGGTTTGAGTCTGAAATCTTATCTAAGGTCATTCTTATGTATGACCTTGGGCAAATCACTTCCCTTCCTCTGGGCCTCAGTTTCCCCATATGTAAAAAGAAGGTATTGTGGTCTCTGAAATCTCTTCTATCTTTAGATGCTCTTTGCTACGACGATGCTGTGTGGTGGGGAAAGCAGTCTATATGAGATTTATTGTTGTTCCATTGTTTTAGTTGCATCCAAGTCTTTATGACCCGATCGGGGGGTTTTCTTGGCAAGATGCACGAATGCTTTGCCATTTCCTTTTCCACTCATTCTATAGAAGAGGAAACTGAGGTAAACAGAGTTAAGTGACTTGCCCAGGGTCACTGTGGTAAGATTTGGGATTTAGGGGTGCTCAGGACCCCAAAATACCGACACATCAGATCCTGTCGAATGAATTAGAATCAAACCTTCTCTCAGTCAAAGTAAAACAAAGTTTATTAAAGATTCACCATAATGGGCAGACTCTTAAGGAGCCTGAGCATTTGTGATGCTTGTATTGACAAGCAGGCCAGAACAATCTGACACAGTGAGTCTGAGCTAGATTGAATCTCAGTCCTTTCATGGAGGCAGGATGGATGTTACATACAGAAAGACTGTGTGTGTGTGGGGGGCGGATCTAGGGGTGGTCTAGTAGTCTTGGAGGAGGGGTCAATGGAGGATTTTGAGGAGGAGTCTAAGGAGGATCTTGATGAGACTGGGATGACTAGATGTCAGACTCACAAGAACCAAGAAAATGGGATTAAGGGTGGGATCAAGGGTGGGAAACAGCTCCGGGTAACACACAATGGAGGACTAGGCTAGTTTAAGGGTAATAGATTTGGTCATAGATATTTTGGGGCGGGAGGTCCCTGAAGGCTACCTGGAGATAACAGATGTTGGAGGGCTAGGCTAGGCTAGGTTAAGGGTAACAGATTTGGGCATATTGATAATGCAAGGCTTTTGGCCTCTGGGGAACATCAGATCAAGTGTTAAGATTCAAGGGGGCTCCCAAAGCTGAGCCTAGTAAATGTATGAGGGCATATTTGAACTTAGGTAGACAAGTCTTCTTGACTCCAGGCCCCCTTCCTTTGTGATTAATAAAGTCCTATAAAAATAAGCAGAAAAAAGAAGAAATCCTTCCTCAAATTTTCTTACATTTCTCTGCCATGATCTTTCTTTTGTCCTCAGGAAATGAGGTTCCTTCTCCCCATTAGTTTATAAGCCCCATGAAAACAGGAACTATAGCATCGGAGTCTTACCAAGGACTTTGCACAGAGTCAGTTTAATGCGTTTTTTCTTGACTCAAATTGTTCTTTACTTGTATCTTGTACCAGAGGCATTCAGAAGATATTGGACAGAGTGAAATGCACGCTAGGCCTCCTTACCTGCTCTAGTCCCTTCTTAAAGAATCTGCACGAGGCTGTTACCCATTCAGGTGAGCTTGCGGCAGCTTTGTGATTCATTCCGTTGGACCGCCACCCCACCCCCGACCTCCTAATTATCTTCTCCCATCCCAGCTCTGTTGTTCACCCCTCTTTCTCAGTCCTGGAGAACCTTACAGACCTTTGTTCTAATAGCGAGGGAACTGTACAAGCCTCTCCATGACTCCTAGAATACCCTTCCCAAGCAACCTTTTAAGGCATTTACCCCTAACACACAGTAAGCCTACTGCTTCAGCTTCCTTGGGGTAAGGGCTGGGGTTATGTCTGTAAATGAAGACATAAGCTCCAGTGGTCAAGATCAGTGGGAGGTCCTTGGTTCAGGAGGTAGCTCCTTAGGTGGGCATACCTGTTTAGAACACTTTGTCAGGTTGGATGTGCAAGGGGGTTGGGTAAACTCTAATCATATTCCAGTGCTCCGTGGCCAATGGGATAGGTAAGGACTGACCACTCCTTTCATGTGGCTAAATGGTCATTTCACAAAGACTTCCATTCCTAGAAAGAGAAACAAAGGGATTATTGGTGGCTGTGGGAGGTGTTTGGGGAATAAAGAGGATCCACCTTCTGACATGGAATTGGTGCATGGTTGGTGACTGAACCCGGGCATTAATATTTCTTACTCCTTTGTCTGTATTCACTGTAACTGAAACTCCTGTCTAGACTGAGTGGCTACTACAAGTAATCCCAGTAATATCCAGTACAATCACTCTGAAATGTGATAGCTATAGTTATCAAGGGGCAGAAAGATTAGGTTGATTGATTGAACAATGGACTTTTCATTTTTTACCATGAACTGTATGTGTCTCTAACACACACGTACAGAAAGACTGTCTTGTGTGGTTCCTTTAAGTGTGACTTATGGTGTAGAAAGTGGTCAATCTATTCCCAATAGGAAGCACACTGGCTGGAGAAAGGGAAAAGGCCGCATCTCTAGGGATACTAGCCTAAGATTCTAACTGGAGCATCCTTTAATCTAACAAGGTGGTCCCTAATTCAGTTGATTGACTTGGTAATTCATCAGTCTATCATTTCAGGCATTATGAGTAACTATGTGTATGTAGTGGTGAGCTTTTTTCCCCCCTTTAACCAACCTGTGATTTCTTCAGTGTAGGGAAGTCTCCCAGAGTGGGAGTTCCCTTCTTCAAGGTAAATCAGAAATTTCTCTGTAACTTACATGGGTAACGACTTGCCTGGGGGTACACTGCTGGAAGATGGTCTGCCCAAGGGCATGAAGCTAATATGGAGTGGAGACAAGGTCTTCCTGACTCCATGCCTGGTGTTCTATCCTCCTCATGTCTTCTCACATGTGTCTATCCCCAAATCATTGGAAGAGACAAGATGATGTCGTAGTAGACGAAGCATTGGGGCTTGGAGTCAAAGATCTGGGTTTCACTTCCATCTGTGTTATGTACTAGCTCCATGATGACCTTGGGCAGGTCATCTGTCCTCGAAGCTTCAATTGCCTCATTTGTAAGAGAGGGATATCACTTGGGTTTCCTGATCGACAGGATTGTTGTGAATCAAAGAATTTGCCAATCTTGAAGGCTCTGTATGTAAAGTTTCTTGAGGGCAGGGACTGTTTTTGCTTTTTTCTTTATGGTTCCAATGCTCAGCACAGTTCCTGGCACATAGGAAGCACTTTAAATGCTTGTTAATTGATTGATGGATTACAAAAATATGAGGTGCTAAGACAAATATCATCAGGGTACAGTGCCTTTCATACAGTGGGCACTTAAATAAACATTCATTGATTTGCACTGATGTGCCTCAGTCATTAGTGCCGTGTTCTCAACATAATGGCTTGCTTATTTTTCCTCTCCTCATTAGGGGTAGGTCAAAAGAGGATTTCCAAAAAACTGAACTTATGGGCTCAGAAGCTAACAAGTAAACACAAGCTCAATTCATCATTTTTCCAGGCCCAGAAAGGTCTATTTTTAATGGCTCCAATAAAGACAGAAACCATCAGCTAAGTAAACAAAGAATTACATTTAGAACAGAATTGTCTACAGAGGTACAATCGACTAATTTGCTGATCATTCATGGATACTCCCAAATTTTGTAGAAGCGTGTCCTATACACACATGTTTACTTACCTGTTTGTCAACTATAGGTAGGCTAATTAGCCCCAACAACTTTGTCCACTGTACCTCTAAAAGATAATGTCACTGATTACATTGGATATATTGGTATCTAGGAAGACCTAACCTGGCCAAGAGGTTGCCCTTTGGGCCATGGCACCCATTTCACACCCACTAGCATAGGGAAGTTGGGTGTAGACCCTAAATGACTGCTCAGGCAGACTTTAAAATTGATGTTTTATTGTTCTTACTGGTATATTAGAGTGAGATATTGCTAGCCTGAAGGCATCTCCTGTTGTCCTGATCTGTATCTTGCCACTGGACCCAGATGACTCTGGAGGACAAAGTGAGGCTGGTGACTTTGCACAGCCCTCCCTCACTTAAATCCAATTCACTTGCAAGTCATGGCATCGCTTTCCTTATGTCATGGTCCTCTTTGAGAATGAAGGAACAACAACAACAGTTTGCCCCAAGAAAGGTCCACTCTCTTGTCCTCAAACTCCCAATCCATAGGATTAAAGCTATTCACCTAACACAGTCAACAGTTTGACACAAAATAATTTTTTTTCCACATTTATTTTAGTTTTAATTTTGGAGTAAGGCAAGCATTTCCATAACATAGTACAATAAAAAAAGATGATTGCACCTGAAATGGCAAATCTGTTATGTACAACTTGCTCTTCTTTTCAAATATACATTAAATTATCATATAAATTTTTTTCTCCCATCCCTTCACCCTCATCCTGGAGATGGCTACCATTAGTCACAAAGGGGTATACATAAATATTAACATCACCAACTGTGCTCCAAATTCTTTGGGGAAGATGGAAAAAAGACCTGTGATTTCATTGAAATGATAACCTCAGGTGAAGAAACTGCCTCTACTAATGGAGATCTCTAACTGCATTTCAATTTATAATCTTAAATCTATAATTTAATATAATAAGAATATAATGATTTTATAATTTAAAGTTATCTGGGGGCACGAGAGGTTGTGACTTGCCTGGGGGTCACACAGCTAGTATGTGTCAGAGAACAGCCTTGAATTCAGGTCTCCCAGACTCTCAGGCAGATTCTCCATTCACTAGAGAAACCAAATGTTGACACATTATTGGAAATATTAATCACTAACTGATTAGTGAAAGAATCAGAAGACAAGAATAATTGCTAATTGATCTGCATTGGACCACATGCAAACATAAGACTCAGAGATCCGTCAGACAATTTGTGAGTGTCAAAGGCTGGTCTTTATCCGGGTCTTTTTTTTCTTTTCTTTTTAGAGGGGGAAGGCAAGGCAATCAGGGTTAAGTGACTTGCCCAAGGTCACACAGCTAGTAAGTGTGTGAGACCAGATTTGAACTCAGGTCTTCTTGATGCCAGGGCCAGTGGTCTATTCACTGTACCACACTGCTGCCACTATCCAGGTCTTTATGATTGTGGTGTCAGCCCTCTATTTATGCGGCCACCCTAATGTCTCATTATTAATAAATTTCTCATCTGTCATCTGATCTGAAGAGGTGGGTCACAGGGTAGTGTGTACATTGTTGTACCATGTTTTCCATGATACAATCCGTCCCAGTAGTTTAGAGATGAGCAAGGACTTATCCAAGGTCTATTCAAAGCAGGATGAGAACCCAGCCTACTTGACTCCTTGTCGGGAGCTCTTTCCATTCCTCCCTTCTGGCCCTCCTAAGTAGCAGAAACAACATACATCCCTTCCATGACTCTACAAAACTCCTGGGATCATAACTCTTTTATCTGAATCCCTGAGACTGAAGGAAAACCAAACACAGCAGCTGCTGACCTATGTCCTAAGAGCTGATTGCTGCCCGGCTGTTTCTCTTACTGGGGAGCCAAGCACAGCTTTCTATCCCTGTTTGTGGTTAAAAAAAAAAATTCTTGCAGGGTGACCTGTCAATGAACTCTTCCCCTCAGCCTATCCAAGGCATACAAAAGCATTTCTCCCCTGTGCCTGCCTTAGGTGGGGGCTGGGGGCTGGGGGCTGGGGGCAGGGGGCTGCCTACCACCCTCGGAGTCAGCCTGGTGGACTGGGGTCATTTATACACAGAAATGTGGACTTCTCATCTTCGAGGGAAGCAAATGCCCTCTGCTTGTTACCCACGCAAAAAGGCTTTAAAAATATGAACAGAAAATTGGTCATTAATATTCATCACACTGTGCAGAGTTCCTGCAGGGGGATAAAACCCCTCGAAATTCAATCCAGTGTAAAAGGGGTTTTGGTGGGAGAAATGGGTAACCCAAGCTCTCCAGATCCTGAGAACTTTTTGTTTGTCTTTTTACAAGAAAATAGCAGGCTCGTCCAGGTGGATGGAACAGTTTGGAATCTGCACACCCTGGAAATTGTTTTTCTTTAAACACAACCCAAACTCACTTGGATTTGAAAGCTAAGACTTTACAAGCCGTGCAGTGTTGGCCTAGTTTCTGAGCTGGCCATGCAAAGACAGGCCGGCTTTTTTCAATTTTCTAAGCTCCTTGAAGGGCTTTAGGCCAGGGCATCGTATAGGATGGCAAGGGCTTTAACTGAGGCCATTGAGATAAAAGTTGGGGTTTGAGACTTAAGAAAAATGGGAACATTTTCTAAGACTTCATTTGTTTGTATTTCTTGCACAGCATGTAAACATAATGCCCGTGGAAGGACTGTATCAGACGGTATAGATTAGAATATGGCAAAGCAAGATTATATCTGTACCCATGAAAAGTGAACATCTGGGGCAATAGTGGATATATTTCTGTCTCGTAGATCCAGATAAGAGGCACCGGTAGTTTGGGGTTTAAAATCTCCAAAAAATTAAGTGCCTGGTGTGTGAAAATTGGTTCTAACCAAGACAGGCTTATTAACTTCTATTGGAATATAAATTCTTTGAGAGTAGGGATAGGGTGGGGTTTTGTAAGTTGTTTGAAAAAAATTTGTCTTTGTAGTCCACGCTCCACTCCTCCTAAAGTAACGCCTTATGCTCAGTAACTGTGCAATAAATATTTGTTGAATTGAATTGAATTAGAGGCAAACCTGCCCTCTGATCATTGAGATAAGGAGTATGGTACAGCAGAGAATGTTGGATTGGGAATCAGGAGACCTGGGTTCCTCTTCAGGCCTGATACTAGCTGTGTGAGCCTAGTAAAGTCACTTAAGATCTTTTGGACTTAGTTTTCTCATCTGTAAAATGGGGATGATAGGGTAGAATAGGTAGGTACCACCTACATCACAGGTATTGTGAATACAGTGCCTTATAATTATTGTTAGTATGTTAGACAATAGTCCACTTGCTTTTATCTTTGTAGAAATTAGGCCATATGACTGAAGCAGTATGGTATTTAATGTCAGAGGATCTGAGTTCTAATCTCTGTTCTGTCTGCCATCTGACTACATATATGGCCTTGGGTAAGTCACCTAATCTTTCCAGGCCTGTTTCTATCAAATAGGCATGATAATATTTTCAGTGTCTATATCATGGGGTTGTTCAATAAAACAAGCACTTATTAAACTCCCACTGTATTTGGGATGGTTCAATTCAACAAACATCTATTAAGCTCCTGCCATATTTGAAGCAAAGTTCTTACTAGGCATTGGTGATACCAAGTTAAGTAACAAACAGGAGCTTATGTTCTTTCAGGGAAAACTATGTATGAAAATAAGTAAATTCAATCAAAATAAAAAATCAATTAGGATTTGAGGGTGAGATCCAGAAACAACTGGAAGTGGGTAGTGGAGGCTTCATAGAGAGGGGGCACCTGAACGAAACCTTACTCTCAGGAAAGAGCTTCCTTCATAAGCCTTAAAGCCCTATATAAATGTGAGTTATTACTATGTTATGACAACAAAAATTGTTATTGTGGAGTGGTATCCGTATTTGAACACCACGCTTACAGGGCAAAGGCTCTAACTGAAAAGATCTGAAGATGAACAACCACAACTTTTGAAAATCTGGGCAAGTAAACTTCAGGAGGAAGTGTGTGTTATCCTGGCTGACTACCCTCTGGGAAGTCCTGTTATCTGCACAGCAGATGGAGCAATGGAAAGAATGGAGTGCCTATGGCCAGAGTACCTGCCTGGGCTGGTCACCTAGCTGTGATAGAGGCTGGTGATGGGACCTTGGATGAGTCATGTCATCTTTCCAAGCTTCAGTTTTTCCTTCTGTAAAATGGGGGTAATTGTACTCACTCAGCCGGCATCAAGGTAGCTATAATCCTGGGCCTGGAGTGAGTTCACATCCGGCCTCAGGTGCTCGCTAGCTCTGTTTATACTGTTTAATCCGTAGCAGTCCTGGGTCCTGCTGCCATCACGGATGGGAGCAATCCCTAAAGATGGTGGGAAATCTCCATCTGACTTGCAGCCTGAAATCTCCTATATGTGTGATTTCCTCTATCATAATGTGATCTCCTGGAGAGCAGGGACAGTCTCTACTTTTCTATTTGTAACACCAATGCTTGGCAGAGTGCTTTGTTCGTAGTAAATCCATAATACTTTTTCATTCCTTCATTCTTACGCAGAAGCTTGAAAGCTGTGGATTAGACAGTTTGATGGATTCAGAACTGACTGAATGACTAGAGCCAAAGACTAGTTATTAATAGTTAAATGTGAATTTGGCTGAGGGTCTCCAGTGGAGTGCTCCTAAGATCTGTGTTTGTATAATGGACTATTTAACATTTTTGTCAATATCAATGACTCATCAAATTTGAAAATGACACAAAAATGAGAGTAACAGCCAATATATCTGACGATGGAGTCAAGATCCTCAAAATCCTTGACAGCCTAGAACAGGCCTCACCAAACTATCCAAATCTGCTCCATCGCATGCTTTTCCATGTCCTATAAGCTAAGAACAGTTTTTGCATTTTAAAATGATTGGCAAAACATCAAAAGGAAAATAATTTTTAATGACAAATAACAATTATGAATTAAAATTTCAGTGTCCATAGATAAAGGGTTTTTTTTTGCACACAGCCTCACTGGTTTATATATTGTCTGTGGCTGCTTTTGTGCTACCACAGCAGAGTTGAGTAGGTGTGATACGGGCTGTATGTGGCACTCTCATCACTTGGTATGTATGTGTGCCCCGCACTCTGTGTCACAGATTGCAGTGACTCTGTCATTTCTCAACAGAGTTTTAAGTGCCGTGAATATGTGAGATTTTTAAAAGTTTACCCATACAAGTCTATCATGTCAAAACAAGAAGAGAGAAAGACAGTTTTAGTATGATTGAGTCCACAGCTGAGATTGAATTTTTTCTGAACGCACTGACCTCAATCGTTATTATCAAAAATTGAACAGATTTTGCTCCCAACTTGAAAGGGTTTCTGAATGAATTCAACCTAAAATCACAGGTAAGGGAAAGCTTATATGAGATGGTAAAGACAATTTGATGACAATTAAAATTTGCTTGAATCATTAGTCATGTCAAGCTGCTTCATGTACTTTCTGTGGGGTGAAAATTAACTTTTTTTTTAGCAAGAAGTGAGATCTCAATTCCATACAAATTTGCAGTGGACATATTTTCAAAGCTCAGACTGAAGTTCTGGCAGCTTCTAGAGAATCCTCAATTGAAAGTGATTAATCTGCCATGTAATGACATGTTAAAAGGCAAACATCAAGAGAAAAGTATAATAGAGTTCTATAAATGACTCCCATGTGATGAATTTGCCCAATTAAAATCATATCCTTATAGACTGATATAAGCATTGGCAGTACCTACCTGTGTGAAAAAATATTTTCAAAGATAAAATATATAAAATTTCATTACTGATCAGCAATAACAGACACTTTCACTTGATTTGATGATAGAGAATACTAACTTTGAACCCCAATTAAGTGAAATGTTATCCTCAAAAGAGAATTCCATTCTTCTCATTATCTGTATTATGAAAAGGATAATTTATTATTAGAATTATTGATTATATTTTGAATTTCATTAGTTAAAAAATTGTGAATTTTTTTTTAGTAGTTACACAATATCCCCAATTTTACCTTGGCCTGAAAAGCCCAATATATTTCTATCCAGTACTTTGCAGAGAAGGTTTGCTGGTTCCTAGGCTTAGACTGAATTTAATAAGATTAATTCAGTGAGAATAAGTACAAAATCTTGCACTCGGGCCCATAAAAATCAACTTTACAAATACAAAATGGGGGAGACCTGGTTAAATATTTGTTTATTATTTGTCTTTTAAATAACATTTCATTTTTTCTAATTACATGTAAAGATACCTTTTGACATTCATTTTTCAAATGAAATTTTGAATCCCAAATTTTCTCACTCCTTCCTAAGATGATAAGCAATTTGATATAGGTCGTATTTGTGCAATCATGTAAAACATATTTCCATATTAGCCATGTACAAGAGAAACAAAACAAAGGGGAACAAAACTATGGAAAAAATCTGAAAAGTGAAAATAGTATGTTTTGATCTGTATTCAGACTCCATCAGTTTTTTCTCTGAATGTGGATAGCATCTTCCAACACAAGGTTTTTGGAATCGTCTTAGATCATCATTCAATATCAGTGTATAAAGAGATGTGGAGTATTTATTACCACCACTCTGGTGTGGTTCTCATCGCCTAATGCCTGGATTAGTGCAATAGCTTGCTGGTGCATCAGCTCTTCTCAAGTTTCTCCTAATCCAGTCCATCCTCCATTCAACTATGCAAGTAATTTTCCTAATGCACATGTCTGGTCATGTCACACACATATGCACATACACATACATACATATACATACATACTTTATAAAGTCCTGTGGCTCCCTACAGTCTCCAGGATCAAATGCAAAATACTCTATTTGGCATTCAAAGTCCTTCATAGCTTCCTGCCTTTCCATTTTTCTTATACCATATACTGTTCTCTAGGGTTTTTCTCAACACGTAAAAGAGGAATTGGATGAGATGATCTCTATCACCCCTTCCAACCCTCAAATTTGTGATTCCAATGGAAGCCATAACCCATCCATTCCCCTTAGCTCTTTCTCCTCCCCTCTCTCAACCATTTAAGAGAAGACTGAAGGTGAAAAATACTGGAGGGAATGTGGAAAAATAGGTAGACTAATGCACTATTGATCCAACAATTCTGGAGAATACTTTGGAATGATACCCAAGGGCTATAAAATGATACATACCTTTTGATCCAGCAAAACCTCTCTTAGGTCTGTATTCTGAAAAGATCAAAGGAAAAGGACCTCTATGTACAAAAATGTTTAGAGCAGCTCTTTTTGTGGTGGCAAAGAATTAAACATTGAAGGGATGCCCATCAATTTGGGAATGGCCAAACAAGTTGTGGTGTATTATTATGATAGCATACAAGTGTGCTATAAGAAATGATGAGGAGATGGTTTCAGAAAAACCTGGGAAAACCCATGTGAAGTGATGCAAAATGAAATGGGCAGAATCAGGAGAACTTTATACCCGGTCACACTGCAATATTGTAATGATGATTGGATTATGTGAAAGACTTAGCTATTCTGGTCGATACAATGATCCAGACAATTCTGAAGTACTCATGATGAAAAATGCTGTTCTGATCCAGAGAAAGAACTTATAAACTTGAAGTGAGAAATTTTCACTTTATTTTCCTTCTCCAGCTTTTTTTTGTGTGTGATATGGCTAATATGGAAATGTTTTGCATGATTTCACATGTATAATTGATATCCTATTGCTTGTCTTCTCAATGGGTGGAGAAAGGACTCAAGGCAGGGAAATTATTTAGAACTCAATATTTTAAAAAATGTTAGTGACAAATAATACATTTTTTTAAATAAAAAAAGAGGATTGGCAAGAATGACAAAATTATTGATTTAGGGATCAAAGAAATTTCAGACTTAACCTAGTCTAATAGTTTTATCTTACAGATAAGAAAATCGAGACTCAGATAAGTGAACTTGTCTGAGGTCAAACGGGTAAGGAGGTGACTGAACAAGGATTTGAACCCAGGTCCTCTTACTACTGAGGTAGCGAGGTGGTAGAATGCTAGACTTATCTTTCTGAATTCAAATACAGCCTCTGACACTAGTTATGTGACCACAGACAAGTCAGTTAATCCTGTGTGCCTCAGTTTCTTCAATTGTAAAATGAGCTGGAGAAGGAAATGGCAGACCACTCCAACGTCTTTGCAAAGAAAACCCCAAAATGGGTCACAGGGAATTAGACATGACTGAACAACAACAATCTCTTACTTCAAATCCAGCATTCTGTACATTGCTCTGTGCTGTCCTTCTGCTAGAAGGGAGATTTCCCTCCCAGAACCCAATCTATGCAGTGACCCCAGAAATGGGCACCATTTTCCAGGACACTTCCAAGACAGCCTCTGTATAACTCCATGTGGCCATAAGGACAGAAATACATTTGGAGAAGAAACTGCAGACTTAGTTATGTTCTAATCATACATAGACAGGTGGACAGAAAGTATAATGGCTAAGAAAGAACCTTTAAAAGAAACTTGTCACAAAGAAGCATCTTGCAAAGACTAGCTCTGCAGTGCGCCAAATCACTTATAGCTTTTGTTTTTAAAATCTTTCTACTAAATTTTTCCCCAATTACATATTAAACAATTTTTTAAAGTTTCTTTTTTTAAGTTGTGAGTTCCAAATTCTATCCCCTTTCCTCTCCTCTCCCCTCCCTGAGACAGTAAGCAGTCAGATATAGATTATACACGTGCAGTCATGGAGAACATCTCCACGTTAGTCATTTTGTACAATAAGACTAGAATAAAAGAAAAAGAATGAAAGAAAGAAGGTGAAAAATATTATGCTTCAATCTGTATTCACACAATGTCGCTTCTTTCTCTGGAGGTGGATAGCATACTTCATGGCCTATGAGCGGTGGTTCTCAACCTTCCTCATGCCACGACCCTTGAATACTCGTATGTGGGCATATCCGCATGTGGGCGGACTGGCCTGGAGACAGATAGAGGAGCCGTGTCTCGGTTCCTAAGACCACTGGAAATAGGTGTTTTCGGATAGTCTTGGGTGACACCTGTGACCCCCATGAAAGGGTCATTTGGCCCCCAAAAGGGCGGTGACCCGCAGGTTGAGAACCACTGCTTTAGAGATTTGACTTGATCATTAAGAAAGTGACTTTTGACACAAGGACTCTTTTAAGCCCAAGAATGTTGTATACAGAGTAAATCCTTATTATAGCATTATTTTTTATTGCATAGATTAGAACAAAATGACAATAAAAGCTCTTGTCTTTTGCATTTTGCCATTAACAAAGCATTTTTTTTCTCATAGATGTTTTATGAAGTGGGTAAAAAAATGCTATTATCCCTTCTTCACAGATGAGGAAACTTGGGCCTGAGACGCAGAAGGTAAGTGGCTTGCCAAGCTCACACAGCTAGTAAATCTGGAACTTAAACCCAGGTAATTGGATCATCGGATTTAGGGTTAAAAGAGACCTGCGTTAGACCTACCTAATTGAACCCTCTCATTATAAACATCAGGAAACTGAGGCCCAGACAGCTGAAGGGATTTTTTTCAGGGTCACATGGCTAGATGATGACCCAGGTCAACTCCAAATTCAATGTTTTTTCTACTACACCAATCTAATCTAACTCAGGTCAATTCATATGCCCCCAAATTACATACACACTAATGGCAACTCTAGTTATTGCAATGACTGTCCTATAATAACACAATAAAAACCTGATGGTGAAGGGTGGCTAGATGGAGCAGTGAATAGAGCACTGGCCCCGGAGTCAGGAGGACCTGAGTTCAAGTCCAGCCTCAGACCCTTAACACTTACTAGCCGTGTGACCTTGGGCAAGTCACTTAACCCCAATTGCTCCGCCTCCTCCCCTACAAGCCACTCACCCCCAAAAACTGATGCTCATATTGATAATCTTAAAACACCAAGAGATACAGATATGTCTTCTGAATGATCAAAAAAAACCAATTAGCATAACTTTAGTGTAAAGATATTTTAAAAATATTTTAATTTTCTGAGATTCTGTTAACTTTATAGGGCAATAATTTTCCAAAATATCTTCCATGGGATTTAGACAGAGATTATGTCAAAAATTTTAATGTTAATAAAAATTTTTCTTCTAAAATTTGCACAAATCAACAATATGTATTAAAGATAAAGATAAAAATATGTATTAAAGATAATCAATCAATAAGCATTTGTTAAGTGTCTACTATGTGGCAGATGTTGTGTTAAAAAACCCAGTCCCTACCCTCAAGGGGCTTACATTCTATTGGAAAACACAGTATATACACATTTGAGTAATTTTTTTCCATACAAAAATAGTCTTAATTTTCTCTGTTTCTGTAAACACTACACCTTTATTCCAACTACAAATTCTAGACTCCCCTAGGTCAACTCTAAAAATTCTATTAATAGGTTTCATGCCCTTAAAGCATACTATGACAGAATTAATTTGGAGAATGTTGCTATTGATGTGTGTACATATTCTGGACATGTGAATGCATGTATGTAGATGCATATTATGTACACATGTATGTGGGTGTTGCCCTCACTTCACCTGATATAGTTGCAAAGATGCAGAATGCAATCATGAGGCAATCATGAGAGGTTAAACTAGCTATAAGAATGTGTCTAATCTCTTATTTATTTATTTATGAAGTTTGAGTACGTCTCATTGAGTTAGCATACCTCTCTTATTAAAGGGAATATGATTGGCTGAATAAGCAAATTAACCACATCTTCAGGCTTTTAAGTAGTTAAATTCTGAATGAAATGAGAAGTTTGAGAGTAAGAGAAATAATAGGCTTATGAATTCTTTGTGGAGAAGAGGTCCGAAGAGGGGAGAAGGATTTTTCTCAGCCTCCTCCACTGGCCATGACATCTTAGAGCAGAGTGGGAAATGTTCTTGAAAATTTTGTTTGTGTAATAGGGAGTTCAAGACACGACTGAAGGAGCAGAGACACACACTCTAGAGAGATAGACAATGGAGAGATAGTCTTCCGATGGAGGAGGCAACATTAGCAAATGGGACCCCTGGTAGCAGAGAAGAGAGCTGACTTTGAAGAGGAACATACTCTGGGAATGCAGCCCCGCAGCCTACTTAGCAGAAATGCCACAACCAGGAATTAGGGGGATGTTTGAAAACTCTACAAAGAAGGGGGTCTTTTAGGTCTTCTGAGCCCTGCAGTACCAGGAGCTGTAAGTTGCAGTACTAAGCGTTTGTTACGCATGCATCCTTCAGTACCATTGTTCTTTAAGTTTCAACCCATTCTTTCTGTGGATATCCTTTGCATTTGTGGGAGGTTCTGCCCCAGGTTTACTGGGAGAATGTTGTGTGGTTGCTATGTTTATTATGCTACCTTAGTGCCTTTACTAAGAACTAATGCTGACTAAAGGTTTATGTTAGGTGGGGTCCTGTGAATTAGAGAATGAAATGTTGAGGAAAAAACTTGTAAATAACAATTTTCCTCTATGGACTCAATCTTTGAGTGCAAGATCAAGTTCAGGAAACAGTTCAGAGCTAGTGATAAGTTTTTTTAAAAACCATGTTACTAGAGGTTTTTTTTATGTTTTATAAAGTATTTTCCTCACAACAACCTTGGGACAATATTTGCACTAACCCATTTTACAGATGAGGAAACTTGGTTCAAAAAACTAAAGTGATTTTTCCTGGTCATTAGTACAAGAAAGTATTGGAGCAAGGATAAAAAAAAAATCTAACTCTGAATCTAAGGCTCTTTCCACCATTCCTTCCTGGTTCTCCACTAAACAGAACCTTCAGTCAGAAAACCCCATGCTTCAACTACATGGGAGAACAGCATTCAGTGCGTATAAACCTGATTAGCTTATAACATAGATGTGAGTCTCATTTACCAGCACTGTTATTAACATGGGGCTCGATCTCATCTTGATAATATGATAGGATCGATAATATAATCCCAATGGACATAATTTTTAAAATTTTAAAAAATATTTTATTTTTCCCAATTTCATGTAAAACCAATTTTAAACATTCATTTTTTTAAAGCTCGGTTCCAAATTCCCTCCCTCCTTCCCCCTTCGTTGAGAAGGCAAGCAATTTGATACAGGTTATACATGTGCAGTCATGCAAAACATATTTCCACATTAGTCATATTGTGAAAGAAAATACAGACCAAAAAAAAAAAACCCAACCAAGAAAAATCATGTTAAAATAAAAAAGGGTACGCTTTGATATGCATTCGGACTCCAACAGAACTTTCCACGGGGGGACATAGCGTTTTTCATCCTAAGTCTCTTGGAATTGTCTTGGATCATTGTGTTGCCGAGAAGAGCTAAATCATTCACAATTGATCATCATACAATATTGCTGTTACTGTGTATACTTTCCTAGTTCTGCTCATTTCCCTTTGCATTAATTAGTTCATGTCTTTCCCAGTTTTTCTGAATGCGTCCTGCTCATTTTTTACAGCACAGTAGTAGCACAATCATATACCGCAATATATTCAGCCATTCTCCAGTTGATGGACATCCCCTCAGTTTCCAATTCTCTGCTACCATAAAAAGAACTGCTATTAATATTTTTATACTTATAGGTCCTTTTTCTTTTTTTCCCCTTCTCTTCCTTCTGTCTTTCCTTCCTTTCTTTTCTTTCTTTCTCCTTTTTTGATCTCTTTGTGATAGAGAAGTAGTAATGGTATTGCTGGGTCAAGGATATGTATAGTTTTACAGCCCTTTGGACAGAGTTGCAAATTTCTCTTCAGAATGATGGATCAGTTCACCAACAGTGTTTTGATGTCCCAATTGTCCCACATCTTCTCCAACATTTATCATTTTCCTTTTTTGTCATATTTTCTAATTTTATAGCTATTAAGTGGTACTTCAAAGTTGTTTTAGTTTGAATTTCTTTTATCAGTACTGATTTAGATAATTTTTTCATATGACTATAGATAACTTTGATTTCTTTGTCTGAAAATTGCCTGTTCCTATTCTTTGACCATTTATCGGTTGGGGAATGACTTATAAATTTGACTTAGTTCTCTATATATTTGAGAAATAAGACCCTTAACAGAGAAACTTGCTGTAAAATATTCTCTCAAATATAATTACTATGTATTTCTCTCTGTCTTATTTTCCTCTTATCCTGTTCTCTCTCTCTTCTTTCACCCTTCTTAAAATTGTTTTACTTCTAACCATCACCTCTCCCAACCCTCCATCCCTTGTAATAGCTCTCCCCCTTTTTTTGTTCCCTACCCCTCTTCCCCATAGTGTAGGATAAAGTCAATGCTTAAATCAGTGTGTTATTCCTTCTTTGAGACAATTCTAATTAGAGAAATGTTCAAGGGTCTGCCACTCCACCCCCATCTTCACTGAAAAAACTCTTGTATCTCTTTTATGTGAAGTAATTTGGCTCCATCCTACCTACCTCTCCTTCCGCCTTCTCCCCATGCCTTCCTTTTTCTCCCTTAATTTTTATCCTTTAATTTTACTTTTTTTTGGTATCATCCCATCATATTCAACTTATACCCATGCCCTCTGTTTACGTATACACCTTCTAACTGTCTTAACAATGATAAAGTTCTTAGTTATTACAAGTTACATATCTTTCCATGTAAGAATATAGTTTAGATTTATCAAAACTTGTGATTTCTCTTCCATATTTACCTTTTTATGCATCTCGAGTTTTGTATTTGAAAGCCAAATTTTCTATTCAGCTCTGTTTTTTTTTCATCAGAAATGCTTGAAATTCCTCTATTTTATAAAATATCCATTTTTCCCCTTGAAGGATTGTACTCAGTTTTGCTGAGTAGGTCATTCTTGATTGTAATTCTAACTCCTTTGCTCTCCAGAGTATCATATTCCAAGCCCTCCAATCCTTTAATGCAGAAGTTGCTAAATCTTGTCTTATCCTGACTCTGACTCCATGGTATTTTAATTGTTTCATTCTGGATTTTTGACATATTTTCTCATTGGCTTGAGAGCTCTGGAATTTGCTGTAATAGTCCTGGGAGTTTTCATTTTGGCACCTTCAGGAAGTGATT
>CM053598.1:200927652-200992327 GCA_028646575.1 Pseudocheirus occidentalis
CCCGTCAGCCGTCTGACTGTGGGCTTCAGTGTCCTCAACTGTAAAATGGGGATAAGAGCCCTTCCCTCCCGGGTTTATCCCAGGGGCTGTTCTGAGGAACAATGAGGCAATCTGTAAAAAATGCTTAGCACACAGCAGGTGCTACATAAATGCTTATTCCCAACTCCCCTTTTCCTCTTTCCATGACTATTCTGGATGGATGGCCTTTTTGTTAAACCTTGTAGGGGAGTACAGGTTTAGTGCAATCATTCCCAAATGGGCTGGGTGGGACTAACGCCATGATCATCCTTCGACACACATCCAAAAGAGCATGGGAGAATGTAATCTCATTGAGGGCAAGTCCCATTTTCTTTTTTTCCTCTGAATTCTCAATATTTAGGGAAGTGCTTAGTACAGAAGGTCAGAGGTGAGAACAGTGATTCTGCTGATCTCTGCTGCTTCACTAGAAGCAGCAGAGAATCACCTGGAGCACTCACTTGCCTAGGGTCACGGCTAACATGTTTCAGAAGAGTAACTTGAACCCAGGTCTTCCTGGTTCCAAGGCCTTTTCTCTGACAATGATGCTCACTTGGGCCTGGCATGTGGAAGACACTTTTTGGTGAACCCAGCTATCTTCTTTAAGATGTACCTTTTGGAAGGCTGTATGTTCATCTCAACAATGCTACCACTCACTGCCTAAAACATTTCTGGACTTCCCTTTGGGAAATCATCCATTCATCCATAGTCAGTTTGCAAGCCATCTCATTAACTGGTAGTCATACTTCCATTTTGGACCAAAAACACTGTTACAAGCTTGATCGCATGCTGGACTTCGCAGGCTCCAAAGGGTTTCTGACTATTTCTAGAAATCAAATCCAGCCTCAAAGGAGGAATATTTGCTACCATGGAAGATTCAAAAGCCTGTGCCCTGGGCCTTTGATGGCAGTTCCCAAAAGGGAAATCTGGAACTGTTGTGGGAAAAAGCAGCATCATCGGATTAAGTACGCAGCATGTAGTCTCCCAAGAGTACTCTGAAGAAAGAAGGATTCATTTGAATGAAGAGTCTCTGGTAGATTTTGAAAAGTAATCTCTCTTTACTGGGGCCATGTTCCATGGTATTGGCAACATGTTGCAGTAGGAAGAATGCTAGACTTGGATTTGAATCCTGGTTCTGATACTCGCTACCTGTATATGTTTCTTTATGTGTAAGGAGGGAGAAGTTTGAACCAGGTGACTTCCATGGTCCCTCCCAGCTCTTTATCTATGATTCTACAATCATGACATGGAGAAAGTAGTACAAACAAGTCCTGGAACTCTAAGTGGGAAAACTAATTGGCACATACCATCAGTTAGTACTCCAGGGATGGAAAAGACACACTCCAAAAGAAGATAGAATGATTTTCCCCCTTTCTTTTCTTTTTTGCTTTTTGGAGGGGGGAAAGTAGGGCAATTGGGGTTAAGTGACTTGCCCAAGTTCACACACCTAGTAAGTGTTGTGTCCGAGGCTGGATTTGAACTCAGGTCCTCCTGACTCCAGGGATAGTGCTCTATTTATTGTGCCACCTAACCGTCCGCCCCCCTTGACTAATTTTAGTTTTTAACATTCATTTCTACAAGATTATGAGTTCCAAATTTTCTCCCCATCTCTCTCCTTCCCCCCACCCCAAGACGGCATGCACACTGATTACCCCTTCTCACACTCTGCCCTCCCTTCTATCACCCCACCCCTCTCTTATCCCTTTCCCCCTTACTGTCTTGTAGGACAAGACAGATTTCTATATCCCATTGCCTGTATTCCCCCTTTCTTTAGATAACCATTTCTGCTCAAGTTTTTTTCCAAGCATGTATTATAATAGCCTAATTTTAATACAAGGGGGAAAAAAGTGATGTATTCTATTCCTGATTCATTTTAAAATGAAATAATGCACATCATTTTAAATAGGAAGGTGAAATCTGTGGCATGTATAAAAGCCAGCCTAACTATCTACTTTTCCCAAGATTTCTTTCCCCCATTTTGTCATCTGAACATGTTCTGAGATGCCTCAAGTGTTTAATTTTAAGGATACTACCATGTGTGATGGTGGGAACACACGTGGAAGATCTGATCATTCCAAGTATAGGTTTCTGAACTAAGGAAGAGGTTAGGCCAAGGCCGCAGGCAGCTAAGCTGCCCTTCACAGAATCAATTTTAGGAGTAGAATGGATCTTAGAGGTTATCCAGTCCAAACCTCTCATTTTACAGGAGCACAAGGCCTGAAGAGATGGAATGATCTGTCCAAGGTCACAAAGGTAATGAATGAGCAGAGTTGGAACTTGACTCCAGGGACTCTGAACCCAAACTGGGAGTTCTTTCCTCTGTACCACACTGTTCCCCCTCATCCCCATGGGTCGTCCATAGCTGAGGACTTGACAAAAATCACACTAAGTTTACACAGCCCATTCCTGAGCTAAGCTAATGTAGGTTTGGGGGTGGGATAAGTGGTGTTGAGGGTCATGTAGAGACCATTTGAATAAGAGATCATTTAAGCGTCACACAAAGAATTAAAGATTATTTTCATGCTGCAAGTATAGCTGCCTCTTAGAGTACCTGATCAGGTTACAATGATTCCATTAATTTCACCAGCTGTGAGAACGACTCAAGGAGGCTGGACTGGTAGGGAGTGGGAAGCCTTCCCAGGACTGCAGACATAAATGCACCCACTAGCAGCCAAGGATGTGGGAAGGAGCTCTAGAAACACATGCCTGAAGAGAAAACTCTGTTCACTGTGGGGATCAGTCTGGGTTCCTGTTGAGTCTCAAAATACCTCCTTGATTAAGGGGGAAACCGTTGGCTGTGATTGCAGTGCCCAGCAGGGGCCTTGGCTGGTGGGGAGAGCGAACAGGATTTCACCCCAGTATTCTCCAGTTTTCGCTGATACGATCTGCTTTTAAAGTGGTGTGTGGTTCTCACTGAAGCTGGAGGGCCGCCTCTATTTCAACTTTATCTGGTATATGTCTTGATGCTTGGCAGAAAAGAAGGTTGGATAATACAACCGGTATTCATAAAGTACCCATGTATGTGCCAGGTGTCATGGACAAAAACGTGATAGTCCTTCCTACCCTCAGAGAGTTTCTATGCTACCGAAGGTCCTAAAAAAACCAAACGTCTGTGTCTCATGAGCAACACTTGGCCATCAGCTACTCTGTGTTTCCTGATAGCACAGCTCTCTATACTGCAAGTCCTCCATAAATGTTTAAAAAGTAAATGATTTTATGTCTTGGATCCCCTACAGTGGAGAGAATGCTGATTTGCAACCTCAGAATTTAGGTTCAAATCTCAAATTAGTTACTATCTATGTGACCTTGGGCAAATCATTTAGGGGAATTGTGGTTCCTGATCTGTACTGGACTGGATGGCCTTACCTACGAACCTGTAGATTAGGTCATGTTTATATAAGTAAGGGGCTGTGTTATTTACTGCTTTGTTTTGACACTAGGGGCAAGCATCTAGCAAGTACTCAAGGGGTCTCTGATCACTGAATGGCCTACAATCCTGTAGCCAGGTTACTTGACCTCTCTGCTCCTCCATCATTTAAGCCATTCCAATCAAGTTAAGAGTTTGGGGACTGAATGTCTGAGATCATTATGGCTGCACAGACCCAGTCTTGGTCCCAAGGGATGATCTTTGGATACTTATATAAAACAGGAACATACTTATAATCCCTTCCTATACATAAGGCTAATCTCTAATAGACCCTTACCCAGTGTTTCTAATTGCGTCTGTCTCAAATCTCTGGAAAAGACTCAGAGCAAAGAGAGACGGGGGAACGGGGGGTAGGAGAGATGTTCTTTTAAATCCACTCCTATACTAGCAGTGTCTACTTTGCAATCAAAGCCCTCAAAATGTATCTGTTTCTGTGGTCTGACAGAACCAGGACAGTGAACACTGGAGAAACTCTTGTTCAGGTCAGAAAGCAGAAGCTCTCCATCATGTCTAGGAACTTAAATTCAGGAACACTTTCTGGGCACTGTATATGTGTGTGTGCATGCATGCATGCACGACACAGTAACCAAACACTGTCATATTCACCCACAAGGAAACACATGATCTCATTCACAGAATACTGGTGAATGAATGTTAATAAGGATTTATTAACAGAAAAGTCTCATATTGGTTTTCCTGCAATGTGTTCTAAGGTATATACCACTTTCATAGTAAACATTTCCTTCTTGCTGTGCAACACAGGCTTTTATAACAAAAACAAATCCTTTTCACCCTTTCAGATAGGGATGCAATCCCAGGGAGCCCGGAATGACACATTTTTTTTTCCAAAGAGGGATAATGTCAGAAAATAACTTCCACAGTGTTTTCAGTTCATAAGGACTATCTTGCCAGAAAAAAATAAAAACAGCTCTTCAATGATTTCATCTTGCCCTAGGAAGAAAAATACACACACACTTATAAGCGTGGTCTCTTGGAGAGATGATACTTGATCTCAGCCCTGAAGAGTTGTTTCAAGAGGATGAGATGTGCAGAGACTGATCTGTTCACTGTAAAATGGAGGTGAACTGAATAAAGACCCATGTACTTTACCTAAAGCTGTGTACTGATGTGAAAAAGAGGGGATCCTTGTAGTCTTATGTACTTTTGAATAAAATGGGCATAGTAATAGCTGTAGTCCCTACACCACAGAGTTATTGTGAGGCTCCAGTCTCATGTATTTATAGCACTTTGCAAATTCTAGAGCAAGTGTTATCAATCTGGAGCTTGTGAACTTGTTTTTTGAACATTTTGATAACTATTTCAACACAACTCGTTTGCCTTGTAATTCCGTGTATTTTATGTATTATTCATTTTTAAAACACTACTTTGAGAAGGGTTTGCATAGCCTTCACCAAACTGCCAAAGAGGCCCACGACACACAAAAAACTAAGAGATCTTGCCGAAAAGCAATAAATACAAGTCAGTTGTGAGCATTCCTTGGCTATTTTTATTGGATGCTGAGTTTCAGTACTTTGGTGCTTCATTAAGTAGTGAGATCTTTGAAATTTTGAAAATCAAATTTTCCTTCTTGGGTCCTCTATGCATCTGGGGCACAAACTGCTCTGTCCCTGCTACGTGACTAAGAAGGAGCTACATGAATACTCTGGTTCACTTCTCAGCTCGCAGGGAAAGCCTCCACTAACACCCCAGAAGCATGACAATGAGAAGAAGCCTTGCATGCATAATCAAGTAAAAAGACAGCGTCCCCCAAAGAACATGAGACTTGTGTCTAGGGTGGGCTTAAGGTGATCTGTAATATGAAATTACTTTTATCACTTCTGCATCAGGAGAGGAGAGTCACCATTTTCTTCTTCTTTTGGTGAGGCTGGGGTAGGGTTAGGGGAAACCCTGGCTGGGTACATGGTTTCTCTCAACACAGACAAGCACCTACCCTGCCACTCAGAGAGGCATTCTGAGAGGTGCAGGGTCTTGCCCCATCACACAGCTACCATGCCAGAAGCAAGATCTGAATTTACCTCTTCCTGATTCCAAGGCCAGCGTGCTATCCAACCTGTCATACTATTCTTCTTTGCAGACAGGGCCTGTGATTACATTGGTACATCTTCATTTTATACCACATAAATAAAATGGTTCCAACCCACAGTTGCAGACTTGGACACCCTCTGCTCCAGACAGTCTGGTCTCCTCATCGTCCTTCCAGCTCTCCCACCCTGTGCTTTCCTGGTTGGAATGATCTTCCCCATCCCCTCTGCCTCTTCAAATCTTACCCCGTTCTGCAAGTCCAGTTTCCAAAACAATCCTTTTCACAACAGACTACGAGCTAGAAGGGCCCACAGAGACAATGCGACCCAAAGCCCTCACTTGACAGATGAGGAAGCTCAAGTCCAAATGAGTCCAAGAGCTTCTCAAAGCCACACCACCACAGACTCTCAAATCATTTATACTTTTGTCTCTTGTTACAATAGCTACTTAGGAGAACTAAGGTGCTCTATTTAGCAGGTTTTGTTGCTGAGTTTGTTAAATGGATACGGCGTAAACTGTTCTTTTTAATCATTATTATTTTGGTCAAATCAATAAATAGTCACTGCCTCCAGCTCAGCATTTTGGGGTCCTACTTAGTGAGTGAAACATAGCAGTCTATTTCTGAGACTACTCAGTGCTTATGAATAATGAAAGCGTCAGGGCATTGGGAAGAAAGTGAAGAGCCCACCAACCTGGAGAGTTCACTAACTAAGCGTGAGAGGCAGCATGGCGTCCTAGAAAGAGCCTGAGACTCAGGACAAGAGAACAGGGCTAATCCCAGCTTTGACACTTTGAACATGTAATTTCTCTCTGGGACTCAGTTTTCTTCTTTCTAAAGGAGCAGGATTAGATGAGATGACTTCCATATTCCTAAGTAATTAGTCCTTCAATTATGGAGCAAAGATACTTGTGTATCCTCCTCGGTCCACAGACCGCTTTATCTATTTCTGCATTTTATAAGCATGTCTTAAAGGGCTTTATCTCTAAGTATAGACACTGGCCAAGCTTACTGCCCTGGAGAGGCAGGATGGCCCAGCGGCTAGCAGGCCAGCTCAGGAGTCAGGAAATCAAGGGCTGCAGTGTGGCCTCTGACACGTACAGGCTGTGTGAACATGGGCAGGTTACCACCCGTCAGCACACCAGAGACGTTACACAATCACAACTACTACTATTACTATATATATAGTGGCCATCTTCTAAAGTCTGCAAAGCACTTCACACATCATCTTGCTTGATCCTAACAACAACCCTGTGAGGCAAGCGCTATTCACTATGATTATTGTGATTACCACCCCCATTTTACAGTGAAGAAAACAGAGGATAAAAGGCTCAGCAACTTGCTCAGGCTCACATTGCTGGTTGTTAAAGAGGGATCTGAACTCGGGGCTTTCTGACTCTGATCCACTGCTTATCAGGGCAGTTTCTATACCAAGAATTCCTTACCTTGATGAAATCATAATTCTACACCAAAGAGCAATGAAGAAGTTTCTCTGGCTTTGTTGTTTTGGTCCTGAGTCTATCAAAAATATACCATTTAGCATCAACCTGCCTAATTTGGTGCTTACTTTCAGCTCTGTCTGACCAATCAAGATGTGTACGCAGGCTACGCATTAAGCCGGTTTCATCCTGAGCATACCTTTACTGGCACAGAAACACGGAGGCCATTTTCCTGGGAATGCACGCCGCGACCCATTCCTGCCTCCCCACGGTGCGCTCGAGCATAGCCGGGTGGTGACACTCAGAAACACTGTCCATCATTTTAAATGTTTATGAGATGGATAAGACTGATGTCTAAGAAAGGAAACAAGTACCTGCGCTGCATCCTGGACCAACAAATGGACCATGGTCCTACCACCATTCAACAGCATCCGGGTCTGCTCTCACACTTGGGTGAATCTGAAGCTACTTTTAAGATACTCACAGCTTTCACGAGAAGGTGTCTTATTTAGCAATAAAAAAAAGAGCCTGTTCTGAAAGGGTAGTTCTTCAAACAGTGAAAAATGCAAACTTGGGAGACAGCTGCTCTGTGAAATGCCCTCATGCCCTATGAGTTCCTAAACAGTCAGCGATGACAGGTAGAGTCTCATGCCACAGGCTTCCACTACCACACTTCACACACGAAATCATTATCTCTCATTTTGTGTCATGATTCTGCATCTGTGATCTCTTTTTGCTTTTTTCTCTAATTTGCTTTTCTTCTAGGCCCAAATGCCAAAAGCACATGGGAGGGGCCTACTAGCTATAACCCTGAGTTTATAGGGTGAAGGAATTCCAAAATGTTTCTTCCTGCCACCTAGTCTCTGCCTGCTCAAAAGGTCTGGAAGACCTACCATGCAAATGATTGTGGGGCCTGCACTTGCCAAATGGAAAGGAGAACAGAGTCCTAAACTGGCTTTCTCAAAACTCATAAATTCAAGAAAAGTTCATGCAAAATCCCCTAACTAGAAGAGAGCAAATTGAATCTTGTGTTTTTCTCCTAGGAGATTGTGTGCACCCTCTTAATGTCAAACAGAGCCCAGGAAGGCTTCACATGGAGTGGGGGGTTCAATAAATACTGTGGTCTAACAGGCCAGAAACAGGATATCTAGATGCCAAAGGTAGTTTCCTGCATCCCGTGCTACAATGTTGGGTTTTATTTAACCAAAGCACATTTTAAAAGAAATCATCTGAGGCAAATGTCCAGTATGGACTACACACTGATGCGTACAGTATTGCAATCGTTACGGCTGCTGGAGACCGAGGATATCGAAATACTGTTATATGACAAAGCCATCACCAGGTCTTTCCTTGAGCATGCTGGACTTAATTTTTTTTAAATCCCAACATGACTTTTATGCTGGAGACACTGAATGCCACAAACAAGCTTTTTTATTTCCCCTCCTAAAATCCAACATGATTTATTTGAACAGCTTTGGTGTAATCCCATTCTTGAGTCATGAAAGGGAATGAAACTGTTTACATCGCTTTATAAGGTGATGTCTGCTTGACAGATGTCTGTAATAGAACAGCTGTGCACATGTGGCGCCCTCGGCACTTGTGAATCTTAAAAGTTTTTCAATTTATTATTTTTAAAAAATGTTTTACTCCACAAAAAATGTAAATATGCTTGAAATAACAGATGTACTTTTATGGGAATTAATTTTCATAATTCAATTAAAAGCTTTCTCAATAGCTAAAGGAAAAAAATACTGCTACCAATAAAGAATAATATTACCTCTCACGTCTGAAACACCTTTTATCAGCATGTATCAAAGTGCATTATAAACACTAATTAATGGAGCCTCATAATACTTCTATGAGGAAGGTAAACCCTATTAATCTCACTTACTGATAAATAAACCAAGAGACAGAGAAGTTGACTCATTTATCAAAGGTAACACAGTGAATTCAGTGATAAAGAACAGACTTTACAGGCATGGCTATTTTAAGCTCCTACAAGACTGCTTTGTGGAAAGTGGTTCTAAATCTACTCTGGGCCTGGGTCTATGTTACATGCTGTAAATCTCCTTAATTGCAAATAAAGTCTATTCTACCAGGAGCTTGCTGACTTCTTCCTATCTTATAAAACGCACTTTTCTTCTCAATTGAAAAGGCTCCTAAATGTAGTGACATCTACATCCACGTGTTTTTAGATCATGCTCAGTGAGATAACACTGAGAGTTTTCAGTATGTGGAAAGCAAAATAGCCCACTGAGAAAAGTAGAGTACGCTGCCAATGTAAAACAGGCAATATATAGTGGACTGGAAAAAATACCAGCTCTCAAGTGAGAGGGCCTCAGTCTGAATCCTAGTTATGTTTGTTTAGTGTATGCCCTGGGCAGGTCACTGAACTTCTCTGGGCCTGAGTTTCCTCATTTACTACAGGAGAGAGTTGGATTAGGTGATGTATGAGGTCCCCAAATCCTACAAACAATGCTACTACCATCTACCCAGAAAATAGCTTATGGTAGGGAAACAGCTTCTAATTCTGTCTTTAGTGGAGTTTCCTCACACAGCTGGACCACATTCCAAGATGATGATCCTAAGGTCACTGAGGGGAACATCAAGACAAAAAAGTGAGATGTTCACAGAATCAGAGGGTCTCCAGTCTGACCCTCTCCAATTCACAGTCTTCGGCCAGGCGTTGAAAGCCCTGTACAGTGAGACTCCAACCTACCTTTCTAGCTCTGTGTAGATGGCATCTAGCAGATGGCACTGCATTGGCCAGACTTGACTAGTCAGTGCTCCTCAGTTCTGCCCTTCCCTTTCCTATCTCTGGGCCTTTAAGGATGCTGTCCCTCAGGCCCCTCAAAAGACTCCCCATGTAGCTCCACCTACTTATATCCTTCTCATTTTCAAGGTCCAGCTCAGGTACCATATCCTTCAAAAAGCCTTCCTCAATTCATCCCTCCATTCCCCAGTCAGAAGTGACTATTCCTTCCTTAAATCTCCCAGGCTTCCTTTAATCTCTACTCTATGCTTATCAAAACCTGATCTGCGCTAGATTTATGTGCACACGTCTTGAACTCCTGGCAAACCAGGATGTCTTATTTTAAACCTGTATTCTCAGTACCCTATAGAGGGCCTAGATATAAGGACTAAGTAACTATTTATTGGATGAAATGAAATGAAATTGAATTATTTAACTTTTTGTATGTCTTACCCTTTCAATCGGGCTATAAACCATGTGAAGCCCAAGACCCTGCCTTACTCATTTTTCGCCTCTCATCACCCAGCTGAGCATCCATTATCAGTCCCTCCGTGATTGGATAAATGAATACATTACTTGAGAATTATCTTCGGGCACAAATATTCGGCCTAGTGGGCTCTCTTACCGGCCACTGCCAATTGATGGAAACGCAATCGATTTCAGCTTCTTGTCATCTGCCAACGCCAAACAGTTCTTCACTGTCTTTTCCAGAAGCTCTTCGCACTTGTCAGAGCCCCATATTGGACTGTTACAGTGGATCACAAACTTGGCGGGCAAGCCGTGGCCCGCACTGACGGCAGCTGGTGGGAAGAAGAACCCAGACCTTTAGCTCCTATCGCTTTGCAAATAAAAAAAGCAACTTACACGTGTGCATGGGGTTAAAAACAGCAACAACTCAGCCCTAAATCTAAACCAACTGCAAATATGATGTCATGGAATGATAGCTACAATTAGGGATCTAACTGAATTCAAATCTCAGCTCCTGTGACCCTGGATCAGTTTCTATTTCCTCATCAGTAAAAATGGGGATGTTAGCCCTGCCTTGGTTCCCATATAGAACTGTTGAGCCGGTCAAGTGAGATAATGCATGTGAAGGGGCTTTATCAATGGTCAAGTGCTGTACACCTATTTAAAAATTATGCTATTTCTTTGAAGTCAGGAGTATGGAGAGGGAACAAGAGCACTTCTAACTTGCATTTGTAACCTAGGTTCCCATGGTGGTAAAACATATGTTTAGCTACAGTCGTTTACAACTGCACTGACCAGCCAAAGCACAGCCTTGGAAACCTGGCATTCAGCATCCCCTGATCTGCTGCCAGGAACGGGCTCCATTATTACAAGGCAATCCCCTCGCTATAAAGAACAGCTACTCAGGGCCAACCACAATGAACTGAATATGCCAGACTAATAACCCCTTGAGGTGTTCAAAGTGGTTGTACCCACTGGTTTCTTTTGCTGCTAATGGGTTTGTTTGAAAAATCATGAGGTGTGATCAATAAATTTCACTAATATGTCAAAGCAGACACATTAGGAAAACCACCTTTGTTTATTTATAGTCTAACAAATACCCCAGTATCCTGCTTCAATGACTTTATTAGAGGTCTTAGGGGTCCGTGCAAATAAATGATGCTGGTTAGTTTTGATGGAATTAATCAGTTCACTTTAGGTAGGATCATTTCATTTCAATGGAAGATGGCCCATGCTCAGTCATATTCTCTTTAAGAATTGTTCCTTCCTTTTTCACATTCTAATAATGAAGAATCCTCTCCCAAAGATATAGATTTAGGATGAGACCTGGGTGATTAAGTGAGTAAATAAATGAATATAAACCAAATGGAAACATACAGATACCTAATGATGTTATTACAGTGAGGCATCCGTAAGTGAATGCTTGATCATACTGGCTATCCCAGATTTATGAACACCCAGAATCTCCTGCTGCCCAAAGCCACTGACAGGAGGTTGTGCCACAGCTTGGTGAGGGCATGGGGGAAGGCTGTCATTCTTGTGTGGATTCTGGTGTTTGAGGCATCAGTAGGAAAGGGAAAGCTCTGCAAGTTAAAGTCTTTTCTCCTGAGTCTGTGGAACTGAAACTAAAACCCTCTAGGAACAATGTGAAGAATGGTGGCTGAGCTTACTGATATAATTAGTGCCACTGTTCACCTGTCTCAGGGGCGGGGAACCTGTGGCCTTGAGACCATGTGACCCTCTAGATCCTCAAGAGCAGCCCTGACTAAATCCACAAAAGGATTTGTTCTGTAAAATCTGGACTCAGTCTGAAGGTTACACCCAAGCACCTAGAAAGCCACATGTGGCCTCAAGGCCACAAGTTCCCCACCCCTGACTTACCTTATGTGTTCAAAGTGCTGAAGGAAGGATGTAAGGTTGGAATGGAGGAAGGAATGGAGGAAGGAAGGAAGGAAGGAAGGAAGGAAGGAAGGAAGGAAGGAAGGAAGGAAGGAAGGAAGGAAAGAAGGAAGGAAAGAAGGAAGGAAGGAAAGGAAGGAAGGAAAGGACGGAGGGAGGGAGGGAGGAAGGAAGGAAGGAAGGAAGGAAGGAAGGAAGGAAGGAAACTGGTACATCAAACATCATTTATGTTGACAAACGTGTTCCAAGATACAGACAACTGACCGACAAATAAACTCTTGGTACATAGCCGGTTATCATGTTCATTCTCAGACTGTTGTATAAAGCGCAGGCATTCTCTTCCCAATTAGTCTGCAAGTTCCCAGGGCTGGGACCATGTCTTCTACTCCTGTGTTAGCTACAGTTCTAGTCTGTCATTTTCCCTTCTTTGGGACTTAGCTTTTTAATGTGTAAGATAAAAGGGTGAGATCCGACAGTTTCTGGGATCCTAATTGACCTTCTGTAGTCTACTTTGAACCTTTGTGTCTTTGCACATGAGTCTGTAGTAGACTGGCTTTCCCAACTGGATGAACTTAAGAACTTCATGAGGCCCAACGTAGTGTCTCATTTCCTCTGGCAGTAAAAAAAAGGGTGAAACTGATTCTATCACCACCAAATCCATGAACAAGATACTGCCTAACGCTTCATGCTACAAATACTCAGACCATCTGAAGGAACCCTACCACCATCTCATCCTGATGAGCTTTGGTCCTACATAACCATAGAGATGGTATAAGGAACTGACTGACATTGTCAGAAATCGTAAGACCGTAAGGTTTCTGGACAAGAGATGGCCTAGTTGCAATCAGCTTGCTAGTACCAGAGCTATAATTCTGTGTACATTCACCCCCAGCAACTTGGGTGACGCTGTACTTTGTCATCACCCATATGGATTAAAGTTTGTACCCATCTGTATGCTTAACTAAATTTTCTTCCAACTTCAGATTTTAAATTGGCCTGAATAGACCAGAAAAATAAAAACAAAAAACTTAAAGCAGTTAATGAAGTTTTGCAGCTCAAAGATAAGCTTTTTCCTTTCCCTTTCTTTCTGGAGTTTAACTGCAAATCATAATTGATTTTATTTCTTTTTTTGTGATTATAAATAAAGGTAGCTGAATGAGGATTATCAATCTGCAACATTTATCAGCAGCCTTTCTTTCAGATGATTTAAATACTGCCATTTGTAATTTATCAGAGCTTATGTTTGCAGTGTTCTTGTTTTGAAACTCTATTCTTAGATTTACAAAAACCGATGTACAGTTCCTTTGAGCAATCATATTTTAAAACATGGTCTGATGTATTCTAAATTTGGATTTGATGCTCACAATAAAATTCTGCTTTGTAAAGATAATAGCTCTTCACTCCATTGCATGGATGGGATGGATATCATATTGTAATTTTTATTTTAAGCCTCCAAAGTAACCACGTAGGATGGCTTCTTTAAGAGTGTTTTGTAAGGAATAAAGATGGCACAGCCCAGGAATGTGCCCAAATGGAACAAGAACCAAAAACCTGGAAACTGGTAGCATTGCTTTAGTCTTACCTCCAGCGATGTCCAACGGACCATTTTTTTTCCGAAGCTCTAACACTGCTTCCACAAATTCCTTGCCACCTTTCTTCTCCAGGGTGTTCCCTAAATGAGGACAGTGTTTGATTATCTTGTAAGCTACGTCACTCGGACCCACACAAGCATGGCAGCACGTCAAGCTACCATGCTACTTACAAAAGGATTTGACCCACTCAATTTTGGGAAGACTGCAAAATAGGAACTAAATGTTAGTTTTGTTAATGTACAACTTCAAAGCCAGATAGCCAATGAGCACATTTCACATTGCCTTTTGCTCTTCCTCTTTCTGTTAAATTTTGATTCAGATGTCCGTGAGTCTAATTCTGGCTGGTCTCAAAGGTACCAGTCATCAGGAAGCCAAAGAGAATAGGGCCCTTTGTGTGCAGGCCCACTCCCATTTGTTTTGCTTTGTTTTTGTCAGAAAAGAATTTATACAGAGCTAGACTATAAACCTTGAAGTCCTGTTCCCACCTAAGCTTCTCTGGGAAAGGCAAAATTCTCCCCACTGCCCCTCCTTCCTTAAAATAATAAGATCTTTAAAGAATCCTATCATTCTTCCACCAAACATCCAACTTCTATTCTAGAACCTAGAACAAAAGGAGAGAACCCCAACGTTTGGTGGGAATCATCAAGGGTTTTTTTTTTCAATCAACTTTATGGCCACAAATTATTAAATGACTTAGTTCTTATTTTGCAGTTCTGTCACCATAGGCAAATACAATAATGGCCCCAGACAAGATATCCTAAATTATACTAATGACCCCCAATCATCATATGTAAAGATGAACAAAGAAAGAAACAGAGCTTAAAGATGTTCTAGTATATAAAGACTTTTTGCATTCCCAGCACTTAGCACACTCCCATGATACACATAACACAAGTTCATGGTGATTTGCTTTTGAGCTCACCATCACAAATTTGGTTTGGGTATATGCTACAAAAATAAGGATTGAATGTTTGAAAGAAATCTGCCTTATTCCCATGGAGTTCACATCCCCAAAGTGGGTGGACTGCAATGGGTGAAAAACTCCAAGTATGGATGAAAAAAAGAAAAAGACAAATGACTTCTGTACAAACAGTAGGTACTTGAAAAACACTTGGTGGTGGATTGGAATGATTACTGAGTTTCCAACAATTCAGGCTTAAAAAATTAAAGCAATAAATCTGTTCACTTGTTTGGTTAAAAAAAATCAATTAGGGAAAACACAATGGTGCAAAGAGCACAGGACTTGGAACCAGAGATCCTGGGTTCAAATCCTGGCTCTTCTACTCAAGTTACTATATCTGTGAAGGGAGGGTGATTAAAATAGGCAATTTATGACGTCTCTTCCAACTTTAATCTATGATCTTATGCTCTACATTCCCCTTTTCTACTGGGGGATGCTTTTCTAAGTTGAAATACAAGCTTATAATCTAATGTTAAATATTTAGAACTGGTCCATAGCATTGTTCTGTGGGACAGCTAGAAAAGACAATGGACTTCTGTCATTGAAACCAAAGAAGGCAATGACACTGAACATTTCTGAGGGAACAAAGTTTGGCCTTTTATTTAAGAAAAGCTCTGCTTCCTGTTTTGCACATCTTAAAGTTACTTTCCTGAAGTGAGGCTGAAGTGCATCCTTTTAGACTACTTACTTATGCTTTCGCTTGGGGGAAAAATATCATGAAAGACATGACACAGGTTTGTGATGATTTGCTTTTGAGGCACTGCAATCAATTACCCCAAATTTGCTTTGAATATATGCTACAAAAACAAGTATTAGATGTCTTAAAGAAATCTGCCTTATTCACATGGAGTTCACATCACCAAAGTGGGTGGACTGCATGGGTGAAAAACTCCTGGCATGGATGAAAAAAATAAAAGGTAAATGGCTTTGGTGCAAGTAGAATTTAGGGTTAAAGCCATAGTTACATCAGCAGAGTCCTGTTCTGGAAATCTGCAAGCAATGCTGTAAGCACTGAAATGATGATAACCAAATCCCAGTCAACACTCCTTAAGGCAGAGACATTAATTAAGGTGTTAGCCTAGTCCTGGGCTGACTTTCAGAGAGAGGTATTCATTTTAAGGTTCTTTATGTGAAATCCAGTCCTTCCTTCTATACTCTAAAGTTCAGAAGGCAGCAATAGGGTGTCTCAATGGCAGAGTTCCTAGCACAAAAGCCACCACCCAATACAGATTTCTGAGTTCCACTAATCTTAAGCTCAAGCGGCAGGAACTCTGATTTGCGTGCGACCCCTGACTAAAGTAGCAATGAGTAGTGGAGAATAAGGGATAAGCACTTACATAGTGCAGGCTTGAAATGACCAGAGAATTGAGGCAAGGCCACTAACGGAGAGGAAAGATACAGACCATAGCCTTGATTCACTTGATTCCCTAACATCCAGAATGACTGTACCCATTGCTCTCACTTCAGATAATATATGCAAAATATCTTGCAAAGCTTAAAAAAGTTATATAAATGTGAACTATCAGTACAGAATAGTACTGCTTCCACTTTATAATTTAGCCTGATTTGAGGGAAGAAGAAACGTTCTAGGCCAATGAATCAAATTCTGTAACTATATTATCTATTAACTAAAATGAAACCGTAATTCCAGACTAGAAAAATGTTAAGAATAGCATTACACTAAGCGTCTTCTTTTCTACAACTATTTCTTAGGCAGATATGCTTAATATCAACATTCTATTCAATGAAAAGTATGCAAGTTTTAAATGAACAAAATGTCCTATTTTTTTAATCGGAAAAGAAACTAAAATTAAACTGCTCTTAGATGAAGTATTAGTGATGTCAGAATGCTACACAAAATTGAGGACATACAATCAAGGTGCACTTTGATCCTACACATAGCTATGTAGGAATACATAGGCATCTGTATTTTTTTACAAGACAGACATTTTTCTTCTATAGTGCCAAAATTCTTAACAAAGAACATTTGCTTCTTTAGTCTAATATCAGGGTTAACGGTAAAAAGCAATTGGCTTATTTTCTCCCAAGCATAACTATGTGTTACTCTCATGAGAATAAGAGCATTATCTCATGCTTTACAAAGCAGGCATAATAAGTATTACAGTACTTAAAAGAGCCTAAGAAAGAATTTTGGCCTAGATGACTCGAGGCTTTATATGCCTGTGGCAAATTTCACTGTTAGAAAGAACTTTAGGTGATCAAAGTTAATCATCAGAAGCTAAGCATTCGTGCAGGTTCATTTCTTCTTCCAGCAGTCATGGGACCTGGGAATTTATTATCAATAGTGAGAAATTAGATTACTGGGTAGGGGTTTCTTTTATTCTTCAGCAGGCTCACTTCAAAACAGACACTAGACCCAAATGGTGTCCAAGTTTAGGTCAGGTTTGGTGGAGATAAAGAATGGATCTGGTTTAGTTCTGGTTTAAACTGGTTCACCAGGCATCACTCCTAACAACGGTCCCATGCTGGCATATTCTAACCCTGGCTCTATTATCAACCAACAGTGTGACCGTCAGCAAGTCTCTCAAATTCCCTGGGCCTACTTCAATCGTGAGACTGAACTATTTATTGTATGTGAAGGTACACATGCCCTTAAGAAAACAGAAAACTATTGAATGTAAGGTATCATCGCCACCACTATTATTTCCAGTATTTCAATTAATCATTCAAGAAAACTGGTCCATTAAGGTTACTGTGGTTTCCTTTGGCTTTTGTGCCCTCTGGTCACAGAGGTATCCCATAGTATGGTAAAGGGGGTGTCAGGAAAGAATGTGGGGAATGTTTGTCTTCCCTAGGATTGTTTGGTGCTACCTTGTCTGGGAAGAATTGGAATAATCTCATTCCATTCAATGAAAAGTATATAAATTTTAAATGAACAAATTGACCTATTTTTAAATACCTTTTATTATTTTATTTTTAGTCCTTTTAATTTATAATTTTAATCTCTTCAACTTTTGAACCAAAAAAAGCTCAGAAGTTCAGAAGAAGTCTCAGAATAACTGGTAATACAGAAGGCAGCCTTCTGGGTCCAAAGTGCATTTAGTAAGTACCATGTGTCTAGAGGCCCTGTCTTTGGGTCCAGGTTAAAAGAGACAGGTTAGTCACTATGGATTGAGTACAGAGCTATCAATTTTGTAAAATTTATTATTGAATTGCTTTGTTATTTGTAAAATGACTTTGTCCTGCTCATCACATTTACATTTGGCCAAATGAGGAGTGAAGCTCCTGTGTCTTAGGCCCTCTGCCTTGGCAAGTTTGAATCTCCCTTTTCCCACTTGGATTTCAGTTGGTCTGAGTTGTCTACACCAGGATTTAATTTCGGCATTCACAGTCTCAGCTAATCCAGACTCTGCTTAATATTTCCTTCTTAGATGCGGCATTAGAAACCAGAATCTATGGGATGAACGAACTTGAACTACACAATGGAACAATGATGTATGGAGACACAACAAATACTATGCTTTCTTTCGCACTAGTGAACGAAACAGGACAGCCACAGACTGCTGGATTATAGCCATTTTGGGGACAGTATTAAATATTTCTATAGGTCTCATCATCTTTAGCCGCCTTTGATATTGAGGTATTCGGTAACCTTCCTTTTTTTACATTGTGGGAGCTATCTTTGAGCCAATAGTCTAGTATTTCTGCACGATATGCCATATTAGCATTTCTGTACAGGTATCCCTCACCATAAGGCAATTTAAAACACTTGTAAAACGATATGGTCATAGAATTGAAGAGTTGGGAAGGATCCTAAAGATCATTTATTCCAACCCTTTGGAGCCAATAAACTCAAAGTACCTAGGAAAGTAAATGATAGGAAAGTCCTGTCCAGAATGCAGGGCTCTGTTAGGTCTTTGCAGAGGTTAAATATGTAGGAATGTTCATCAATCAACCAACAAGTATTTATTTATTTACTTATTTGTTTGTTTGTTTGTTTGTTTATTAAGCACTCACTAAGATGTGCCAAGTACTATGCTAGGCCCTGCGGACATCAATACAAAGAACTATGAATATTGTTAGGAACATATTAGTCCCCTATCTGTTCCACACATTGAGAGATGCCTGTACTTTACACAGAACTATGGATTCACTTCTGATGCCTTTAGCTCTTGAGAATCGAAGGCTGTGGTATCTCCACGATGTTAAAATAGCTGATTAACCCAGCAAAAGGCTGATGGAAGATTAAAAATGAGTCAATTCTGTGATCAAAACTGTTTCATGTACAAAAATTATACTTATAATCGGATGATGCAGTTTTTCTCTTCCAATTCACTATGATGATATTGTGAAGCCATTCTGAAAGCTTTACTGAGGTTAAAAAAAGGTGACCATCTTGATGGCATGCCTCTGTCAGAGAGTGGGCCCATGTTACAGGATCCCAGATGGTCATAATTATGGATGGGGATCACTTGTAAAAGTTTAAAGGGGAACTAGTGTTGCAAAGCCCGATTCCTCAACCAGAAGCATCCATTTGATGGCTGCATGGCCCATCACCACTGGTCTTTTTGCCTTTTACGTTGAGCCTAGGGAATGCAGTTTAGAGCTATGATCAGGGTACTTTGGAGGAAGAGTATTTCATTTTTAAGACCCCATGAGTCAGGACTGCTGGAAGTGCAAGATGAATGCAGCCCTGCATAGCTATCAGAACGATCAAGCTTTTGTGGCTGATGGCCCATGCACACACACAAACTCCGCAGCACTGGGCTTTCCATTACCTACTTCACCACCGACGTAGAAGTCAGAGTTTGTCGGGTGAACGACAGCATCACTGTCGATCGTGGCAATATCAGCCTGTACAACTTGCAACTATAACAGGTAAACAAATGTAGATCAACTGGGTTGGATTGAGACCCATGCATAGGCTGTACATTCACTAACGCACCAATGAAGTCTGGACCTACCTGGTGGATTCCAAAGTATGAGCCAAAACGGTAATCCAAGTTGTGTGTACACGTGTGGATGGGGGTGAGAGGAGGAGGGATATCAAATGTGACATGTTTCAATTAAATGTTTGAATGACAGGTCTGAAAAAATCACATGAGATCATTTCTAAAGTTTTTTTTCAAATGGCTAACACCCCTTTTCACTTTGCAGAAACCTATAAAACTGGCATCCCACTGAGAAGGACACTAAAATATGGCATGTTGTTTTTTTTTAATTGCGGATCATCAGGCCAACCAAAATAACGAGTTTCTCCATTTTGTCAGCAGCAATAAACTCACAGGCCTTAATTTTTATCCTTGTGACATTTATCATCTTGTCTACCTTCAAGGCACCTCTCTCTTAAACTGAGAAAACAGTATATTCGTGTGTAGAGAAGTAGTCTTCCCCCTTCTCCAGTGGAGTGGAATATATATTTTCAAGTCGACCATTTATTTAAGCCAATTCTGCTTTAATATATTTTTCATTTTTAAGATATACTCTACTGGTGCCACTTTAGCCTCTCTTTGACTGTCTTTTCATTGAAAATAATATCTGGGTAAGTTATGCGAAATACAAATATCACTTGTACATTTCTAGATTTGTCTACTCCTATACTTGGTAAAGATGTTCATGCACAACATCTGAACAACAGAATGGTAGAATTCTTCCATTAAGGTAAGTGGATGCTTTATAAAAGCAGAGGCAAAAAAGCTAACAGGGATTTAGCACCGTTACTATAAGATGAATTCCTAAATTAATATTTACTGGAAAAGAGCTCCTTTGAGGCCCTTGGATGTATTGGAAACGCCACAGACAAAGCTGGAGGGAGAAGAAGGCCATCTTCACTCCCACAAGCTGTTGTTCAGGGGAGCAGAGACGCTGCTAATAACCCACCAGCTATCAGCCAAGGCTATGGCGTGTTTCTAAGTACGGGGATGAGAAGCATCACCCCATCTACATTCCCTCACAGGTGTCTTGTCTGTGGAACTCTGGAAGAGTTGTTTTCTCTTCTCTCCACAAAGTGATTTCTCTATGAAGAGCCTGAATTCCTATCTTTGACCTTCGGTGCCCTTTCTCTAAAGCAGTCAAGGCCCCTCCTGTACGAGGCCATCTGCTTGCGTCCCCCAGCTTGAAATCACTCACTTGTGTGTGTGCTGTGCCCCCTGGGGTGACTGTGAGCTCTTGGTCTCTGAGGTGGCTGGGGAAGAGGACACTCCTGTTTCTTTTCTCCGTATTCTCAACATCTAAAGCAGGGCCTTGCGTATAATTTGATGGATCAAATTCGCCCTTTAACACCACGGTGCGCTCTAAGTAGGTGGCGCTTATCATTATACCGTCTTCCAGTGTAAAAGACAGTGCAATGAAGGTAGATAATAAATGTTGAGAAAATCAATCTGTTTGCTAATTAAAGGCAGCATGACAATTAGCAGCCACATCATTTCATTCTCTTCTGCTCTTCAATTATTTCCAGGCTTAGTTTGAGTATCATTTGTGATGAAGGTCAGAATGGAGAAACTCTCGTTTTGTTGGTACCTGAGTATTTCAGTCAGCTAAAAAAAAAAAATCCCCCCTCCCCCATCCCAAGAAGCCAACAGTCAGCTTGATCATTATGGAAAAGAATTTAGACATCAATGTGTTTGCAATCAGGTGAGAAGATGCCAATCAGAATCAACAAAATGTACCGAGTCCCTTATACCTGGGCTAAGGCTGGCATAAGCTGGACACAGCTCCACAGGCTCAAACATCAGCCGAGGATTGGGGAATTTGGGTTACATGATTTTACAGAAAAAGTTGTTCAATAGCTAAATTCTGGGTTCCATAGTTTTTCATCTGACAGCTGGTTGTGCCAAACCCATTCCCCCAATTACCTAGATCATCTTTAAGGTCAATGTCAGCATTGGTAGGATTGATAATGGCCTCCACCTCAAAGCCGGCTAAATTACTGATTTCACTGTGAATAAGGTTCAGCTGAAAAGAAAAGCATGAGGTGGGAAATAACAGGACAGCTGGGAAGTTACAGAAAAGCTGCAGAGAAGTGAGCCTTGCAACACAGATGGAAGGAACAAATACTCAAAACAAAGTGCAGGCCACAAACAAGGCTGGTGATGGGTGCGGGAGTCGGAGTGGGGAGGGTCAGTGCTCAAAATGGATCCATTTCAAACACAAGACTCAAATGCTACTCAGGATGCTGAAAGTAAGGCTTGTTTCAGGTGCCAGCCTTAGAGAGATATTAATGATATTAATATGGGGGGCCTGGGCAAAGTCTAAAGTGCACCGGATACTGCCTTTGGCAATGTTGACCATCCCAGAGCCTCTTGTCCAGGAAAATCGCTATCATGAGACTCAAAATCTCTCCTCCTTATGACAGCACAATGTTACTGAATTCCTGTCCCCTCCTAGTGGCTTCACAGTACCAGGCTGACTTGGTCAGGGATGGGGTGGGCACTGCCATGTTAAACAAACCTAAAATGCGTCTCTCGTGCTATTCCCATCTATCCAGGAGGAAGAAGCCTGTTCTGGTTCAGTCAGGAGACCAGTTGGGAGGTATAATGGTCTGTTGCTTAGAAACATCTAGTTTCACCTGCCCATTCATCACCAGACTTTGGATTTCTCCAGGGAGAACCAAGGGGAAAGGAAAAACAGTACCTTTTGAAAAAGCAGTTATCCTAAAATTTGCCAAACTCTTTGGGCACCACTGTCCTGACTTCTCCTCTAGGGTATTTTGCTCTGGCAAGTTTATTTCTACCCAATAAATCAGTTTCTTTATATTCTAGCTCACAACCGTCCTTTATCATATTTCCATGGCAACCTTGAGTATCTAAGTACAAGGGGAAATTTTACACTGTAAACTCAGCAACCAGTGGGGTGCTGGGAATTAATTAAGGTACAGACCAAAGGATGTTAGTATCACGTTTCCTATTTATGGTTTTTTAGACACGAGTATTTAAGCGGAACATTTTTTTTTTAAATGCAATGTTTGGCCCTGTATTTCAGGAACAAAACTCGTGCCAAAGAAAAATAACAATGCCAGAGAAGTATGTTGAGAAATACTTTAGCCAGGGTGATGATGAGAACTGTGGGCATCAATTTATGTAAAGAAATGTAGGGCCTCTCCAGAGAAGCAGATGATCCATGGCTGGTAAATAAAGAGTATGTCCATCCCAATACAGCCTGAACCTACAGACAGCCAGAGCTGTCTTACCCTGGTTTTCTGGGAAAACAAGCAGAAATCATATCAGAGAAGCTGAAAGCCAGCAACAGGGCCAACCGCTGCTTAGGCTTCAATCCTCTGAATTAATTGAGCCAAATATTTTATTGAAAACAAAACAAAAGCCCAACACACTGCAAGCATCAGAAACATAAACCCAGGTTTATGATTCCCAGAAGTCGTCAGCACATTCTCAAAATCAGGACCCTGTTTAGACTAAGAGTAATCCTTTCTTAGGGAGACAGTAGTGGAAACACTCTGTGTGACTATGCCAGGCCCAGGCTCAGGACGGGTCTAGCCATCGGACAGTGGGGATCACTTTTAATTACTAACTAGAGAGGTAATCGACTAGCTTTCAGCTTGAACATTTAGTGGTTTAAGACACTTTTCTAAATGGCCTTGAATTGAGATCCCCAAATGTATTTCTTGGAACGCATGTGTGGTGACTGGGGGGAGGCAGGGGTGGCCCTCAAATAAAGAACTGAAACCTGGGACTTCAGCTGCCCACAGTCCTGGTTTTTGGGGAAAAAGAGGCGCTAGTTTGGGGTGATTCTCATTCATTCATTCACTCATTCATCCGAAGGATTCTTCCTGTGCATGGAAACAAATGGCATTAAAGAATGTCAAGATTAGCACTTGTTAACTATGGGTCTACCAATTGAGTAGGAAATGTGGAGGCAGTTTAACAGTTACTGTGCCTTAACACACGTACAACTGCAGACAAGGAGTGGTTGTTTCCAAATGATATCATTTGAGTCTTGCAATCTGACAACATGCAAATGCTGTTTAAAAAAAAACCAACAAAAAACCAAAAAAACTCAAATTAAGCCAATACCAAAGAAACACTGTTTCAAGGTTGGGAAAAGGGAAGAAAAGAGGGGAGAAAGGAAAAGGGAAAGAAATACTTCATTTGGCATGGTATGGATGAGTGCACTTTTTACTATATCTATCACATTACTGCATTTTTGTATGTGTTTAAAACCATACATGCTTAAATCCTTAGAAATTCACACTTTTTTCCAGTTATATAAACTGTTCTGGTTTTGTGTTCAGAAATGCCTCATAGGAAAGCTGGTTATTTATGTAGGATCCAATTCAACCAAGCTATAAAATACCCTCCAGCCCTGAGCTGGCTTTGTCCTAGGGAGACTGATTCTGCCTACATTTAGTGGAATTGGATTCTCTGCTGAGAATATGGAGTATGATGTGGGTAGAATCTTATATCCTGGCCTGGTAAAGGGACAGAAATTGCAAACTGAAGTCATGAGGCTCCAAAGACAATTTACAGCCGTGGTGTGGAGATGTTTGTCTTTACATCTGGCCAATGTGGGTGTAGTGCAGAGACGGGACTCCAGAGAACAGCCATTACTCATCACTATGGATTATAATTGAGCAAGGTTTATCCAGTGTACTTAGATGATAGACCAAAGAACATATACCTTAAAATAAAGCTTTTTTTTCTTTGTTCTTATTTTGAGGGGTAGGAGGGAGGAAAAAAGTAGAATGAAAAGAGATGCAGGTACCTTGGTTAATTGGCACATTGTGAAGAGAAAAATGAAATTCAGCAGAGACAAGTGATACACCCAGGGAAGAACAAACAGTGCACAGAAACAAAGGCAGTGGGCTGGGCATGAGCAGGTATGGCCAAGAAGATCTCAGTGCCATAGCATGTAACAGACCAGCCATGAATCAGTCAGCCCTTCATAAAAAATGCAAACGTAGGAGGCAGAAATAAGAGAACTAAAGACAGAAAAAAAAATATAAGACCACCCTCTGATTACCCTAGGAAGAACTTGAATGGGCAACAATGGACTCCTCCAGAAAGATGTCTAGAAGAGAACAGGACTACAAGGCAGTTTAAAACTACCATGTGGGGAAATTTAGGCTAAACAAGAAGAATAATTTCCTGCCAATAAAACTGTGAGGCACTGGAAAGGATGACATAAAAATGTTGGTGTGTTTATAAAAAATAAGATGGCTTCTCATAGGGCAATCAGGGCTTAAGTAAAGTCATGTCTGAAGGACACCATGGATGACTTCTCAAAGTTGCTGCCTGCACAAGGAATCCACGGCTTTAATTCTGATTGGTTCTAAATGACATTGACCTTGTCAATTTATAAGAATTATAAATTGACCACCTCATAGCATTTGTCTTTACCCTGTATTTTTGACCTTAGATTATATTCAACTGAGTAACAGATTGATATTATTTTGTATTGGTCTCAGTTGTGTGTGTGTGTGTGTGTGTGTGTGTGTGTGTGTGTGAGAGAGAGAGAGAGAGAGAGAGAGAGAGAGAGAGAGAGAGAGAGAGAGAGAGAGAGTTTAAGAGAGACAGAGAGAAAAAGAGAGAGACAGAGACAGAGAAAGAGAGAGAGAAACTAGAATGTAAGCTCCTTGACGGTAGGGACCACATCTTATGTTTCAGCTGCACTCCCCACAGCATCTAGAACAGGACTGGGTGGCAGGTAGTGAACTAAAACATTAGTCGAAATGAATGCTAAAACATTTGTAGACATTATGGTGAAAGGGAATGATATTTTTATTAGTCACTCTTGCTTCAATGCAGAAAACAGAGTGAGCCATTTTAAATATTCTAGATCTATCCATTACAGTGACAGAAAACTGCCTTTACAAGCTTTCTGTCCATTAAGAATCACATAGTCTTACTTAGAAACAATGACCATGCCTATCTGGAACAGATCTTGAATTAGCTTGTTAATGGAGCTAAGAAGATGGTATTGACATAGAAGTATTGAAATTTGAAGCTACCATATGTAGATATTGTTGAAATATGGAGCAAAGTTTTATTTTTTAATACCCTTTGTATATAAATGCAGATTTTATGAAAGTAACATGAATGATCAATAAAAAAAAGATTTAGAAGATACTGATAATACTCTTTTGTTATGTTGGTTCGGTGCTGATTTATATCAATTCTCTGAGAAAGAGGAATTTAGGTGAAATCAGTGTTATCTTCCTACAGTACTCACACAGAGTAAAACATTCTCCACCACCCCCAAAGGACAAATCCAATCCCGCTGAGCCTCTGTTTTTCAATCCATTATGGGAAGTACAAAGCAGCTCCCTGAATGTGTGTCCGTGATGGGGAGAAAGTTGACCACTCTTACTTTTCTGAGTTTTTCATAAATAGGCCTGGTGGAGTATCATGAAACATCCAATGGCCATCAGGCCTTCATAATGTGGATGATGGGGATGCAGAGGCAATTCCGTGTGTTTCAAAGCAGCATCTCCCTCATAAGAAGCTTTTACTTTGTTCTGTGTGGACACAACAACCAAAGTACCCTGAAATTGCCTGGTCTCTTGTCTGGCTTGTTCAGGGAAATTTTCAAATACAACAGATGAAATAGCCACAGTTTCAGGAAGGGGACATACGAGTCTTTCCATAATCTGGAATGAAAAGAGTCTAGTATTACAAGAAAAAAACTGAGGAGCTGAGTATCATCCTAAGGCCGCTCAGTGACCATCGGGAAGATTTGTAAGAAATGACTCACCGCTTCTTAGGCTGTTCTGAAAAAGAATTAACTCTACTAAGAAAATTATTCAATTAAATTTGCTATCATTTGACAGTAATTTATGGAAATCTATGTTGGATGCTCTTTGGAGAGGAAGTATCAGGTTTTAAAAGCTCTGCAAAGAGACTATCTCTTAAGCAGAAACTGCATCAAAAATCACAAAACAAAGGCATATAATTGGTTGGATATCACAGCACTGCCTTCATTTCCACAACAGTTTTACAACGCAATATTTATATGCGTTTGTTAAAAACTTAAAGCATAATTAAAGCAATTATTTCAGGGATTTAAATACGTCAAGTACAACATCGTTAACAAGAACAATTAACTTCTAGTCTCCAAAACTCATTTGCTTTTTCATATAAGTAGCTTAGCAACTGACAGAGAACTGTAGCAACCAAACAGAATCTCGTAGCCCAACCCTCCTGCCACGTGCAGGAGGCACCAGTTTTTCTCTTCACAGATGGGGAATCACGATACATACTGGGAAAACAGGGCTCGAGCAATACAGAGGACTACTGTACAGAAACTGTACTGATGTGAAATTTCTGAAATCTTTCCTAAAACCAGGTTAAAATGGCTAAATTAAATTGCTCCGATTAAAAGGAAAACTAAATCTGAAAGGTGGATATTTTTAATGATGTTTTGAGGTACAATAAGAATTATCTCTGTTTTATGATTCAGAAGATATGGTATCGCTTGTTTGTCTAATTGTCATATTGGACACATGACTGGAAAACCCCTCGTCAAAATAAAATTGTATTAAATATAAAATTCTTTCTCTGCATAATACCACAAGGGGTGAGAATGAAGGCCTTTCTGACTTGAGGAACAATAGCACCCTTTTATAACATTACTATCAGAGTACTAACAACAAACTATGTTATACATTGTTTTACTTTATGGGGTTATATTTGGGCGGTAGATAAGGGAGGCACAGTGCAGTTTAGTGAAACGAGAACTAGATGTGCAGTCAGAAATTCTAAGATTCAAAAACTGGCTCTGACATTTGTTCTCAGTATGAACTTAAACTACTTAACTGCTCAGAGTATCCGTATCTTCAAAATGGGTATAATAACGCAGAGTTGTGAGCTTTGTGTTTAGCAAAGTTCAATGCATCATATAAATGGTATACACATCTAACAGTGAACTGCTTTATGAGAAGAGGTCATATAAGGGAGGTCTCTCTTGCTGGCTTTTATGTATCTTTAGTTCCAATGTTTAATATACATAGAAACAAGTGGTAAAACCATTTTCCCCTGTGTTAATCAGCCTTTATTTTGAAGCTGTGATTTGAAGGTAGTCCAAATACAATTTATTTCATGAAAATGTTAAGGATAATTTTCTAACACCCTCAAAGCACTGAACAAAATACTTGCTAAAAGGCTCAATAGTAAATTCAGTCTTAGCATTGTATTATTTATTGGTGTTAAACTGATTTAAGCAGTGTACCGAGTTCCTAGTGTGCAAACGTTCTTCACCAATGCAATGCCACAATTGTCCTGCCATTTAAGAAGTCTTAAAAAGTTGTCTGCAGCACTGAGAAACTAGGTTATTTGCCAAAGGCAGAAGCTGAACCCATGCCTTAATGACTTTGATAACTAGCCCTGCAGCACTATAACTGGATGCCCCTCACGGTCTACAGATTCCAAGTCTGGACAGAGGAGGAGTTCTGTGGTACAGAGAACTGGTGCTGAACATTACCTGCACACCTCTTAATTAAAATACATATTAAAAGAAGAGTGTGGTTTCAGGGACTTTATTTGGAAGGATTAAATAGCCAAACAGAGATATTGATTTCATCGCTATACTCTAACAAAGCTCCTCATATTTTCCTCATTTCTTAAATAATAGTGGATTAAATGTCTGCAAGCAGTTTAAACAGTGATAGTACAAGTTACAGGCTTGCCATGCATTTTGTCTGGCTGCTCCTGAACACTGCTGAGTAGTTGGCATTAACTAGTTTGCCTGTTTAAAGAATAGCAAAGACATTTCTATGGAGTCTGGTAATGAAACATAAATGAGAAGGAAGAACTCATGTACAAGTCCTGCCTCTTAATCTTCAGCAGATTTTTGAATGTTTGAATAATAAATCCATTTACATCTGAGAAGAAACTCCTGGTTCTTTTATGGGCATGGGAGCCTACATGTTGTGCTCAAGAAAAATAAAAAGTGGACCGAGTTGTTTCCTATTACATGTAAAAACACTGTGCTTAAGTAAATGAGAAGACCCCCTTAGGTCCCTTCATCCAAGGAGCTTACAAATGACTAGGAAGGAAACAGACAAGCCAGAGTCTCCATTTCTTTATGAAATATAAGAGTTGGAGAAGGGGAGAATTTTTCCTTACCATTCACACACATAAAGAATTTTGATTTAGCTATGTGTGAAGCATTTTTTCCCCTATTCATCAAGGCAGGTGAGAAATTCTGACACAAAGCGGGAATGGGGTTAGCTGTAAGTAATTAGCAAAGATGGGAGCAAGCAGAAGAGGCTGTAGGGACAAGCTGCCAGAGCAGGGAAAGGGGACTGGTGAGGGATGGGGGTGAGGGGGAACACTAAGGGCTCTGTGTCTTCATGTAGTTAACAGGTTACCAGGTTGGAAATTCCATTTGGGTCAAGGAACTTAGTACAAGCTAGGGGGAGGGGGCAGGGCTCAAATCTCAGCACTTTTCACCCCTCATTCCAATCAAGGTAATTTGTACGAAGAGTCACATTAATCTGGGATCTATTGCCCAAAGAACAAGTGAAAGGATATAAAACTATACCCAATCTTTAGTTAACTTTCTTACTTTGTACAATATAAAACATAAGGTGAATAAAAACATTAAATAAAATTTTCAAACCCTTACACCTTAAAATAACTTTGTGCTGTTTTTATCCCCCCAAAATTGCACTAAACATACAAACAGAATTTGCAAAAGAGAAGCTGTTGTGGTTATGTTTTACAACACGAAATCAGCATAAAACTACAATAAGAAATAAGTACAATGTGGCTTTGAAAAAAACCAAAGGATTCAAAGGAGAAATCTCCATGGCATGATAAAGCAGACTGAATCACTTATGATGCCAAAATATTTAAAGTTAACAAATAACGCCGTGACAAAATGAAAATATCATTTTTTCAAAAAAAGGTCAAATTCAACCCTTATATTGTATCATTTAAATTTTCAAGAAAGGAAATGATCTGAGTATAATATTAATTCTTTTTTATTCACTGTTTTTTATGGCAGTTTTCAAAACCATTATGTTTTTAAGGCTTAAAAGCTCCTGGTATCATTTTTATTTGCAATAAAAAGAAATTATCTTTTACAAACTGTGGCATCTTTTGCAAAATTGCAACACCAGAACAACTGAAAGTATATTGCACGAGATTAAAAAAACAAACGATAAGGATTTTTATGAATCGATATGTCAGGAAGTGAAAACTACCCTGGACGCACAATTCTTTAAGAACCAACCACCGTTTGGGTCGGAAAGACCACTGTATTGGAAAATGTGATATTCTTCCAGATGCAATTAAGTGACCCGCCTCCTGATCCTTTGCTTTCTGCCAAGGATTCTTTCTGCATCTAGCTAAACTCTCAGTGTACTTTTTGGACAAAGTTCCACCTGTAGGAGGAAGCGTATATGATCTGCTGACTGCATTATACACATACCAGCTTCTCAATCTCTTATATTTGAAATGTCCACTCTTTTCCTTATCTCTACAGTACCCAAGTTTCCATGTTCCATACTTGTTCCATACCTTGTTCCATACTCCCACCAAAATTTCCAAGTTTTCCTGCTTCCCTCAATGTTTTTTTATAGTTCCTCTGGGACCAAATCTAGTCCTTCCCTATATTATGGTGGTATTGTAGGGCCCCAAAGTCCCCCAAATAGGACCAGATCACACTTCCAAAAGTCCCCAGTCTTCACAGTAGAGGGGTGTGGGTGTGTGTGTGAGAGAATCTTGAGGATCTTTCATTCAATTATGAAAAGGGCTAGCATACCTTCTGGCCGAGGAAGAGGCTTTTGGTGGAGAGGACGGTGAATCCATCAGCAGGAGTGCCCTCTGTCGTGCTATCTGCACTGGCTGCTTTGCTGACTTCTCCCTGCTTCTTCTTGCATAAATAGAGTTGATTAGTTTAAATCTGCATATGAGGAGGTTCTCATTTAACTGAACATTTGTCTGCTGAGGCTGGCATCTAGCACTTCACTGCAAAATCAAGAGAACAATGTAAAATGTCTAATCATAGGTTTAAATGTAGAGCTGAGCAGAACCTTAAGGTTTATATACTTCAACACCCCTCATTTTGCAGAGAAAGAAATTGAGGCTAGTTATCACATAGGTAAAAAGTGGCAGAGCGGCAATCAGGACCTAGATTTTCTGACTTTAAATCTAGGACTATTCCCATTCTGCCCATGACACACTACCAGTGATACTCACAGGATGGTCCAAGGGCCAGTGCTCCTCCTTGTCTCTATCAGATGCCCTGTGCCCTTAACCTTACTCTCATCCTCTTCCCTCTTATCAAGAGCCACTCTTAGGAAAGTATGTGGTAAATTCATTCACACAGAGATGTTACTGACTGATCACTTAAATGATCTCTCTCCCTGGCATTTACATTTTCACAAAAGTTTGACCTAGATGAATGAATCTGGTGAAATTTCAGGCATTAATAGGCCAGGTAAAGGTTTTTGTGTGTGTACCCATAGGTTTTCCTGGTGACCCAAAAATAATCCGGTTTGCTTCATTTTATGGCGACAGCTACACTTCTGGTTTGGGTCAAAATCAATGATTTGCCTAAGATCTCCGTAATCAATGTCTCACCTGAACCAATGCTCCTGCTCCATGAATTCTAGTTAGGACATCTTAACAGTACTCAGCAAAAACAGGTAAAGCAGGGTGATGCGGATGGTCCCTGGACCCCTAAACTTCTGAGAGTCAACAATCTAGATATCAGTTACCTGCTCCATAGGTGATCTGTCTGCTCCATCAGTCAAGGGGTCAGTTGGAACACAAGGCCCCACAAGAGGCACAGTGCACCAGGGATTTGAGAACAGCACCCAAGACGGTGCTTTTAATATGTACAAAGTGGACGGCATGTGTCTTGTGAATTTTAATGACATGAAAATGGCTTCTTGAGTTATTTTTTGCCTCCTTTACACTCTGCTTAGAATTTAACTTGGAGATGAATCAACAGGTTGGTGGCATTTGAGTTCAGAATGGATGTGACGGTTATTATTAGAAAATATGACTATAGAACTTAAGGCTAGAATGGAACTCAGAGATAATTTAGTGTGATCCCCCAAGGAAACCGAGGTTTAGCATTAAAATACTTGGGCATTTAATACTTAGCATTAAAACACACTAAGAACTTAGTGCTGAAAAGGATCTTGCCCAACTTGTCCAACATCCCAAAGGCAGTAGGCAGCAGAGCCAGGATTTAAACCTAGGTCTCCACACTCCAAATCAGCCTTTCTGTCTACTGTGCAAAAGACTCTTAACAGGGTCGGCTCCTTCCTTTGTAGGCCTTGCCATCCACTAAAAGGGTAAGACAGTGGTACGGCAGTAAGGAACCCTGGCCTTGGATCCAAAGCCTGCCACTCCCTCCTTGAACACTTCAGGCTCTCTGGGCCTCAGAATAGAGAGGCTGGACTAGGTGGCCTTGAAGGTCCCTGACAACACTGGGCCTGGAGCTCAACCTCCGGCTTGAGTTTGACTCGGTTACTTCAACCATAAAATGTGGGTGATAACAGCACGTACCCCACCAGAATCACTGTGAGGCTTACTCATTATGTAATACTTAAACATCTGTAAAGTGCTCAGCACACAGTAGGAGCTTAACAAATATTTGTTCCTCCACGTTCTTCTCTCTAACTCCAATTCTATGATCCTATAAAGAAGTCTAAGTGACTTTGAAATCCACTCCATATTTTGTTTCAACTCCCCAAATGTTTAGCTGACCTGTGGCCTAGATTTGCAAACTTAAGAAACAAACGCCCCTTTTCTCATTCCCTCTGTTGGATGGCACGTTCAGTTGTCAATCATGTGGGAAGAGTTTGAGTCCTGAATAAAACCAAAGGGGCAGCAGAAGTACTGAAACAGTGGTAGCTGTTTTCACCTAAACATTAATCTCTTAAATTTATACCTCCAAAAGACAGTGACCATACTGAGATCACCCAGGCTCTCGATCAGTCTGTGATAAGGGAGAACTGATGCAAATCTGATTTTTTTACACAGATTCTGAATGAAAATTATCTTTATCCTAATTTCTGGCAAAACCCCTTTTCACATTAGTAGATTCTCAATTCCTCATGAATAATCGAAATGCATTATCCTTATTTATCCATAACTTCCTTTCCTTAACTTTATATGCATATAAAGTTTATACATACTATTCATGTCCCCATACAGATAGGGATTAGATCTGTGATTTCATTGAGATAAAGAATTCTTGGAGGAGAGAACTTCTTTCAATGCAGGTGGCATCCTCCCTACAACTTCAAGTACTAGAGAAGTGCCCTGGACTGCTATTGAGGTTAAGCGATTTACTAGTTGGTCACCCAGTCAGTACGTTTCAGAGGCAGATTTTGAACCCAGATCTTCCCAGACCTGTTTGTGTTTGTGCACATGCGCACACACACACACACACACACACACACACACACAAAACGATGCTTAAATTCAAAGACAATTATAAAAAGGAAGTGTTTGAAACTAACCAGAATAAAATGCATCATCTATGTATAGATGAAAAATTTCAGTACCTGCTTACAGGAGTCCATTATAACAGATTCAGCTGTTAGACTTGGAAGCTTTTTGAAAAATTTAAATGACATAGAATTGAAAAAAAATATGGTACATTGGTATTCCAGGTTTGACACTTGATAAGGAGCAATGCCTTTTCCCTTCAAGTGTTTGGGAATGTTAGGAGGCATTCCAAGTATCCTTTGACAAGGTATTTTAGGAACAGGAAGAGTGGAGAAACAGGGTTTTCCACTGATTTCTGGGAGCTGACACCACAATTCACATTAAACAAATGTTTGGAAAATTAGCTGTTCACAGGTCCAATTTCAATTCCCCTCAGGGTTTAACGTTAGCCAAATACTGGTACAGTAAGCAGACAATGTGCTTTATTGTGTGGAAGAAAAACAGACCACCATTACAGACTTCCTGCTTTTGTAATCAAGGAAAAAGTAGAGTTTTGGAATGATCATTTGTGTGTGGTTATTAGAAATTCTGAGCTCTAAATATAGCCCCACCATGAAATGTTCCCCACCACCTTCCTCTCTCCTCCATCCTAGTCCAAAAAGAAAACATGCCTGGATTTGTAAGGTCTGGAAGTTGAGAAAGGCAATGGGAAAAAATAAATAAATTTTTTAAAAACACCTGGAGGTCAAGGGGGAGGGACTGGGAATGACCAAAGGCTGGATTCTAAAATCACAACAAAGAGCCAGAGACTTCGTTTAGCTCCTCAGGCAGGCTTTTTCCAGGATTCAGGAATCTAAGAGGGTTCACTCTGGACTAAACATGCAACAGTGAAGGTATGATTACAAAACATGAAACTGTTCTGCAGAGCGACCCAGACCAGTCACTCTGTCACAGCCCCACTGCTGATAGGATGTTATTCAGCAGGTAGCCAGAGCTGGGAAATCTCTCAGACAAGGAGTGGATCTGGATGCTTCTCATAAGCTTCAGAATGGATTTACCTCAGTTAAAAAAAAAAATCATCTCAACTGCACATATGAGAAGAGAAGAAGAAATAGTTCAATCTGCTAATTTTATACTCTGCAAGAACGAGTATGAAACGTTCCATGGAATCCCTGAGTAGCCCCGAACCACCTACGGGACTTCTGAGGGAAGAGGAATTCAAGTCTGGAAATAACTTCTAGTGAGTTATTCAATATTGCGTTTCCCTTTCAAAAGGCTTGGGGCAATTCTCAGGTGGTCTGGGAAAGGTTTGCCAAACTGTTGTTTTATGGGAAGTACCTTACTGCCCTGAAAGAAATGAGTTTTGCATGGAAGAAATTTCTCCGAGTTGACTTTGACTCCACTCAAAGAGACATTAACAAATTCTAACGGAAACAGACCCTAGAGTAGACAAGAGAAGCAAGCTGGAGCAGCGGTTAGCCAGCCAGTTTGGGAATTGGGAAGGGGCCAATTCCAGTCCTGCCTCAGGCACACACAGATACAGAACCAACTGGAAAGGCACTCCGTAAGTGCTTACTAGACGCTAAGCACTAGCAATACAAACATGCTAGCTGAAAGGCAACAAATAAAGGGGAGTTCATTTTCATGTCCAATCCATGCAAGACAGAAAAGTCAGGAAGTAATTGGGCAAGAGAAGTAGCAGGGCAGATGGCAAGGCCCTGAGGACCTTGGAGAATAATGTCAGGGCAGATGGTCTCCTACCAAGTGAATGGGTCCAAGGGTTAGAATGGAGCGGGGCTCTGGCATACCTCCAGCAGAGGTAGGGACACACACACACACACACACACTCTGTCTCTCTCTCTCTCTCTCTCTGTCTCTGTAGATCAATTAACCTCTCAGTGTCCTCAGAAACTCTCTAAAATCCTAAGTTAAAGATGAATTGTTAATCTCCTATCTCAACACAGAACCAACCCCGCCTCAACTTACCCCCACCCCAAAACAACAACAACAAAACAGGCAGCATGAGGGAGCTGGTTGCAAAGCTGGCCTTAGAGTTATAAGCACATGAGTTCAAGTCCTGCTGTTAATACATTCCCACTGGGCAAGTTGTTTAATAAACTCCCAGGGCTGTACTTCCCTCATTTGTAAAATGAGAAGGGCTGGAGCAGATGACCTCCAAGGGCCTTTCCTGTGCCAGCTCTATGATCTGATGATTACACAGGGAGACAAAGACTAAAGATTCTGCCGCACCCTGGTAAAACCAGGCTGTGCTTACTGAAGACAAACAGGAGGTGGCACATTTTTTTTCTTTAAAGAAAAAAAGTCTTACTGAGTCTGCTATAGGAATGGATGGCAGCTATCACTGTCCAGGCTTCCACAGGACCCCAGTCTATATGGAATTAGAAAGACCTTCCTCACCGGTAGAAACCAAAAGAGGTTACCAATCTTCGTCCCGGGAAGTCAAAGCAGACCTTCTAATTCTGCCATTCATCTTCCGTGATTCTAAGCTCCCTATAGTTCTGACATTCTGAGTTTGTATGAAGAACCATATATGGCTCCATAAAATAGAAATTAAGATTTGTCCACTTAGGGAATTTTGAAAGTGTTATTTCTATCTTTTTTATACTTACTGATAGCATAAGGAAGGATGTCACAGTAAACAGAGAACCAGTTACTAAGTTAGGAATATCAACTTTCAAATCCCACCTCTGACACATACTGGCTGAGTAACCTTGCACAAGCCATTGACTTTCAGTGTCTCAGGCAACTTTCCAAGGCCATGAACCGCAAGAGGTCCCAAGATGAGTCAGAAGAGGTTTTCTCCCCTCGGAGTTCCTGTGCCAGGGAAATCCCAGATCTGGGCCCTGTGCTCTACTAGTTATGTTCATCTACATGGAGGCAATGTGGTGCACAAAGCAAGAGGACCGGTTGTGGGCACAGGTTCTGCCACTTACTGTGTTACTACGGGTAAGTGATTTAACTTTCCTGGGCCTCTCAGTTCCACATCTGTAAAATGAGGGGCGTGGGACAAAATGGCCTGCAAGATCCCTCTCCAGCTCCAAATCTATGAAGGATGAATGATTACCCTATGAACACAGATGTCTCCTGTCAGAAAAGAGGTGGAGGTAAAGGAAGCAGAATATGGCATGCCCTGTCAAACATTCTGCTTAACTGTTCCCTTATTAGAAGGATTATTTTTTTAAAAAAAACATCAATGAAGCACTTCTTAAAAAGAAGAATGGGTTACCAAGGAGTTGGGAGAAGATATTTTCAAAACATGATAGCCAGCAGGACGTCCTGGGCTGTTTTCATTGGCCAAAGAAGAGCGAGGAGGCCAGAATGAATGCCTCTTATGCGCTGCTCTTTCAGCTCAAGCACCGTGGTGCCTAACTTAATAAAATGCAATTGATGAGGCAAAGGGAAAAGTTTCACCTTTACCCATGAGGCTTCTTGATTTAGAATGGAAGTCCTGTAGAAAGTAAGATAAACGTGGGTATAGTCCACTTTCAGCTGCTCCTCTCTGGGCCGATCAAAAATAAGCAGATCACTACGTTTCATGAGGAGTCAGTTCAATCTATTTCCCCACAGAAAACACAATCCTACAAGTAGTCTGGAGGGTCAAAATTCAGATCTGTAGGAACTTTTTCATGCTCACCAACTCTCCCACTAAGAAAAAGGCAAATCATTCTAATTTGCTTGTTTTATTCCATAAATTATGAAGGAACAATCATAATCTGTATTTCATAAGATACAGCAGAACAGTTTGCTCCTAAGAGCAAAGAATCACCCACCTACCCCACTCCCCAGTAAACCATTAGGACCCTCTCCCCAGGCTCTGAGCAGGAATACACGGCACTAAATGTCTGGGCAGCACTTGTGTTTCTCTCATCGATGCTGGAGTAGTAACATTCCAATGAAGAAAACATCTGGGACATTTGGGAATGCTCCCATTCACTGGGAGATATAAAGTCACTGCAATGAGTAGTGACAACTGGGAAAAGTTATTTTTCAAGGGGCCAACATATTCCTTTGAAAGTAAATTTTCCCCCTTGAGTAATCAACCAGCATGCTCTCTTTTATGTCGGACATTTAATTTTTGAGGAATGCAGATTGCTTGAAGGAAAATTCGTGAATAGCCACAGCCAGAGGAAGAAGTATATATGGGACCAGGAGAACCGCTCCGCTCAGCTGCCCCATAGGCAACTCGTTATTTCGAATCCAACATGACACGAGGGACAGGATGTGAAGAGGCTGGCTGCCCTACGTGACATAACCAGTGAAGGTTAGACAGATGACGATTTTAGAAGGACTGTACAGTTCTATCCGTCACAAATGTATCCAACTCCTTAAATCCATTTTTAACTTTCTGCCTCTAACAACTCTTGGGGGTAAAGTCTTCCATAAGTGATCAGTTACTGCACAAAGCAGGACTTCCTTCTATTTTCCCTAAATTTACTACAATCCAAAGTTCAGAAGAGACTCCCTAATCCTAGACCTAGAAGAGACACACAGAGTTTAAGTGGCTCTCTGCCGTGGCTCCCCCAGCGCCTTGGGCACAGCCTGTTGGGTTGAATAGGGTTATAAGCCTCAGGTCTCCCACAGTGGCTTGGCAGAACAGCATACCTTAGTTTTCCTGGGTCCTTTCTTGCCCCCTGCTTTCTTTGACACAGGTTTCTTCTGTGATGGAGATTTGGCCTTCTTGGCTGGAGGGGGAGTAATGATGGCTTCCAGCTTGCCTTTGGATCCTCTCTTCTTTGCTAGCAATTCTGGGTGGATATTTGGTAAAACACCCCCACTGGCGATGGTGACCCCCTTTAACAGCTGCCGGCAAATCAGAGTGGCACGTTATGAATCAACATTCCCAGGCCTGCAGAATGACAACTTTCTCACACTGAAGCTGATCACCTAGGACCGTGGAAGATCAGAACTGCAGAGAACTTAAGGATCACCTGCAACTGTGGCCCAGAAAAGGGAAAGGCCCTATCACTGAGCTGGGACAAGAAGAAAAGTTTCTGGAAACTTTTCAGAAACAAAAGTGTTCTTTCCCCAATGGACCCCTCCATGAGGGAAGCTACGTCATGTTCTCCCCAAATGGGTAGGAGGCTGTAATACATGATCTCTCAGGTTCCTTCTAATTCTGAGATTTTAAGAATTTATTTTTAATGAACGCTACACTTCCCCCTACTGTCACATACACAGTTCCAAGCACTGAAAAGAGTGAATTTGTCATTACTTTTCCATCATCTTTGCATTTACACAGTACTTTTCCTTCTTCAAACTGCACATACCTTATTTCACTCCACTTCAGAAGCATGCTGGTAAACATTTAATAACCAGCTCTCAAAAAAAAAAAAAAAAGGTACACATGACACATTTTTAAGATGAATCTGAATTAACACTTTTTTCTATTACTTTCTTAACTTTAGACCAAGAAAACAATAGTTAAGGCCTGGTTTTGCAGCACTGGCCAACGTCTGAAGCAAGGGGCTCTTGTGGGCAGGTATGAGCCACTCACAGCACACCAATGCTCCAAAGCCTCCCTGCCTTCCTTTCAATACAATCAAAACCCTATCCATAATTGGCATCACACATGAACTGCTGGATAGCATACAACTTTTCCCTCATGTTTCGGTAAGAGAGATGATCTTTCATGACTGTGGATTTGTCCCTTCAAGAGTCCTACACTTGAATTTTACTTTACTATCTGACTGTGGAGTGGTGGTGATATGGAGATCTGCAAGCCTGAGCCAAAGAAGCACAAGTGTCGGTCAGCGAGGAAGGATTGGACCGAGAGCCGACAAATTATACACGTCCAGTGCCTAAGGAGCAGACCTGTTAAGTCCAGAGAGGCTCGTTGTTAGCCAGGTGACTGCCGCAGAGGTACAAACTCCTGGCTTCTCCCAAGTGCACAGAACCAGATTAAAGCAGAATTGTCAAATGTTTAAAAAAAAAATCAAAATACAATATAGATATTAATCTGTGATTTTAAAAGTCAAAATACAGCCCACACCACTCAAACTACAGGTAGTGCTATCTATTAAAGCTGTGGGTTCAATAAATGAAAATTAGCCCAGGCTTGTAGGCCATGAGGTTGCATGAAAAACCCTTAATGCTGGTGCCCCATCTCTTAAAACTTACAGATGTGGAAAAGCTCTGAAGGAGGTTTCAAGAAACCGATAAAAACCTGGGACTATTTGCTAGAACGTTTGAAGGAATGAAAGAGCTCCCTGAAAAGCGGCCAGCCTCCCCAAGTGTGCCTGATACGCGGCCACGGCCTGTGCTCCCACCTGGTTGAGCTCCTCGTCATTGGCCACCGCCAGGAGGATGTGCCGAGGAGTGACTCTGCCCTTCTTGTTGTCCCTTGCCGCATTCCCGGCCAATTCCAGAATCTCTGCTGCGGGTGGGGAGAGGCAGAAGAACACGGCTCATGGTTAGTGTCTCCCTCTGAGACATGCACAGAAAAATCCCCATTACGCACTGAAGCCTGACCACCTCACAGAATTTACAATCCTGAGCAATGTCTCATTCTTTCTCCATTCTAACAACTATCATTCAACACAGCAATATGAGAAAATTACCTTCGAGGACCTTGCTATGAAGGTCAAGTTGTGAGTGAATGAGCAAACACAGCCTTTGTGAGTGTGATGATATAGAATTTACTGTTGTCCTCAGCCCTCTGGCCTAAATTTTACACATAAATCATTGCATATAATGACAATGATAGAAATAAACATCACAAGCATATTATTACTATGATGATAGATATTTATTAAATAGGCATCCGCTGTTTTGTAAATATCTGTTATTGTTTTAGAAGTCACGTCAGCTCTGCTGATTAACCTTTTTCTGCGTCCCTGATTAAAATCTGTCATCAGCCAAAGAGAGGACCCCATTAACGAGCTAACTGAACGAAGTTTGTGAGTCCTAGAATAACTCGGCTTTTTGAAGAAATTCTCAGTTACGTCAAGTCTGTCAATAAATTTATAATGATTTCTGGTTGGAAAAGACGAACTGTCTTTATTGGCAGAAGCTAAATAAAAACTGCGTACAATTCCCAGTTCTATAGCTCAAAAGACTGATAGACAGAAAAGGAGAGAAGAGTGAGAGTTAAGAAAGGGAAGACGACAAAGAGAGGCCATCAAAAAGACTTCAGCGGAAACCAAATACGTTAGGGGTTAGAGGATCTCCCCCCCACCAACAAAATCACCCTTCTGCTTGCGGTCTAAATGTATATAAGCCCCTAGCCAAGCCCCAGTATCTGTGGTGTCAGGAACAGATGCCAATTTCCTTCCTTTGGCAGAGCCATAACTAGGCTTATTTCTTCTTCTTCTTTGGAGGTGATCAGAGTTAAATGACTTAGCCAGGGTCACACAGCTAGTATCTGAGGCTGCATTTGAACTCAGGCTCTCCTGACTCTGGGGCTAATGCTGTATCCACTGCATCACCACTTACCTACCTCTAATGAGCATCCCTCTAAATGGCCAGAAACTCATTCTTTACCTTTGTCATTTGGAGAAAGAGAACAGCAATAAAGCTGAAAATGAACTGAAAAGTCGATGCCCAGCAACTCGGAGAGTACTTGCGGTTTATTAATTAAATAGGATTCTACCGAGCCCTAAGAAATAAAAAATACAAAAAATGTGGAGAAATATGGGAAGAGTTTTACAGCCTGACACAGAACAAAGAGAACCAGGAGATCAATAACATTTACGTTCGATACCGTAAGCGACGCACAAGAGGCAGCCAAGCTTGGATTCAATGGGAAGGCCCGTGTTGACATCAGAAGGCGGGTGACCACCGGAAAGACCACCCTGGGAAACGTGGGCGGAGAGCGCGGCACAGGCCGCGGCACAGGGCGGCTGCGTGTCTGCGTTCTGTACAACTATTTTTTAGCTATGTGTTTGTAGGGGGGCTAAGACTAGGCAACCGAAAACAAAATGTACCCATAAAACTTTTTTGGAAAAAAAACACAAGAAATGTATCTGCAGCCACTGCACTTAAGACATGCTGAGCCTTCTGAGTGCTGCATGAGCAAATTTCCATGCATTTATTTCTTCTTTCTCTTGTAAGCTTTCTGAAGGCAGGAACCTTGTATATACTATTCTTCATTTCATTCATTGTAGCCCTTTATCCTAAGTCCAAGACGGCCATATTTTAAAAACATCAGCATTCACAATTAAAAAATCAGAGATAGGGGGCGGCTGGTGGCGCAGTAAATAGAGCACCAGCCCCAGAGTCAGGAGGACCCGAGTTCAAACCTGGCCTCAGACGTGTAACACAAAAAACTAGCCGTGTGACCTTGGGCAAGTCACTTATCCCCAATTGCCCTCCAAAAGGCAAACAAAACAAAATAAAAATCAGAGATATTAGTATAGATACTGAATCAAAGGTGTGTTTTAAAATGTTTTAGCAAGGATTTGGTCACATTACTCTTCTATTCAAAAATGTTCAATGGCTTTCCTATTTCCTGTGGAGGAAAACGTGGGTACCCTTTACCCGGTACCCAAGGTCCTTCAGAAGCCGCAGCAGTTTGGTGACTGAGCGCGTGAGTCAGGACATCACCAAACATGAATCCTGACTCAGTCACTTGATGCTATATAAATATTAGCTTTTATTTTACACAACATCCCTCAATACCACCCTGAACACACTGTGTGCTGCAGCAACTCCAATTCTTCTCTTCTCCTCAAGTCCATTCCCACCTTCTCTTTAAAGCCCAATTAGAATTTAAGGAGCCCCATGAAGCCAGGCTACTCTTAATCCCTCTCAGTGTAAATAAGCTTTTCCTTGAGTTTCAGAGTTCTTTACCTCTCTAATGAACCTATCCACAATCACTCTGTGAGAGTTAACAGAATGGGTTGTGCCCTGCTTGTTCTACTATCAACTCCAAGAGGGTAGGAGGACCTGGTCTGATTTAAATTTTGTATTCCTAACCTCAGCACACAGTAAGTTAAGAGATGCTTAATATATCCAATTAAGTGAAAGATGTATCAGATTGCCCGTTTACAAATATTTCCTTTTTGTATAAATACAGGTAAGTAAGAAATTGTTCATAGCCCAAATAACAAAATTTCTGCAAGATGAAGTGGAAGCAATGTTGGATCTGGAGTCAGAGGACTTGGGATTCAAATACTGTAACTTCTCCTTAGAGCCTGCTGACCCCGTACAAGTCATTTAATTTCTCTGGACCTCGTCTATGATTGTAAATGAACGGTGAATGTTACTGCCACGAGCAGCATGGTATAACAAAAAACACTGGGTTTGAAATTCCAGCCCTAAAAGCTATATTATGACCTTGGGCAAGTCACAAAGTCACTTCTTTTGGGAGGCTCAGTTTCTTCACCTGTAAAATTAAGAAGTTGGACTAGATCAGAGATTTTAACCTAAGGTCCATAAACTTTTTTTTTTAATTGGTAACTAGAAATCAATATAATTGGCTTTCTTTGTAATCCTATGATCTTATGTGTGTGCATGCCCTGAGTATAAGACCTGCCCCACAAGAATAAGACATAACTGATTAGGAAACCCATGTAGGAGTTACACTTAACAGGCCAGGATCATCACGGAAGCATCACAAGGAGCATCACAGAAATGAAATGGGATGGAATGGGCAGAGAGTCTTTGAAAGGCCCTCTCAGTTCACAGATTTACATTAGAGTAACAGGAAGATGCCCTTTCCTCCATACCTTATCAACACAATTCAACCAAAAGAGTAAGAGATCCGCATGTCATGTTTTCTTTATTTTTCACAGCTCACATTTCTGAACTGCTTTAGCATTTACAAAGTGCTTTCCTCATAAAAACTCTATGAAGCGCGGAGTCTTAGGATCATTATTATCATTTCATAAATGAAGAAATAAAGTTCCAAAATATTCAGTAATTTGCCTGCTAATAAATGTCCAAGCAGAGATTCAAGCCCAGGTTTCCTGACTCTAAGGCCTTACGAGGTCCACTAATCATTTTAAGCATGTTCCTTTTCAGTTAAGTAGAGAATAATGTAACTGCCCCATTGATCAAGACATAAAGGGCAATGGTTCTGGTCACTTAAACCAATTTCAGTGACCAATCATTTATCAGATACGCTGAAATGAAGTCTGGTAGTTTCTGGCCAGATCAATTTTGACTACATTTCTCTTCCATTCATTAAGTGAAGCACCAATTACACAAACTGACTTGTTCCCCTGACAGAAGTGTCCCAATCAGCTTAGGCACAATTTGCCAGGCACCAAAACAAAATACTGCAACAGTTTTGACACTTGGGTCACAAACAAGAGTGAGGTAAATTACAGGGTGGGCACCTGCCACTATTAGGCTCTGTACAGTCAGCTGCCTTGGATGAGAAATAAGGAGAGATGCTTTTCAAAGGTTTTTCTATTGGGTTTGTCTTGTCTTGTCTCTTTTCCCGATGTGGCTGACTTGTGTTGCTTTTGGACAGGTACCTGGAAGAGCTGAGTATCAACATTTTTAGTATGTTATCAGCACAGGCAGGTTCAATGGTGGGTATGGTGGATGGAGAGCTGGACCTGAAATCAAGATCTGAACAGAAATCTTACTTCAGTCACTTATTAGCTGTGACCTGACCAAGTCACTTAACAAAACTCTCTCGGTCTCAATTTCTGAATTTGTAAAATGAGAGAATTGTACTCGGTAGCTTCAAAGGTCCCTTCTAGTTCTCAGTCTGTTGTTATCCTGTGATTCTGTGCATGACTAGGCTAGTAAGTTCACAGCTAAAGAACTAAACAAAGAATGAACAAGAGACATTGGGGGGAGGGGGGAGAGGGGAGCGTTACCCACTGAAGAATGCTGGATTTGTCATAAAAGAGAAAATGCTGCTCTCGCAGAAGTGTGATTCAGCTAAACCCTGGTCCTTGAGCAGGAAATTCAGTTTGAAGTTATGGTTTTCTAATGGCCGTTTACAGAAGCCGAGGTGTCCTACTTTCTTTCCTGTCTGGTAAATAGTATGAGGGGGTTCCCTGTAAGAGGACCCAAAGAGTCAGAGCTGGACCTGTTTAATGAATTTGAAAAGAGAAGGGACACAGAAAAAAGAAAGAAATTTATGGGGAAAATTAGAGAAGGAAGGGCTGTGCTTTTTAAAGATTTTCTCTTACCTCTTTACCCTACTACTCTATGCAAGAAAGAATAACTGACTCCAACACATATAGGACCCAATGTGACCATGGCTAGTGAAAGCCAAGCCTAGAGTTGAAAAGAACAGGAATGAGTAGACTGATGTCCACATTTGTATGAAAATAGTTTTTCATGAGCGTGGGACCAGCAAGTGAATGGGGAAGGTAAAAAGGTAAGAAAAGAGGGACAAGATGGAATCCAGGGATAATCCCCATTTGCTTGTTCTGTCCTTCCTATTTACCCTGTTGCTGAAACTTCAGCAGCCTCAGTGATGTTACTAGGGAACTACTTACTTCAAAACATCCAACCATGGAAGTGGATATAGATATTCTAAGAGAGGGAAAGTGGTTGCCAAAGCAGAAGAAGACTGCATTTTGGCTGTTTGAATTCTTTCCTAAAATTCAGGGAAAACCCAGGTTCCCTTTTCCTAAAATTCAGGGAAAACCTAGGCTCCCTTCCAAGTCTGCTATGTTGGAAGCTCCTTTCTCACACAAGCAATGCAGACAACTTATATTGTGAATTCACATGGTTCTGGGGCTTAGCTTTGGAGAGCTAAGGTCTATTCTCATGATGACTGGTTATATGGCTCTACCCTCTTTTTTTTTTTTAAAGGAAGGGTTCACACCTGGGAATCCTTTTATTTATCTCTTGTTGACTTATTAGCACACATCATCACACAGTACCTATTCCAGACCTTCCCCAATTCCTCAAAACTCCAATTCCATTCCCATCATTCTTGGATAAATGACTTTGACTTCACTAAAAAATGGAGGCAGTCTAATGCAAGTTCTCATACCCACCATCCTTCTCCCCTACACATATTTCTGACAGTTCCTCTGCCTATTCCCTATGACTTTCCTCCAAACTCAGAGTAAGATGCAGACATCTTCCTAGCCTAAGTCTAACTCTTGTCCTTATGTCCTACAGTTCATTTCTTCCTGAAGACTAATGGATACCAATTCCACGTCTATGACCTCTCAGTTTCTTCCATCTTCTCCTTCCAAGAGTTCTTTCTCCTTGTATGATAAAGAAGCATTAGCTTTAGAGACACAATGCTGGGACTCAAGTACTACCTCTGCCATTTGTTTTGCAAAATGAAGAGAATGTACTCTTAGTTATTTAGCTGAAAAATGAATAACTTGCAAGTCTTATAATAAACAGAATCATAGATTTAGAGCCAGAAGGGACCCCTCTGAGGCTATTAAGTCCAATCCACTTACTTTACAGATCAGGAAACTGAGGCAGACAATAGTGATTTGCCCAGGGACGGGTCTATGAGCTGTGACCCGCGTTTAGTCCTGCAACAGGGGAAAACTGAAAAAGGTCATGGCACTAGGTGTGGAATCCTATGTCCTGTGTTCTAATTCCCGCTCTGCCATTTACTATTGTAATCTCGGAAAAGGTCCTTAAATCTTCCCCATCTGTCTGTCAGCTCTTATACAAAATGAGGGGTTGGACTGAATGATCTCTCAGATTGCTTCCAGTTCCACTCTTCTTCATTTCACCCACAAACTTCTCAAATCACAGCCTACAGCATATACTTGTATTTGATCATCTTCTACCCTCCTGCCAACTCCTAAGAACCCCAGAAGCGGAGGAACTGCAGAAATTCTGTGACTCCAGAGTGAACGAGCCACGGCCATGCCCAGGGCTCCCTGCGTGGGCAGTTCCGTGCCCCATCTTCATCTAGGGTGCAACCCAAAATGGAACCCAAATCAAACGAGACAAAATGGAGCCCTGACCGAGGTGATGGCCCGTCTGAGTGGCAAGCGGGCACATTCCCCATGCACGTGAATTTGGGGATCCTGTATGTGACGTGAGGGCAGCACAAAGCCAGTGCTCACACTCACCCTCACCCACGGATACTGTTTACTCAGGCCCTTCTTCTTCCAGATGGACAGTTACTATAGCAACCCCTCCATCCAGGGACACACGAGACAGCACCCCGAGACACACCTTTTCAGAGCATACTCCTCCCCCTGTATGGATGGCCGCGTGCTTCACAATAGCCAGAGAAAAATGAGCACAAAGACCCCAAATGAAACAAGCCCCTCGACATCTGCTGCCCTTTCCAAGTTTCTAACCATCTCCTTCCACACTCTGTAAAAAGAAAGGGACTGAAAAGCGCTTCCCTGGTAAGAGATGAGGCAGCAAACAGCCCATAAAAGAGCGCAAAAGAGGAAGGGGATGCCAAGCGCTGGCAGCGTGAGCACGAAGCGACGATTCTCTTCTTGCTCCCAAAGGGAATGGGGGGCACCGTGCGGGCCGGGAGGGAGAAGGGGTGAGAGGATAAAAGACTGGGATGGGGGGAGAGGGAAAGAGTAGTGAGAGGAACAATGGGGCACAAAGGCAAATGGAAGGGAAGAGGGAGAGGGGCTGAGAGGGAGACACTGTGGAAGGAGCAGACAAATAAGAAAGAGGAATTGGAAGAAGAGAAGAGGAGGAGAGGGTCAAAAAAGGAGGTAGAGACAAAGGGGTGAAGGAAGAGCCGCAGACAAGACGGGCACAGGGCGTTCTTAGGCTTTGTTTCCCTGCAGACCGTGAGCCCCTCCTTCTTGTGCCTAACAAGACACAAGGTCACGGAGACTCCAGGCACTGAACTGCGCACTAAATTATTAACAGCCAAGTTCTGCTCCCCAAAATGATTCTACATACCATTTGCATCAACTCTACCAAAACCTTGGTCATTTTCAGCAGGAGGTGAACTGTTTTGCATTAAATCAGAACCAGCTTCAGTTATTGCCTAAAACTTGAACTGAGCCCAAACTCTTTTAGGGGAAGGTTTTCCTAAGTTCAGTTCATTTGTTTTGGGGAAGGTTTTGTGCATATTTGAATTTCCTGACTGTAGCTGGATTAGGGGAAAAGAGAATCTCAGGAGCCAGGAATGCCCTAGCATTCAGACCAAAACCCTCATCTTGCAGAGACTAACAGTAACTTTTGGATAGAATTTGAGAAGGAATTCTCAGGTGTTACAAATGACTTCTTGGGACAAAAGGAACCTGAAGTTAAGAACAAAGGAAACCAAGAGAAAAGTAATTAAGGAGGAAGAGAACAAAAACAGAGCCCCTGGTGCGGGTACATCAAGTTCACCGCTGCCTTTGTTAGGTTACTTTTGCTCCACACCTCAGCTAAGGAAAAAATACTCATTTTCTATAAAGAATGCCCACCACGGACCTGTTTCATACAAATGAGAACCTGGGGTGAAGTCTAAAGGGGATAAAAAGGTGGGGCAAGCTTACCCATTAGAAAAGTTGTAGCTAAAAAGACAGGTTGAAAAGATAAGAAATTCTTTCCAATCTCATTAATTCTTATTTTGCAAAGCATATTAGATTTAGGCGGCTCCCCTTTCCACTCCGCTAGCTTTAGAATCTGTACTGGCCCAAGCTCACCCACACTTCGTGGCCTGCCAGCTGCATCATTTGCAGTGACCCCAGGCCTAAGGGACACAGCACCCTTTTCTCTCCCCAGAGCAGCAATCTTGACAGATTCTTCACTGGCCTAAATGTCCCTTGGCTTCATTGAACACGATATTTTAAAGGCTGTTCTGACAAAATTCCTGCAGCCTTGAATAACAGTGTGATTTGGCAGCCTCTTCAGCCCCTAACCAGCTGTCAGAATGTGAGTACCTTTGACAGGTCTACTTTCCAAGTTCATCCAGAGACCAAAGGCTTAGGTTTTTGGTTTTTTTTTTTTCCTTAAGTTTAGTGGGGTTTAAAAAAATTTTTTTTCTTGAACTAAACCATATCTGTTGTATTGAAGCCTTTTGTCTATCTTCTCTTTAGGGAGATGAAGTCATGGTTTGCAGAATTAGGCTCATAACAACTAACAGGTGATGTGTTGAGGCCAAGCCAAATTTTTAAATACAGACCTTCCAATAGGAAAAAGTCAGGGGCCTTTTCAGAGCTGTTTGAAGAGACTCATGTAACAAAAGAGAAATTGAAAATAACATCTTGAAATCAAAGAAAAGCAAAGGCTATTGTAATCCCAAGGAGAAAACAGGCATTTGTTACAAAGCCAACAACATGACAAGGCATCTGTTTATTGTATTTCTTTAAGTTAATCAACCTTCCATCAGCAGTTTATTGAGTTTAGAATTGTTTCACACAATTCCGGAAGGTTTTAACCCAATCAACCCCAATCTGAGGGTGACTGTAGAGTTTCCTGCATGCCTCCCCTAACTACAGTCTCCTCCAATCCCCTTGGACTCTCCCAAATCTTAGTAGTTAAAGAAGGATCCACATGCATTCCTGTGCCTGTGCCTCATCTGAGACCCCTAAGACAGAACTGTGCTTACATGCATCAAGCACATGAAGTTTGTACAAAGTTCTCTGCAGATATAAGTACATATGAAGATTTATAAAGTCCTACACATATATACGAGTATGAAGAACCTCACTGATCCTTACAATAAGTCCATGAGAGTGGCAATGTTATTATTATGGCCCTAGCCATCCAACCCTTGGGGTATACACACTCTCAGGGCGTAGTCCATCCTCCCAGCTACATCCTGGACTTGGGTCTTTGCTGCAGAAAGAAGTTATTTATACTGCAGAAGAGCACTGGACTTCGTATCCTCAAAGGGTGTGCAGCACCTGGCACAAAGCAGACCTGGACTTGGAAGTCAGTCAGAAGACGTGGGTTGAGCAAGTAACTCACTTTGAACTCCTTCTGTATGCGCTATCTTCTCTTATTAGAAGGTAAGCTCCTTGGGGGAAGGGACTAGCTTCCTCTTTAGTTGGATTTGTGTTCTCAAGACAGCAGGGCCCACAACATGGTCGGTGTTTAATAAATATTTTATCTAGCTATCCAATGGGTTGGGACAGTAAAGGTATAGAATAACAGGATGAAAATAAAGTCCCTGAAAACAGGATGCTATTCATTCAGCCTATGAAACTTAGGTGTGAAGATGATATGTGAATAGATTGTATCGGAGATGTCCAACGTTCAGCCTGCAACACTCCCAAGTGCAGCTGGAATCAGAATAAAACGTACTTGGAAAATATTTAACAAAAGTAATTAAAATACAATAAAAACAAAGATAGTGTTAGTATGTAGTTTCCTAAGTCAATACGTGACCTGTAGGGATCCTTACATACAATTTAGCATTGGATACCACTGGACTAGATGATCTGCCCTCGTTCTGTTTGACCCACATAACCAAAGAATTCTAGGCAACTGAAAGAATTTGGAAATCTTAAAAGATCAAACTGAACTGTCCCCAATTTACAAACGAGGTCCTAGTCACATTCATGTTTCTTCTTGTCTTCCTGTCTTGTATTCTGCACAATGCTGCCAGTTCTCTGCTCTTATTATCAGGAGACTGTCCCTATGTTTTGATACTCTGAAGTGAAGAAAGTCCCAGGGCTTTGTTCTTCATGCCTAATCTAAATCCCCCATGCTTCAACTGAAGCATGACTTTCTCCTGCTCTGTCCTTGGTGGAGCTAGTGAGCAACTAGCTTCAATATTAAAGCTTCCTAAGTACCTTGAAAGGCACAAATATGCCAATTATTACTAACAGTAACAACAATAATAACCAGTATGTGAAAGGTGAGCATAGCCAAGTGACCCACCCACTTCTAAATTCCCCCACTGTATCACAACAGATACAGAGCTCAGGTCATGGAGACCACTGGTTCTCAAACTTTTCCAAAGCACTACAACTGGTCAGTTTAAATAACACTTTGGCAAAAGTCTTGTAGGAAAATACTCTAAAATGATTATTTTAATGCCTGTTAAACAAAAAAAGGTTCATTTAAAAAAACCAGACTTGATTTTCTAGCATGCACACACAAAGAGATGTGTGTGTGTGTGTGTGTGTATTGCATATACAGGTACACACACACAGGAAAGAGAGGGAGGGAAGGCAGGAGGGAGAGGGATAAGAGAGGGAAAGGGAATGTGTGTCAGTCTCATTGTGGGGGAAGAGGGAAGGGAAAGCAATAGAGAACCTGGTGTTTCCTCCCCTTGATAGTTTACACTTTGCTGTTACTCTTAACGGTTTACATATGTTTGAAAAAATGCACTTGAACCTGATTAACCTAAGTGCTGCCAGACATGACTTGATTGAACACAGAGTGTATGTCTTGGCCCAGCAGACTCGTTACTCCTTAGAGTTGGGGTCTTGGTTTTTAGTCCCTGACCTTCTTCTGCATTTGCCAAACCTGCATTCATGAGGGGAGCGTTGGAGCTGACAGGTGTCAGCTGCCAATCACAGGCTAGTGCCCACTCCACATTTGCTGAGGCAGCAAATGCCATCACCATTAGTAAAGAAGAGAAACGGAGGAGGTGACCTCATCAACACCAGCTGGTCTTTGAGCTCCAGCCATTTGGGAGGTCTCTATTGTCCCGAAGAATCAATTTCTTCATTTGAGAGGAAGTGGTTAATCTGTATATTTGTCTGCTGAAATGCCCAACTACAAAGCTTTGCCATTCATTCATCTCAAAAGAGAGAAGTAGGTACAACACAGAGAGGTCTACTAAAAACTGGCAACAATCAGGGATATTTCACAAACCGTTACTGAAAAAGAAGCGACCCTTCTTACTACCACTTCAGCAACATTTCAGAGACGGAGATCACACCTTTGCTGCCTTCATTCCAAACTTTTGGTCTTAAACTCCCATGCGTCTTGTTCCTTGGAGTGCCTGTCTCTAACAAAGCTTGAACTTCATTTCTTCTTGGTTTGCTCAGCTTCTTTCGGAAGCACTACGAGCATGGTGATTAGGAAAACAGTTTCTGAAACTTGCCAATCCAAAGGTGCGGCTAATCCACGGGCATGGGCAAGGCACTCATTCAGCACCCTTGTTCCAGTCTCTCCCCTCCCAACGGTCAAAAGGCAGAGAAAAGATGAGCACCTTCCTAACATCTCTCCTGGCTGCCATTCATCTGGCAGAGTGAGATTAATCTTCCTAAAATATGATCATCACAGGACAGAAGCCAGTTTGTCCAACTGCCTCATTTTACAGGTGAGAAAGATGAGGCCCCCAGAGGATCTCAGGATACTCGCCTAAGGGAGTACATGGATAAGTGAGAGCCAGGATTCAAACTTGGTTTACTCTCCTCTCAGGAACATCCAATGGTTCTTCATTGATGACAGGACGAAGTATGAGCTCTTCAGCCTAGCATTCAAGGCCCCCCCACAACCTAGTGCCACCTTACTTTTAAAATCTTATTCCATTCTGCTCCTGTATATGAACCCTCTGTGCTACCCAGACTTGTCTTTTCACTGGTTCCCCACACCTTTCACGTTTCTGTCTCCATCCCTTTGTTCATGTAATTTCTCCTTACCTTGAATGCTGTTCCTTTCTCTCACCACCCATTTAAATGTCAGTCCGTCGTTCAAGGATCGCATTGTCATGAAATCTTTCCACAATCTTTTGTAGCCTCTACACCCTTGGGCCTCACTGCCTGTATCCCTTATTTGGTACTTGGCACAAACTGTTCTTTATTAAGACCATGGAGCCAGAAGGGACTTTGGTCATCAACAGAGGTCAAGTGACTGGCACAGGATCACACAGATGGACAGGAGCAAGCCAAGATCTAAAGTGAGTGCTAAGTCAGAGCTTTTTTCACTGTACCATATTAGTTATCTCTTCATGTGTATATGTCTTTTTTCCCCAACAGACTATGAGCTCCTTGAGGACAGAAATTATATGTCCTGCACCTCTGTTTCATCCATATGAGCACCCACTGGGAGTACGCATTTCAGTAAGCATTAATAAAAAGAAGACGCTGAAAACTGACCGGAGACACTTGTGGTCATTTTTAAAACCCAAGCTCTGGTTTTTTCTGACTGTTAAGCTTCCCATGATGCTGAAGAGAAGTAAGCAGGGAGGAAACTCTATTTTGAGGGAGGGTTACTATGCAACACACGGAAACTTTGCGGGAGTCTCCATGTGCCTGCTGGCTCATCCACTCTGCTGAGCCTCTCCTCTCACACCAGCTGCTCCTTTGGGCAACTCTGGCAGATCTCCCCCTGATCTCAGAAGATCACAGGAACCAGAACTGAACGGAACCTTAGAAATGATCTAGTCCAAACTTCTAATTCTACAAATGAGGCCCAATGAGGTCCATAAAGGGGAATGGTCTCACCTTAAGTCACACATTTAGTAAGTATAGAATCCAAGTTGCTGGACTCTAAATCCAATGTTCTCCTAACAGGAAAGCCCTGCACGATCCTTTCCAGCACAGAATTTAAGGAGCTGGAGGAAAAGGAAGGCAAAGAGAGATAGGATGAAGAACTCTCTGGTTCATGTTTATTGTTACACAGTGCTTTAAGGTTTATAAAATGTTTTCCTCATAATTATTCACTGATATAGGTAATGCAAGCATCATTTCTGTTTTATAAATGAGGAAAATGTGACTCAGAGCAGAAGGGACTTGCCTATGGCCACACCACTAATAAATGGAACCAGGGTTTGAATCTAGTTCTTCTAAATGAAAGTCTAATATTTTATCCCATAAGGCAAAATCCAAACCCTCCCTTTCCTAAGAGACCAGAAAGGTTCCAGGGAAACAAGCAACATAGAAAAGGGCCCTGATTTAGAGTCAGAGGTCCTGGCTCTGAGTCCCAGTCCTTTCGAAATGTGCTGTCTGGGTAATCGAGGGCAAGTTATTTACCCTCTCTGGGCTGCAGTTTACTTCCTGTATAAAATGATACGGTTAAGCCAGATGATCTCTGAGGTTTCTTCCAACTTTAATTCTATGACTGTTATATTACAAAGTCTTGAGTCATCTAAAAGTAATGACTATAACACGTCCCTGTCTGTCACAGAAATTCCAGAAGCAATTTGCACCTGCGTCCTAGGATCCTCTCCTGAAAATTCTAAAATCATATTCTGTCAGATCCAGTCCAGTGCCCTCATTTTACAGAGAAGGAAACTGACTCCAGCAAGGGGAGGCGACTTGCTCAGTATGACGCAGCTAGCTGGGGCAGAGCTGGGTCTCCTAACTGCTGGTCTAGGGCTTGTTCCACTGCTTCTCTAAGTTAAGCCTCCCCAGGCACTCCAGCCAACACGCATCTCCTCTCCCTTCTCTGAGCTCCAGGCGCACATGCTGTCTATGCCACACAATTCATCACTTACTCATTCTGCCTGTCTTGCATGTGTGTGTCTTGTGGCTGTGAACTCCCTGGTCAGGGTCTTGTTTCCTCCATTGTGCCCTAGCATACATAGTAACACGGCAAAGCAACCACCCCATTCTATACAGTAAAGCGGGGATGGGTTGTGAATATGTGAAGAAAGTGGGCTCTTGGGACCAAGATGATTACAGGCTCACTTGCAGGTCAATGACAAGGACACGGGTATCCTGTAATGTCTGGGGGGAGGAGATCCCTATCTGGAAGCCCAGGCTCCCTGAGACATCATCCATCTCTCGTACTCTGATCCACAACTTCCTGAGGTTTGCACTCGTAGATGCCACTCAGGGCCCTGAGCCGATTGCCCTCAGAAGGACTCAGACCAGGAATACCAAAACCAGAACCAATCCTTCTAATTTACTTAACGCAAATTGTAATTTAGAAAAAAGATTAAGATTCAGGAGAAAAACTACTAGCTATGGAGAGGAGCTGTCTTTGAATCCTGGATCTGCCATTCACTATTTGTCTAACCCACCTTCTCCAAACCTCAGTTGGCTCAGCTGTAGAATGAGGAGGCTGGGTAGACCTACGGTCACTCCAAGCTCTAAATTCTATGACCCAAGCTAACCCCAAAGTTCCCTGACCCCTTCTTTTGATATGTGACCCCTGCACATAGGATTGTAGATGTAGGGCTGAAAGACACTTGGCTCAGAAGCCTTCTAATTCAATCCTTTCATTTTTCAGAAGCAAACTAAGATTCAGCAGGTTAAATGACTTCCCTGAAGTTCAGTAGGGACCATCGGAGGTAGGACTTGAAACCCGATCCTGTATCTCCAGGGTCAGTGCTCTCTCTGTTTATATTATCCATCATTCTAAGACACCTCAGATTTGGGAAGAACCAAAGAAACAGACACAACATGAAGCCAGTCTACAGCTACACGGGATCATATCATAGAAACCATCTAGCCCAGCCACCTTGTTTTACACAAGGAACCTGAGGAGGCCCAGGTAGATTAAGTGGCCTGTCCTAAATGACATAGGTAATAAATGGCAGCATCTGGATTAAAGTCCCAGCCCTCTGATTCCAAATCTAGAATGCTTTGCCCTAAACAAAGAATTGCCAGAGGCACAGGGAAGAGTGACTTGTCCACAATGACAAAGCTAGCATGTGTCAGAGGTGTCCTGAACCCAAGTCTTTATGACTCCAAAGTCAGCCCTCCATCGACTATGTCCAGCCATGGGCAGTTAGAGGGCGATATTACTCAAGCCGAGAAGACCTGTTGTAACGTTAAAGGACTCTGAAGATCTTCCCTGCCCCTCCACAGGGCCCTGTGACTCGCTTTGAGCTTTGGCCCAGCCCACAGCTTGAGTCACATGGACCCCATGGTGGGTAGAGCCTGCCAAGCAGATGGAGGAGGAAGAGAGAGGGAGGCAGGGCAGCTAGCATGGGTGAGAGAGGGAGCCTAGGGGAGCTCATTTGTGGGGAGGCCTAAGGGAGGGAAGGCTTGGGGATGCTGGCGCTCCCTGCATTGGTGACGTGTATAAACTTCTTTGTTACCACCGTGGAACTGACTTTCTGGTATCTGAATAAATATCTTGGTTTTGTTTTTGAGGAAGAGAGTTTGTGACATTTTGCAATTCAACCCTGGAAATATACCTGCATATTCACAGCAGCTGCTGTGGGTACCACATTGGTGATATACCTGGTTTCTAATAAATGACTGACACAGACTTTTAGTAGTCAATATCCAGATTTATGGATCAACAGACAAACTGTTAACCAAAGACTAACCTTGGCTAATAATTACTCCAAGGGCAATAACTCAGAACTTCAACCAAAATATGAAGTCAGTGTCTCTAGGATCAATTTGGTGAAGCTGCGAATTTTCCTGGGCTTTCCAGGTAGCGAATGCAGCTTTGTGGGCAGGGTATCAGGGTTACTGTTACCTAGCCAGTAAAATCAGAATTTGATTGAGATACTGGAATAAGAAGTGGTTCTAAAGAACGGAGAGTGGAGGCGGAAAAAAGCCCCCACAAAGACATTTCCCCAATACATCTGTGCAGCTGGTGGCCATCTATTAGACACTTTTGTGTGTGTGTGTGTGTGTGTGTGTGTACACACATACATATATAACAGGTATATGGAGAAAACAGCACTTTGTACTACAGAAACAACACAAGGTGTTCTCTCTCTCCCTGCCCCTTCCACAATGGAAAAATCACTTGAGTATTTGGAGACATAGGAAACAGGGGAAGGGAAGGAAAAAAAGATGGAGAAGAAAATTTTATACCTCCCTATTATCCTTTCCATGTAATACTATGTTATTTATGTTTCCATTTTATTGTTCTACTAGACCAGTGGTTCTCAACCTTCCTAATGCTGAGACCCTTTAATACTTGTATGTGGGCATATCTACATGTGGGTGGACCCGCCTGGAGGTGGACAGAGGAGCTGTGTCTCGGTTCCTAAGACCATGGGAAATATGTGTTTGCTGATGGTCTTAGGCGACCCCTGTGAAAGGGTCATTCGACTTAATGTTTGCTGAACGAATGGATAAAGGGATGGATGGAGAGGGAGAAAGAGGGAAGAAAAGGACAGAAGAAAGGAAGAGAAGGAGAAATGGGAAGAAAGGAGAGAAAAAGAAGAAAAGGGAGGGGAGAGAGGAAAAGGAACAGAGAAAGGAGTTGTTTCCCGCAGCTCGGTGGACCTAAAGAAGGCTGGATGTTAAGCCCCTGGCCATGTAGAGGCCATGTAGAAAAAGACTCTCTTTCCTGAGGACTGTGATTAGTATTCCCCTTAGGGCTGGTCCCCTCGACTGTATTTATTTATTTATAGGTCTGAACTTCAGGTTTTGCTTTCCTAACTTGTTAGTATGGGTTAAATAGCTAAGGATAATAAATGTATTTTTATTAGTTGTTGATATTTTGATGGAACAATAGTTGGAAAGATTACTTACAAAACCTGTACTTTTCTCCTCTCCACGGGGGACCCGGTAGCTCAAAAACATTCTAATACTCGTCTTCAATCGTTCAAGGCACTTGGGAGATTTCTAACAGTGCAGAACCTTCTCCCCTAATGATTCCAACACACCAACCCCAGATAATACTATTACACCCAATTAGATTGTTCAGCCTTTGGCTACCTTTTTTGCTTTAAAAAGTACTGCTCATTTCACGCTGTCTTGGCAGAAAGGAAAGACCATCTCTTGCAACATCTAAGATAGCTGGTTGCTTTTCCAGCAGCTTCCGGCTGTCTTATCACTGACTTAGCCTTCACAAACTGAAACACTTGATTCCACTTTTCTTTGGACTGCTAATATCATGAGTAATAATATCATAGTCAGGCCCAAGGTCAGAAACTCTTGTCTAAAACGTTTCTTCTTTTAGGAGAAAGACATATGATGGTATAATCATAGTATGTAGAATTTACACAGCATTTATCGCCTAAAAACCTCCCCCTCCTTAGTTACTCATTCTCTAATTGCTTCTCTATATTCTCAGGAACAGGGGAAACTTTAACCAAAGAGTTTTGCAGCTCATCCAGGCCACAAAGGGAACAAGTCCTCTAGGATTCCTGGAAATGCCGCCTTCCCAGCTTCTAAGACCAAAAGAACAGGTGAGTTTTCCTACTGGATCAGGATCTATTCAACCCCAGATTCTGTCTGACAGGAAGCAGAGAGGGATCATTTTGGGTAAAGGATCACAAGACCAAAAGAGATTAAAGTTTTAAGGGACTTTAGAGCTAATCTAGTCCAGTCCCTTCATTGTACAGATGAGAAAACTGATGCAGAAAGGTGGAGGGGCTTGCCCAAACTTACACAGTGGCAGTATTGAGGTTCAAACTTGGGTTCTGGGGTGCTAGGTGGTGCAGTGGAACACCGGTCCTGGAGTCAGGAGGACCTGAGTTCAAATCCAGCCTCAGACACAACACAAAACCTAGCCTTGTGACCTTGGGGAAGTCACTTAACCCCAACTGCCCTCCAAAAAAGCAAACTTGGGTCCTCTGATTCCAAATCAAATGCTTTTTTCCAGTGTCCAATGTGTCCGATGTTGCTTCCCTTAAATTCTTAATGACAGACTCATTCTAAATTATTGTTTTAATTCTTTTTTTTAATCTGTGTATCTATTCCATCAGTGCTCTTACTGTTACAAGACAAAGAAACCTTCAAATTGATACACTTAAGGAGACTCGAGGCATTTCAGCTGAAAGACATCTTCCAAAAGCCCAAGTCACCCAACCACTAAAGACTTGAAACTTTTTGCTGGGTTCTGGCTTGCCAAACAAGACTATAGATCCAAGATGTATTGCTTCATGTACAATTCACAAGTCTAAATAAAGAGACCACAGAAGACTTGGAGCCTTCTAGAGTAAAGATTTCCCAGAAGGACGTACATTGACTTCTGAGGTGAGCAGAAGCTAAAAATAGTGAATATCACTGTTGGCCTCTCCAAGGATTTCTAAGCACAGGAGCTCCATAAGTGGCAACATCTCCCATACCACCATTCTTGCTTCCAGACGAGCTCTCACAGATACTATCCAGGCAAGAAACTCTAGTGGAGAATAGGTAAACTACTCCTTCCACCTGCTACCCAGAGAGCAAGCAAGTCAGACTAAGAGAAAACAGCAAGGTGTCCTGAGAAGGAGAGAGGAGGCAAAATGTTCAAGGCAAATAAAACACCACTAGCTCCTTGGGCATGATCTCCACTCAAACCTAGATGAAGACCCTGAACCCAAGAGGCATGGGAACGGGAATGCTTCCAAACAGTAACTATGCCTACAACCATCATCCTGGGAAGCCACCCCTATGGAGATCTGGCAATTTTCCTTGTAACCACTATCACCACTGCTACCAGAGAAAGCCAATGTCACGTGGTCCAAGAACAGAAAATGATATGATCTTATCAATGGAAATGACATTAGGGATGGACACTGACAAGATGGCAGAGGAGTAGGAAGAAATATAGACAGGTTCTTCCAACATAGCCCTTTCACTAAGATCGAGTAAAGGTACCATACTGAGTCCTGATATGGAAATATAAGAACAAAAAATATCACAGCCAGTCCTATTTCTAGCCCAGGTCAGCATAGAGGTAAGCCAGATCTCAGGACCCTAGGGAGGGAGTCTGGTCTGGAGGGCACTGTGTGAAGCATTCCAGTGTACTGGAACTCAGACAGGGCTGAGGCTCTGCGAGATCCCAGACCCGTCCTGAAGGACTCCAACCTTTCAAGACTCCAACAAGCACAAACTGGCCATGTGGTCATTCACTACCCAGTTTCAAGTCACAGATCCAGGGTGGACTGAATTTAAGAAGGCCCTAGACTTTGTACTGAGTTAGAAAAAAAGTTCAAAAGCAAATAGAAGCAGTGTGGCTCTGACTCCAGGAACTGAACAGGGTTCTGGTTCTAGACTCCAGTCCAGCCTCAAGCCTGCAATGAAAAAGATAAGGCAGGAGCTCCAGATCAATTGTGTTACTCAATACTGGCTTCCAGCTAGCCAATGATGGCTGAGTCCAAAAGTGGTCTACTGGAACTCCCAACCATGGAGTGTTACTAAGACCCCAAACCCAGGTCAGGAACTTGCAGAGTTCAAACCAGGAAGGCAATGATTAGACTTTGTCCTCAATGATACAACTTTGGAAGTACTAAAAGCTTGTCAATGCCCAGCATGAGATAACCCTGCCAACCTGAAATACTACGACACCGGATACACCAAGAAAGAAGCTGAACCTAAAAGGATGTAAGTTCAGCTCAGATAATACCTCTAGAAGTAGACAGCACCCAATCCTAATACAAAGTCCAGAGTCAGGAAGCAGGCTAGCAGAATTAGCAAACAAAGAGAGAACCCCACCATAAAGAGCTATTGACGGGGATGCTCAAAATATAAACCTAGAAGAAAATAAATGGCTCCAAAACATCGCTAAGCAAAGCAACAGAAACACTGCTTGAACACAAGTTCAACTAGAATTCTCAGAAAAGATGGTGCAAAAGTTAAGAAAAATGCTTAATTGATTTTAAAAATGAAATGAGAGTACTAAAGGAAAAAATAGGAAAAGAAAAGAGAACTATGGAAAAAAGAATTGGAAAGTGAATTAACAACTTGAAACAGGAAGTATAAGACCTACCTGAGAAATAAACTTCCCTGAAAATTAGAATGCACAAAACAGAAGCTAATAACGCCAAGAGACAGCAAGAACTATTAAGGCAAAGTCAAAAGACTTTAGAAACTGAAGAAAATGTAACATACAATTATAAAAACAAATTATTTCCTCCTTTGTCAGTCTTCTAGGTCAGTTGAGATTCACTGGACTATCTGAGAGACAGAAAGAGAGAAAGAGAAAGAGAGAGAGACAGAGAGACAGAGACAGAGAGAGACAGAGACAGAGACAGAGAGAGCCCACATGTATTCAAAAAAAAAAATTACACTGTCCAGATCCCTGAGAACCAGAGGTTCTATTTATCTCCTGAAAGAAATCTGCAAACAAAAACTACCAAGAATAATATAGCCTGAATCCAGAACTTTCAGGTTAAAAAAGATACTGCAAGCAGCCAGAAAGAAATAATTCAGATACCAAGGAGCCATAGTCAGGATCATACAGCATTTAGCAGCCATCACTATATAGTAGTGGAGAGCTTGGAATATGATATTCCAGAAGGCAAAAGATAAGAGACTCACAGCCAAGAATAACTTACCCAGAAAAACTGAGTATAATTCTACAAGAGAACAGAGAGGAGGAGAGAACAGACCTTTAAAAAGAAAAAGGACTTTCAAGCATTCTTGACAAAATGACCAAAGCTGAATAGAAACTGAACTATAAACAAGAGAAATCAAGAGAGACATTAAAAAGGTAAACATGAGCAAACAATTATGAACAAAGATATACAAGGGGAAATGATACATGTAGCCCCTCAAAACTCTAATGATCAGGGGTTATGAAGAGAATCTAATTATAGCAGAATACTCAGGAGTTTTTCTGTTCTGCTTTGATGATCTTAAAAGAAGAATAGAAAGGGAGGGCAAGAGGAAGGGTGGGGGAAATTATCTCATATAACTGGGATGAGCAAGCAGAAGTCTATAGAAGCCCGTATAGAAGGTTTCCTGGGATGGTGCTGATATACTGCCCAAGTTTCACAGGCACACGACAATGAGGTCAACAACAACAGCTCTGTAGACCTTCAGTTTGGTAGTCATACTCTCTATCATACTTTCCTTTGGAGCCTCCTAAACACTGAGCTTGCTCTGGCAGTGTGCGCATAAACCTCATTATCAGTGTGTACATCCCTGGAAAGTGCACTACCAAGGTAAGTGAACTTTACCATAGCATCCAAAACTTCTCCATTTGTTGTAACGGATGACTGTACGTGTGGCTGATGGGGCACCTGAGTTTTCTTGGTGTTAATTGTTAGGCCAAAATTAGCATAAGCAGCAAAGAACTGATCCATATTTTCTTGCATCTCAGTTTCAGAGGTTGCATTGAGTGCAGAATCATCTGCAAATAGAAAATCATGCACCAACACTCCCTCCACTTTGGTCTTGGCTTGTAAGCCTTTTCAAGTTGAAGAATTTACCATCAGTGATGCCTTGTTCATCATCACTGAAAGTATCTGACAACATGGCTGAAAACATCATGCTAAAAAAAGCATGGGAACAAGCCCACAGCCTTCTTTCATTCCACTGGTGACTGGGGAGGCACAAGATCACTGTCCATTATCTAGAACCCAGGAAACAAGCTGTCATGATGGAGACAAAGATGCCTCCATTATCCATCTCTATAAAGGAAAAAGAAACAGACTGTCCTGTGACAATCAGAGGACAGGCTCTCTCTTAGTCATTGCTGGCAAGATTCTTGCCAGAGTCCTCCCCTTAATAAGCTGATCCTTCACCTGGAAGATGGTCATCCACCTGAAAACGAGTGTGGATTCAGAAAGGGCCAAGGAATAGTCAATATGGTATTTGCTGCCTGACAACTCCAGGAGAAATGCTAGGAGCAGAACAGAGATGTGTGCCCAATGTTTGTAAATCTGAACAAGGCCTTTGATAATTTTCCATAAGCCCTCACAACTAAAACTATGTCAAAATCTGGTTGCCCAGAGAAGTTCATCAGAAGTCTATATAAACAAAGAAAGGGTTGGGGGAGTAGGTGATACTTAAACCTCTCTTTTATGAGGACAAGTCAAAAGGGGGAAGAAAACATACATAAAGAGTTGGGCTCAAAAATACATTTCAATCAACAGGTAAACAGAAAGAAAATTAGAAGAGAAAAAAGAGAATAAAAGGAGGGTAAATTAAGGGAGGGATTATTCTTAAGCAAAATAAATGCTAAGGAGTGTGGTATTCAGAGAGGGCTTTAAAATGAAAGAATGGATAACAACCTGTTACTGGGCTCTAGATGAGGAGAAAAAGAACAGAAGTAGGAGAACATAAGCCAATTCCCTGAAAAATGGTGCTGAGCAAACTCCTTTTCTCTCACCACCTTATTCTTCCTTATAAAAAGGTGGCAGGAAACAAAGAGAAGGAAAAGTATAAGCAAACAGAATGGAGGGAAAATAATTGAAGGTAAATGGGATGAATGCAACTATCAAACGAAGGAGAGCAGAACTGATTAGCAAAGAAAATCCAGTAGAATGTTGTTTACAAGAAACACACTTAGAAAGATGTGCACAGAGTTAGCGTTGGAGGAAAATCTACTCTGCTCCTGCTGAAGTAAAAGAAGCAGGGGTAGCAATCAGGAACTTCAACAAATCAACAGCAAAATTAAATTAAAAGGTAAAAGGTATCATAGGCAATGAAATGATATCAACACAAAACACACATGGACCAAATGGCAAAGAATCCAGGTACTTGAAAGAAAAGCTAAATGAGTTGCCGGGAGAGTAGTAAAACTATAACTGCTAGAGACCTCAATTTATTCTTCTCAGATCTAGATAAATCTAATCAAAAAAAGAAAAAAGAAAAGTGAAGCATCTGAAGAGAACTTTGGAAGAGTTAGACATGACAGACTTCTGGAGATTACTAAATGAAAAGAAAGAAGCATACTTATTTCTCTAAGCTGTACATGGCAACTTCACAAAAACTGACCAGTGTAAGTATTAGGGCATGATTTAGAGCATAAAAAGCTCATGAACAAATGCAGAGAAGTAGAAATACTAAACACATATTTCACAGACCAAAATGCAATAAAAATTATATTCAAAAAAGGACTGAGGAAGAAACAATTAAACAGGTATTTTAGTTAAATGTATTGTTGGTAGAATTGTGTACAGTTCAGTCATTCTAGAAAGTAAGTTGAAAGTAGGCTTCAAAAGCTATTAAACAGTACATACCATTTGACCCAATGTTACTTCTACTAGGTCTGTAACCCAAAAAGATCAAAGAAGAAGCAAAAGGACCCAGAGTCACTAAAAATATTTTTGAACATATGGGCAAAAAATTGGAAACTGAGGGGGTGTGCAAGCATCAATTGGGGAATGGCAAACTAAATTATCATAGGTAAATGTAATGTAATGCTTGTTCTGCTCTATATTCTATATGGGGAACTTCAGTTACAAAAACATTTTTTTTTAACAAATTATACTGAGGGCAACACCAAGATGCAAAGTAAAAGCAGGAATCTGCTAGAGTTTCTGCTTCAACTACCTCTAATAGCTGTACAAAGAAAACCCAAAAACTCTAAACCAATTTTAGAGCTACAGAACCCACAAAGTGACAGAAACAAATCTCCCACTGAAGGCAGCCTGGCAGGCCAACAGGAAGGGCCCATGGCACAGGGATGGGAGTGAGCACAGTCCTGCACGAGTTGCTCTGGCCCAGACCTGGCGTGGCCCCAATGAGTGGCCCAGACCAGCCAGAGCAGACTTCAGGAAAATGAATCGCCAGTAGCTGTGGTGGTTTCCAGACTTCTCAACCCATAAACTCCAAAGAGAAAGTAAAAGGTCAGTAGGAAACTACTGTTGGAATTGGGTGAGAGAAGAGCGCTGTCCAGCCCCTGCCCCTGGGGCTAGAGGTAGCAGTAGTGAAGCAGTTGCAACAGATGCCACATGGCTGCCTCTGGAGCTCCTGGCCTGCAGATCATAGGGGGACCAAGTGACCATTCAGAGGGTAACAGCTCTTGCTTTGACCTCCTTGGATCTGGGTTGCAGCCTTAGAAGGTGGTACTGGTGTGGGGAATGCCACTGTGCCAGAGCTTGTGGTGGCTATAGAAAGGGCAGCCTCCTCATAGCTCTGACAGCTGTGAAAACCCCAGCAATTTGGGACACAGCTCTCTCCATTCTGGAAGCAGAGTTCTACCATGGCAAAGAGCTCAAAAGTCAAGTAATCAGCTAACAAGATGAGCAAAGAGAGGAAGCAATCAGACCATAGAATCCTTTTTTGGGGGACAAAGAGAATCAAAACATAGAACCAGAGGAAGACAGCAAAGTCAAAACTCTTGCATCAAAAGCTTCCAAGAAAAATATGAACTGCTTACAGGCCATGGAGGAGCTCAAGAAGGATTCTGAAAATCAAGTAAGAGACGCAGAGGGAAAATTGGGAAGAGAAATGAGAATAATGCAAAAAAAAAAATCACAAAAAGTGAGTCAACAGCCTGCTAAAGGAGACCCCAAAATATACAGCAGAAAATAACACCTTAAAAAATAGACTAAATGGCAAAAGAAGCCCAAAAAAGCCAATGAGGAGAAGAATGCCTTAAAAACCAAATTTTCCAGATGGAAAAGGAATTTTAAAAACTCACTGAAGAGAATAACTCCTTCAAAATTAGATCGAAGCAAGTGGAAGCTAATGACTTTATGAGAAATCAAGATATTATTAAACAGATCCAAACAATGAAAACAAAAAAATAGAAGGCAATGTGAAATATCTCATTGGAAAACCACTGACCTGGAAAATAGATCCAGGAGTGATAATTTAAAAATTATTGTGCTACCTGAAAGCCATGATCAAAAAGAGAGCCTAGAAATCATCCTTCAAGAAATTCTCCAGGAAAACCGCCCTGATATTGTAGAGCCAGAGAGCAAAATAGAAACTGAAAGAATTTACTGACTGCCTCTTGAAAAAGATCCCAAGGGAAGTAGGAAACTGGGAAAGAATTTTTACAACCAGTATCTCTGATAAAGGCCTCATTTCTAAAATATACAAGGAATTAAGTAAAATGTGTAAGAATACAAGTCATTCCTCAACTGAAAAATGGACAAAGGATACGTACAAGCAATTTTCAGAGATAGAAATTAAAGATATCTATAAGCATATGAAAAAATGCTCTAAATCACTATTGATTAGAGAAATGCAAATCAAAACAACTTTGAGGTACCACATCTCACCAGTCAGATTGGCTAAGATGACCAAACAGGAAAATCACAAATGCTGGAGAGGATGTGGAAAAGTTGGAATACTAATGCATGGTTGGTGGAGCTGTGAACTGATACAACCATTCTGGAGAGCAATCTGGAACTATGCCCAAAGGGCTATAAATAATTGCATACCCTTTGACCCAGTAATACCACTTCTGGGGTTGTATCCCAAAGAGATCATAGAAGGGGAAGGAAGACCCATATGTACAAAA
>CM053598.1:200992827-201008131 GCA_028646575.1 Pseudocheirus occidentalis
GAATGTAATCACATGGAACCTGTGGTGGGAAGAGTTTACTGAAGAGTAGAGCAGAGCCCACAGGAAGGTGGGAGTTGGAGAGTTAGAGACTAGAGGGAGGAGAGAATACACCCAAGGGAATCAGATTGTTAGGCTTGTGAATAAATGTTGGTTTGTGGGATGCTGTGATTCTCTGTGCCGCTATGACTTATTAACTTCTTTGCTACTAGGATGCAATAGGATTACTGGTTTGGGGATTTGATTTCCTGGTGTCTGAATAAATGTTTTATTTTGTCTTCTATATAGAGAATCTGTTAAATTTTGCAATAGCACCATGCAGATATATTTACAGTAGCCATCAGCACTGTGAGTATTGTGTTGGTGCTACAGTTTGGCCTGGTTTTGTCACTTAAAAAAAGAAGGAATAAAAGGGGCATGAGCGTGGGCAGAGGCCTAGAGGCCAGAGTCACCTCACTTCCACAATGGAATGATGGCCTTAGTATTTCCAAATGCTACCATTTACATGGCAACATTACATGGCAACATAGGGAGGAAGAGGGACAATAGCAACAACCGTGCAACTGAGAACCACTGGTATAAAAATGCTTATTTATTATAAGGGAAAGTTCAGGGAGCACAGTCAGGGACGTTTGGGAAATGATGATTATAATAAAAACAAAGCATCAATAAAACATTTTTAAAATTAATCATTGGGGGCAGCTAGGTGGAGCAGTGAATAGAGCACCCACCCTGGAGTCAGGAGGACCTGAGTCCAAATACGGCCTTAGACATTTAACACTTACTATCCATGTGACCTTGGGCAAGTCATTTAACCCCAATTGCCCTGCCCTCTCCCCTCCAAAAAAAGAAAAACAACAAAAAATAATAATAATAATTATCGGAAGTTGCAATTTTCTCCTAACAACCAAAGAAGAAATAGAAATCAGTTCCTATCTCTGCACATGGCCCATTATTCTGCTGGCCTGCATTTACCCAATTTCTACTCCATTTTAATTCCTTTTAACTATCTTGAGCCTAAGTTCTATAGAAAATATAACTGGCAGAAAATATCACTCCTACATATCAATTATTATTGAGGAAGGACTATTGGATCACCAAGCTTTTCTGTGTGAATCATTCAAAGAACTTACAACCTAATTAGGGAGAAAAATCATACCAATTTCAGAATCCTCTCAATGTCTTATAGCCTGTCAATAGCCTTTCTAAAATATAGCACCCAGAATTGATCAAAATATTCCAGCTGTGCTGACCAGGCCAACAAAAAACAAGACTACCAAGTCCCTCATTCTGGATGCTGTGTCACTCAATGCCATCTAATTTCACATCAGCTTTTTAAGGTGTCATGTAATGTAACTGACACCTATTGAGCTTGTGGTCCACAAAGACTTCCAGATCTGCTGCCTGTGACCTGTTATCATGCCATGATTTCCATCCTTGTGAAGTCAAATCCTTGAACTCAAATGCAGAAATTAAAATTCATCCCTATTAACACTTTATCTTCTTAGATGCAATCCTCAACCCTCGACATCTGTGATCATTCTGGATCCTGATTCTACTCTCCATTTAGATATCTTTCCCAGCTTCATACAATCTATAAATCTGATAAGCATGTGATCAATGCCTTCTTTGACATCATGTTAAATAGTATAAGCATCAAAGACAAATCCCTAGGTTACTATACTAAAGAAATCCCTCCAAATTGGTACTGACTCCTTAACAACTACTATTTGGGTCTGGCTGATCAACAAACTCTGAATTCACCTAATTGTCCTACCTTCTAGCTCACATTTCCATCTTGTCCACAAAGACAGAATAAAAGGTACTTGATGAAATCTAAGAGATATATAGCTGTACATATCTATCGATATAATACATACATACATACGTGTGTGTGTATGTGTATGTGCACGTGAGAAAACACTGTCAAAAAGGAAATGAAGGTAGTAGGCTGGTCATGACCTGTTTTTTTCATAAATCCATGAATGCTGCTATCAATCACTTCCTGTGAAAAATGACCAGAAACAACCACTTTAATAGTGACTTTTGTAATTTTTCCAGTAATCAAAGTAAAGTTTATCACCCAATTCAGAGATTTCAACTCCAATAATATAACACTTTCTCTTGTTCTCCATAATTGTTCAAAAATCACTAATAGCAACTCGTTAATTACAATACCTAGTTTTTTTCAGAGCCTTGGAATATATTTCTAGCCTTGGTGACTCACGTCACCTTCGCCGGCGGCGAGACTTCTGGCAACCATTTTTACCTTTTCTTCTGGGTCTCAAGATGATCTTTCTTAGCAAGGAAACAACTGCCAACAGAGATCATCTGTATCCTCTAAGGTTTGAGCGTCTTGCCCAGAACTATGTAATCCTTACACATTTGCATGGTGCTTTGCCGTTTACATTGGGCTTTCCATAAATGATCTCATTTGAGCTTAATAATACCCTCTGAGAGATGCAGAGCAAGGATTATTTTTCCCATTTTGAAAAAGGAAGAAACAGAGGATCAAATCAATTAAGTGACTCTTCCAAGTTCACAAAGCTAGTTAGCGGTCAATCCAGGATGTGAACCAACAAACATAATGGCCTGCAAGCTCAACGTAAGTCAACAGCGTGATATGGCAGCCAAAAAAAGTGAATTTAATTTTAAGCTTATTTAAGAGTCTCATAATATCCAGAATTAAGGAGGTGATAGTCATACAATTTGCAGTACTGTGGTCAGTTCTTTTAGGAAAGACACTGACAAACCGGAGAATGTCCAGAGGAAGACAGCCAGGATGATGAAGAGCCCCGAAATCACGCCATACAAGAATTAATTGAAAAAAACAAAAACAAAAAAACACAGTCATTTAACCAGGAAAAGATAAGGCTTAGGAAGGCCATGGTAGCTACTTCTTACAGCATTTGATGAGCTACCAGATCAAAAGGAACAGGGATTTGATTTATTGTTCTTAACCACAGACGGCAGAATTAGGAGCAATAAGTGGAAGTTCAGAAAGGGAGATTTAAGTCAGATATAAAGAAGAACTTCCTAACCAAGGAGAGCTCGCGCAAAGTGGAATCACTGCCTCAAGAGGGAGGCCAGGCCGCCTCCCCTTCACTGGATGTCTTCATACAAGAACTAGATGACGACCGGTTAAGTACGCTGCAGGAAGGATTCTTGTTCAGAAGAAACGGGTGCGAGCGCTCAGCAGCTCCACTGTTCACCAGGGCTGCCTGAGCCTCCATTTCCTCGTGTATAAAACAAGAGCACTGCGACGAGATGACCACTCTGGGCCCCTCCGCGTCCATGAGGCTGCTGTCAAGCGGTGAATTTGTCTACAGCGCTCCGTTCCACTCCACTTTTTACCACAACTCATTTAGTACAATATAAAGGAGTTTAAACTTACACAGACGGAAGGAGTACTCCTCCCAATGAAAGACTAAAATGTGCCAACAAAAATGTACAATACGCATACGCTGAGAGATCATCACATATTGGCTACGTGACCCTGGGCAAGTCCATTTAAGCTCCAAGTTCCCCAGGAAGCTCTCTAAAATTATAAATTTCAAAACAGGGATCAATCTGCATAGTCAATGGGGGTTCCCTCTACCAATAGGATCACAGGTCTGCTCTAAAATTTATACACAGAGGCACACACACATATAAGTATATATGTACATATATACACACATATATAAACGCAGAGGTATATATTCCATCTTAAAAAAATTGGCGAAGCATTCACAGAGTCAAAGAACTTTAGAGCTGGAGGAAATCCTGGATCTTTAATCTAACACTTTGTTTTACAGAAGAAAGAATTCACAGACTTGTTCAAGGCTAAGTAACAAGTAGCGGACCCAGGATTTGAACCTAAATTTTCTGACTTCAAATTCAGTACTCTTCCTATCACACATACAATGTCTCTCCTCATCTCTCCCAACCTATTTCCTCTCCTCTCTGAAGTCATGAGTTTGTGGCAAAATCAGGACTAGATTCCAGATATCCTGACTCCTGTTCCAATGCTCTTTAAACCATGGAAACCCAACGGTGTTCCCGTTCTGTTTTGCTGCTAAGTGGTACTCAATGAGCATATTTAGGAAAGACCAGAGTGACTGGGGGCTAGAGGTAGTCAATTTAACCATGGCCTCTTGTCTTAGAGCTCATGTCAGGGCCAAATACACACACCTTCCACCCCCAAGCTCTCTGAGCCTGGAGGATTTACTTCCTTTCCCAAGGCCAGAATCCCCAGAAATGATGTATGTTCACTGAAACAAGTATCCGTATAAGCAGGATGTGCTGACAAGAGAATTCTTTCACGCCCCAATTTAAGAAGAGCAGCCTAGCTGAAAACCTGATGGCAGAAGGATAGGGAACATCTGACCCAAGTTAGCGCTCAGAAGTCGAGCAAGCTGAAATGGGGAATAAAGAAGATCATTCTATTAGCTTAGACCACACTTCAAGGCCTATTTTTAATGATTATACCTTTCCTCTATGTTTCATTGCAAAATGAAATCGGGCTTCAAAGTAGACGTCATCCAGTCTGTCAAGTGGCTACAAGATCACCCAAGGGACACCTATTGTTCCCTTAGTCAAGAATCAGCTGTGTAAAAATACACATTCCTTGGGTCAATTAACTACAGACAGCTGTAGAAGAGACTCCTGTTATCCAAGGACACTTGGCTCCTATCAAGGAAGTCTTACGTTCAGCAGTTAATATAAGATGGTGGAAGGAGAGTGGGTTGGAATTTGGGAAAAATCACAAGAAGGACACACAGAAAGAAAGGGAGGGAAGGAGCTAGCTAAATGGAAGACATAAGGCAAATTCACTATGTTTACAAAGAAGACAAGAAGCAAAACCAAAACTGAGAATTCAATTTTAGCCACAAATGCATGGTGTGGGAAACATGCAAAGGCTTCGACAGGCTTAACGCATCACATTCAGCATGGGTCATCCTCCATTTAGGGGGCCATGTACTTATCCTAGCGCTGCTACCCTAGCTCATTTCTAGACCTAACTCTGGGAACTGCCTTCAAAGCACGTCACAGATCATCAGCACTGCAAATTACCTTGGAGATCTTCATTTGGTATTTGAGGAAACTGAAGGCCAAAGTGATCTGCCCAAGGTCATGGGGCAGGAAATAGTTCTTTGGCTCCAAGCTTAGCACTCAAACTCATACGACTCACTGATCCTCAAACCTTTCAATCTTGCCCAGCTGGACTTCCATCTCTCACTGAACCACTGTCTCCCACTGCTTTCTCTCCCCGCCCCTGCCCCCCATGCCTTCTGCTGATGTGGCTTCTGGTCCCCCTCTTCTTTGCCTCTCCAAACCCTCCCTACTGTTTAAGCTCTTCCATGAAACCTTCCCTAGTTCTCCCTAGTTCTCAACAATTACCGTTCCCCTCAGACCTCACAAAGCACTTTGTGTAGATCCCCCTAACGCGATTACTATAATTTTTCTTCATTGGGAATAATGTAGGAAATTATACAATGTAATAACTTACATGAGTATATGAATTATCCCCCTTCTAGACTGTGAACTCTGAGAGGGAAAGAGCTGTGATTTAGTTACATTTCCCTGCACTTAGAACAATGCTCAGCACATAGTTACTAAAAATTTGGTGAATGAGTCAATAGGATGGCAGAAGGCTTTTTGGCTTTGCTCTTCTTCCCTAAATTCAGCCCGGTCCAGTCAAGGTAGCCTTCTGCAGACTCATGGAGAGGAACCCTGCCTGGATTCTGGCCTGAGGCTCCATGCTAATAGTGGCCTCAAGTCTTACTGTTCAGGCAACTACCCCACACTGAGACCTAGACATTGGTGCGCAGGATGGAATCTCTACGGTATTTTTAAATCCCATCCAGAAGAGAATCTGATTTGTGGAAGCAGCTAAAAGTCAGTCAAAACCAAGACTGGTGAATGATGTGACAGGGCTGGCAATAGCAAGTTTGGTTAAAAACGAGTCCAGATGTAGTCCAAGTAAATATAAGAAGCACAGAAAGGAGTCTGCAGCCTCCCAGGAGGGTGGCATTCATTTGGATATGCAAGTTTTGGTCTGTCTATTTTTAAAGTAAGTCACAGGGCTACACAGTCAGACTTCATCTGGTCCATCTGTTAAAAGCCTCTCACTGATTTATGGTCAGCTACACCTTGAATGAAAGCGTGCATGCAAACAGTCAGACCAAAACCCAGCTCTTTATATGTGGAACTTTGGTTTTCTCCTGCAACTTGGTACTAGACTTCCCTAACGATCCCATTACTCACAGGTTAATCTATAATGTCCAGGTTAGACAAATGAATCAAAGCAGCATGGAATATCAGAGCTGGGATGGACTTTAGCAGTCATCTAGTCCACATCCCCAGTCCTCCTTACCCCAAATTTTACAGAAGAAGGAACAGGTCCAATTTGCCAAAGGTTATGTATGAAGTAAGGGATAGAGATGGAATCTGAACCCTAGTCCTCTGACACCAAATGCATCACTATATGCTCTGTACTACACTGCCTCCAACACTATATCCCTTTCAATTTCAGATTCTTAAATCCTAGTGACATAAGACTGTAGATTTAGAACTGGAAAGGATATCAGAGGTCATCTGGCCAAACCCCCTCACAACAGAATGAGGAACCTGAGGTGTAAGAGTAAGGGACTCGCCCAAGATCACCCAGGAAGGAAGGGAACCAGGACTGAAATCCAGAACAAATCCAGCATGATTTTCTATATACTTTCCTATCTCTCTGTTCTATTTTCCTAACTCTGTTCACTCTGACCTTCAAGGGTTCTTGCTGACTTAACCACACACTTTGGCTTTGGTTAGATTCAATTAGCATTTAATTCCATACTGTCATAACTAACTCAGAAGTCTATGTGTGACCCCATCTAGACTAGAAGTTACTCAAGAACTGGGACCGTGCCATATTCTTTTTCAATCTCCCCTGCAATTCCTACTATTGCAGTAAGCACACAGCAGGCACTCACCAAACCCTTCACACTTTGCTTACTTCATGATTTCATTAGTACTGCCTCAAGGGGGAAAACCACAGCCCCATGCCCCACCACCTGTGATTCTTATCCGTGCCTCCCTGTGAATCTTCTATCAAGGATCCACCTACAAGAACCCTTCATCTCGTTCTCAGGGGCAGCCCAGGAGCTCTCAAGCCGTCTGTCCCTCTAGCTCTATGATAACAGACATGCCCTTCGTATCTGTTATGGCTTAGTGGACAAACACCTGTACTTAAAGTCAGGAAGATCTGACGTAGAATTTAAGTCCTATTACTGACATATACTGACTGTGACTCTGAACAAGTCATTTAACTTTTAAACATCTAAGACTATGAGTTTCAGAGAAGATACTGATTTGAATTGGTGGAGGGCATTTCCTCACTTTGGAAGATCCTATAATAATGAAATCCCGAGTCTTCCCTTACTCTATATACCACTTCTTACATGTATTTCCACTGGTAAGATGCATTACCCTGCTTAAACCAGTCTGCATATTTTCTTTGCCCTTTAGGACATTTATATTGTTATTTATTCTAAGACCATAGTGCTCTATGAGTCACAGACATACAGCATCACTTAGAGAAGATCCCTGTTAAAGAGGGTTTGGTTTTCTTTTGAAGCAACAAATTTATATCATTGAGAAGGTTTATTTAGTTTCTAACAGAAATTGTATAGTTGTCTTTGAGAAACAGTCTATAACACAAAATGGCAGCCAAAAAAGTTCCTGAGATCTTGGGTCACACTGAAAAGCACATTTTCCAGGCAAAGAAACTGATAAAGGAGTCACCTTTATGTGTGGTGATGTGGAATCACGCTGTAACTTTGGATTACATACTTCACCACTCTGAGTCTCAGTTTCCTCATCTGTAAACTGAACTAACTGGATCTCTAAATTCCCTTCCCGCTCTGAATCTATATTCCTAGGACACTCCTGTTACATTCTGCCCTGGTCAGGCTACATCTGTCTTCTGAAGAAAAGCTAGAGAGTTTCCAAAGAACTACCTGAGGAAGGAAGACATTGGAGATATTCAGCCTAGAAAAGAAGAGACTTAGGTGGGGACACAACAGCATTTCAAGAGCCATCATGTGGAAGATGGATGGCTTTATTCAGTCCTAAAGGGTCAAAGGTGGCAGTTACTGAGTGAACTTCCCAATAATTAATGCTGTGTGTGACGGGTTGCCTCTGGAGATTCTGTGCTCCCCTTTGTGATAAGTCTTCAAAAGAAGACTGACGATTACTCCTCCAACTTATCACAGAAAAGATTTTGGTTCAGGTATGGATTAGATGTTCCTTCCAACGCTAAGACTCAGGATTCTGTATCTGCTAAACCAATTTTGGGCCCTGCTCATTCTTAATCTTAAGCACCTGTTCAAGACAAATATCCTGAAGGACTATCTCAAGTAGCTGTCAGTCAGGCTACATATCACAAACGGGTACTTTCCATGCTTTCTAATAAATGCTTAGTGAACAATAGCAATAAATATAATTAAAAGCTTACCACTATGCAGTACGCTACAGTTCCAAAGGGCTGATCTCATCTGAACCTCACAACAACCCTGGGAGGGAGGCAAGACTGGCATCATTAACCCCGTTTTACAAAGAACAAACTGAGAACAAGAGAAGTGAACTGTCTAACGCTGCACTGCTAACTAAAAAAAAAGAAAGAAAAGAGCATAGCTGGGGCTTGACTCCTGATTCCAAGTTCAATGCTCTTTCAACTACAACACACTGAAGTCAATGCTCCCATTCCCTTAAAAGGGAAACGTGCTTCACGAAGCATGCTGCAAAAAAGAGTCAACCTCAAACACTGCTGTGTGACCTTGGGCAAGTCACTTAACCTCCACGTCAATCCACTGGAGAAAGAAATGGCAAAGCACTGAAACATCTTTGCCAAGAAACCCCAAGGACAGTCTTGGCATCCATAGGGTCACAAAGAGGTGGGCACAAGTGAAAGACAACAAAGTACCTAGGGGAATATGAAGCAGAGATGACAGAGTGGACAGAGACCCATGAAAGTCACCACCAGGGCCAGGACCACAACCCCAAATATCATCGCCGTTGTCCCTGTTCGCCCACAGTAACCGAACCTTGTTGTTCTGGATGAACAACGACATGGAAAAGCAATACAAGCCTGCAAATTATGTGAGAAAGGTGCAAATGCCACTGGGGCACCAAGAGACACCACAATGTGACACCACAATGTGATACTGCAATGTGACTGAGAGCGACGGACAATAATGCAGGTACATGGACGGATCGTATTCCACAGGGAAAGGTCTGGGAAAAATCTGAGAGGTTTGGGCTTGGCAGGACTAGAGAGCCATCTGTAACAAGGATTTCTGGTCACCAGACACAGGTTCCCTCCAGATGCTGCATTTTCCTTTCAAGTAAGATGGATGATTTGCCTAGTCATACCGGAGGAGAAACAGATGCCTAGCCTCCAATTACAGAACAAACACAGTCCATGCTGCTGTCCCTCCCTGCAAGACTGAAGAGAATCCCCCCAGGAGCGAGACTTTTAACTATGTCACCCAACATCCCTAGCTCTTAAATATCCTTTTCATTCCTCCCTCTGGTTCAGCTAGGGAATCCGCAACATGGCCACGACTACAGCGACTTTGCTAGCAACAGTTTATAGACTCACAGGGTCATATGAAGCTGGAAGGGACCTTGGAGGTCATCTAGTTCAACTCACTCGTCTTAAAAAACACAGAAATCAAGCAGAGGCAGTAGTAAACAGGAGGGCCGTTAGTCAAAACCAGCTCCTTCAGCTTCCCTTGAGACCGGCCTTCAAAGCATGCACACACAGGCGGGGTGTGGCTGACCTGCGCACATCCCAAAGGCAGTTCATAGGACTGCACTGAGAACACCTGGAACTCACCGAAGCTACCTCAACTTCTCTTAGCTGAGACACAGAATGGGCCACTCGTGGGAGGCAGACTCACTGGAAGGAGAGCATGAGGATGATGTGGCAGGAAACGAACTACAGCGAGTGTGGTGAACCCTGAAACATCGTACAGATCAGGGGCTCAGCACCCTCACCATCTCAGTTTTTTGGCCCTCTCTTTGTACCGGAGAAGTCTGAATTTTTTCTTTTTCTTTTATGGAATGTTTACAGTATCTTAATGTAAGATTTGGGTTAAGTATCTGGTCATAGGCTCTGTGTTCTCTGCTGGCCTGTGCGTGTCTTCTGTGGTTTCCACAAAACTCCTCCCCAAATTCCCATTTAATTTCTTATGCCAACCTGCGTATCAAAACCGTGATGGAGAAAACAGCAATGTGGAAGGGACGACTGTGAAAAGACTTGTGCCTGAGTCCCAGGCCCACCAATGCCTGACTCGGTGTGTGGTATCATTAGACAAGTCACTTCCGCTTTCCAGACCCGCTCCCTTTTCAGTAAGAGGAAGCTGGACTAGCCTGTCCCTGAGCCCCCTCACAGCTCTAACAGTCTGTTGTCTAAGGTCCCTTCTAGCTACAATATTCTACAATAGCGGTTCTCAATCTGTGGGTCACGACCCCTTCAGGGGTACCCGGATGACCCTTTCACAGGGGTCGCCTAAGACCACCGGAAAACACACATTTCCGATGGTCTTAGGAACTAAGACGCTGCTCCTCTGTCTGTCTCTAGGCAGGTCTGCCCACATGCAGATACGCCCACATATGAACATTAAAGGATCACGGCATTAGAAAGGTTGAGAACCAATGTTCTATAACCTTCAACCATTTCTCAGCAACAATTCTCTGAATGCTTTAACTAGGACATTACTAGCCCTGGCTCCAGCCTATAGGTGGAGTGACTGCAGAGTTCCAATCTCACCTCTGATGCTGACTGCTCATGTCACCTTGAGAAAGTCATTTAACTTCTCGGGCCTCAGTCACTGAAGCAAATGTCTTCTGCAGTTACTCCAACCTCTGCATATCCAGTCCTGTGACTGTACTCACACGGAATGGCTTTGATCTACCTCTGACATACTAAGACAGATCAGAAGCAAACTCCGTATTACTGACCTACTGCACAAAGACAAAAAAGGTCATTCATTTGTGTTCCCCAAGGTGACCTTGAAAGGCCACAACAGCTGATGACTGAGATGCAGAACTTCACCAAAGCTACTACTATCAGGTTTGTTACTGTACAAGGCTGGAGGAGAGAAGAAAAGGGTGGAATTTAATTGCCTTTACAAATGAATATGGAAGTCTACCTAGGGAAAAGCAGATGGCTAAGGAGTGGGGTTGGGGGGAGGGCGGGGAATGGATGTTTTTCACCATTTTTTAAAATCTGGAATCTCCATTTTAGAATCCTACAATGCGAGGGCAGAAAGGGACCACAGAATCCAATCCGACACCATCAGTTTATATATGATGCACGCTGAGGCCCAGAGAGACGTATCAGCCTCGTAAATTAAGATTCTGTAGGGGTGGCCACGTGCTTTTCTTTCCGGACTCTCCGAGGTACGTAATTGCAAGTGTCCTGATACTGATACCCATTTTACAGATGAAGAGACTGAAGTTCAGGCTCACATAACTGGCTGGTGAGAGTCAGGATCCAAAATCAAGTATTTCTAGACTCCAAGGTCCCTGCTGTTTCCACTCTATTCTTTGGCTTGAGAGAAACTATAGACAGGGAACCTGCACATGAAGGATCTGTGTGGACGCAGATCCCACCGGATCTGAAACTCAGCAGTCGATGCTGGCTGAGGTTTGGAGAGGTTACCCCCAACAACAACAAGAACACAACGTTGATGATGATGATGGCTAGTGCCGGCGCAACAACTAAAACACACAAGGCACTGTGCTCAGCGTGTTAAAATCATCTCATCTGAGCCTCACAGCCACCCTGGGAAGCATGTGTGATCATTATCCTCATTTCACAGTTGAGGAAACTGAGGCAAACAGAGGTTACGTGACTTGCCCAAGGTCATACTGCTACTGTATGAAGCTAGAATTCAAGTATTCCCGAGTCTAGGCCCAGCACCCTCCACTGCAGCACTAAGTTGCCTAAGTGGTAAAAAAAAAAATATTGGGGGGCTGGGAGGGTCCAAACTTGTGATTTCATCAGTGCAGGGCAGAGGTTCTTAACTTTTTCTGCAGCACTGGAGGAGACCTCAAAGGCCATTTTGTGAAGCCCTTTTTATTTTAGAGATGAAGAAGTTAAGGCTGACAGATGGGAAGAGGGTACACCCAGGGTCACCCAGGATGCTGAAGCAGGACTTGAACCCAGGTCATTCTGACTCAGTCACACTGCACCTCTAGGTAGCATGCTCAGGTTTCCCCAATACCTTCAACCACAATAAAATTTTCCAGAACTGACAACCTATGTGACCTTAGACAAGTCACCTGACTTGTCTGGGCCTCAGGAAAAAGGGGCTGAACTCGATGGCCAGCAAACCTCTAAAAGGTCTGTTTAGATTCTATGATTCTATGATCTGAGACGTCAACTTTTTCTTCTTTTTTTTTTGCTTTTTGGAGGGCAGTTGGGGTTAAGTGACTTGCCCGAGGTCACACAGCTAGTTTTTTGTGTTAAGTGTCTGAGGCCAGATTTGAACTCAGGCACTCCTGACTCCAGGGCCAGCGCTCTATTCACTGAACTTTTTCTTCCTGAAGAGGCAAACTCGGGCCAAAGCCCAAGACTTACCAATAACACCTTCTCCTTGGTAATCCTTACTGCCCTCAGTCTCAGGTCTACTCTCCATTTGAACCATGATTTCTCATTTCCTACCTTCCCCTACAAGTTCAAGATCAGCCTCTCCAGAAGCCAAAAGCCCTGCCGGTGGCGTTCACGGCCTCGGACAGCAGCAGGGGGGCCCGGCTGACCACCGCCTTCTCCAGGCTACCTTTTCTGTCATCACGCCTGCCCTGTACCACGCCGTCTGGCTCTGAGCAACAATTAATAAATGGCTTTAAAGCTGGCACAGAGCTTCATGCACATTACCTCATTTGAGCCCGGTGGTAACATGGTGAAGGAGAGGAGGCCATAGGAATTATTTTCCTCATTTTACAGATCAAGAAACTGAGGCTCAGAGAGTTTAAGTGACACGCTGTGCAGCTAGTGAGTGACTATGATGGGACACAAATTTGAGTCCTGCCTGATTCCAAGTCCAACCTTCATTCTCATTCTCTTTAGACAGAGACTACAAAGCTCAGAGCTACCAATCAATCTCTCTGGACCTCTATTTCTTCATCTGTAATGCTGGACTGTGTAAGTATTATATGTAATATATACATAAAAGTATTATACTAGGCAGCCTTTAAGAAGCCTCCCCAGATAAATCCCCCAGCAGGCAGCTGGTCTGGAGCCAGGAAACCCGAGTTTAAATCCCGTCTCAGAGACTTACTAGCTGTGTGACCCTGGGCAAGTCACTTAAGCTCTGTTGCCTTGATTTCTTCAGCTGTAAAAAGGGGCTAATAACAGCACCCACCTGGCAGGGTTAACATGAGGATAAAATGAAGTACACACTTATTAACTGCTAACAGACTACCCACCATTATCCATTACTAATGTGTGTATTATACTGGAGAAGGTGCTACATTTTGAGTCAGTGTTCAAACGCCGGCTATGCCCCCGGCTAATTCGGCAGCCTGCTGCCTGAGTCTGGATCCAGCAGGAGCCGGAACGATCCTTAGAAGGGCCCTTTCGCTGCGCTTGCCAAAGGATCCTGTAGACGGGGAAAGCGGACAACATGGCAGAGTGAGGCCTCAGAAACGTTCTTTGCATTCATAGCCTTTAGCTGCCTCCTAACCGAGCTATCCTGTATGCTTTACCACCTCCCCCATGCTTCTCCCTCTCCCTTTCACTCTCCCCCTTTTTTCCCCTTTGTCTCTGTGTCTGTCTCTCCCTCCCCACAAAATCTCCCAAAATCAGGGGGTACGTGCACTGATCACTTCTCTGTTCAACCACCTACAATGGCTCCCTACTAATGATGACTGGACAAAGTCCCAGCTCCATAGGCTGTCTCTAACCCAGCCTCGACTTAGTTCCCTAGCCTCATCTTTAACTCCTTCTCTATCATTTTCTCTCACATCCAGTCCTATGAATGGTAGCTCTGCACCAACTCTGTCTTCTCCTCTCTAGACCACCCTCACGCCCATCATTCACACTCCTATGAACTACTCCAGCGGCTTCCTTATAGACCTTGTTCATGATATAATTTTTACTTCTGCAATCCATCCCTGATGCTGAAGCCAAAATCATAGAAACAGACCAGAAAGGGCCTCAGGGACATGCATGTGGTCCTGTCGCTCTTCTGCTTAAAAACCTTCAATGGCTCCCTACTGCCTAATGACTCAAGTTCAAATGCCTCTAAAAGACTCAAAGACCTTGGGGGGGGGGGGGAGGCCTTACAGACTTACCTCATAATAATCTCCTCCCACAAGCAGGATCAAAACTCCTACCTCCAACACCCTAAGTACTCTCTAGCCTCCAAGCATTCCTTCACAGCTATAAAGGGAATGTCCTCCCTTCCCATTTTGCCTAACAAAGAAAGAAGAAATTCCTTAGAGTTGAGGTGATAAGGGAAAGAGGTTCCATGGAGGAGGTGGCTAGAGCTTTGAAGGGAACAACCCTTGGAGTCTCACTCATGAGCCAAGCCACAGAGCCTCCTCTAAGAGGCTTAACAATTAATAATCCCTCCCTGGGCCCCAGCCCAACTTCACAAGGAAGAGGCGTCCTAGAAAGAACACTAGGCTTCACATCGGAAGGAACATGGGTTTGACTCCTGCCTCCAATACTTACTGGCTGTGCGGAGATGGACAAAGTAAGCTCTCTGAGTCTGCTCCCTTCACCTGTACCTCCCTCCCCGTCAGGGCTGCTGCGCCAGTAAAATGGGGCAGTATGTGCGCGCTGTGCTTTATAAGCCTGAAAGGGCCGTTTGTAGTTCAGCTCTTTTTCTTGCTTTCCTGTCTCTAACGCACTTATGTTACACTGTATGTTGCAATTACAAATCTTTCCCTCTTAGACTGTAAAATTCAAGAAAGAACAGCTTACTTAAACTTTGTGTCTCCTGCAGCGCAGGAATCCAGCATATTTTAAGTGCTTAATATTTGTTGAACAAAAAAATTGCCGTACTCACTTTCCACCATGAAAAGGCATCTTGTTCATTCTGTGCTCTTACTGCCTGGAATGCCTCTCTCCTCCATTTTGTGAAGCCCTTTTTATTTTAGAGATGAAGAAGTTAAGGCTGACAGATGGGAAGAGACACACCCAGGGTCACCCAGGATGCTGAAGCAGGACTTGAACCCAGGTCATTCTGACTCAGTCACACTGCACCTCTAGGTAGCATGCTCAGGTTTCCCCAATACCTTCAACCACAATAAAATTTTCCAG
>CM053598.1:201008631-201031414 GCA_028646575.1 Pseudocheirus occidentalis
AGAACGAAGGGAGTTACGGATTATTACATACACTACACACATTTGATGAACTGGTTGGTTTGGCAGAACTGGGTTTTTTTTTCTCTTTTTATCTTTTGTTAGAAGGGATGGGTCTCTGAAAAGGAGGAAAGGTATGTTCAGAAACAAAGATCATGTAAAGATAAGACATCAATAAAAATAGGATTTAAAAAGCTTTTTTAATTGAAATGAACTGAAAGTATGCTGCAAGATACAAGGCACTCTAACACTATTCTGCTAACTACTTGGTGCTCAGAGCTTTATTCTGGGAGTTAGAAACCCTGGGTTTCCATTCTAGACTGCTCGGTAACTTGCTTTGAGATCCCAAACCAAGTCCCTTGATCTCTTTGAGCCTCAGTGTGCTATGCTGTAAAATGAGAGGATCATGTAATCTAGTACATGATCTCCAAGGTCCTAAGACTAATTTAATAATCTTCTTTATTTAAAACTTGACTTAATTCAAAGCACTTATACATAAGTGAATGTGGGCCCTTCACAACAACCCTGTGAAGGAAGAAGTGCAGTACTATTTTTTCATTCTAGCCTATAATTTCATTGGGTTAGGGAGTTCCAGATCAGTTCACTCCCTTTATCTACATAGACCAGTACTTGATAAGGAACTTAACCATCTCAGAGTTCAGGATCATACAGACAGTACGTGTCAGAGGTGAGACTGAAACATCAGTCTTCTTGACCCCAAAGCCAGTTCTCTACCCACTATGTTCATCTGCTTCTACACTAAGCAAAAATAACTGTCCCTATAACAGATGACAATCGAAGTTCAGAGTACAGGCAACCTGGAAAAGTATGAATTCTTCATCACCAGATGTATCTGAGCAGACTGGATAAACCCTTTTAAGGAAAGTCAAAAAGGATTCCTGCTTTGGACAGGGGACTCTCCAAGCAATTCCTGACTCCCAATCTACTGTTCTTGCCCCTAGATTATCTTTCTCTAGAGCAGCGGCTCTCAACTTGTGGGTCGTGACCCCTCTGGGGTCCAATGACCCTTTCACTGGAGAGGGGTTGCCTAAGACCATTGAAAAACACACATTTCCGATGGTCTTAGGAACCGTAGCTCCTCTATCTGTCTCCAGGCAGGTCCGGCCACATGCAGATACACCCATACACCCACATACAAGTATTAAAGGGTTGAGGCACTGGGAAAGTTGAGAACCACTGCTCTAGAGGGTGTGACCCACTCCTTGTCGAGCACTTTATACAGGAGCTGGTTTGCACTAGCATATGACAGTTTTGCCTTATTTCCCAAGTGCCAAAAGTAGTAGTAGTGGGACAACAAAAAGGTGTCACCGTGAGAACTGGGTGTATTCGATTTGAGAAACCTAAACCCCATCTTGTTGAGTCTAATATTTCAATAAATATTCAATCAACATTTATTAAGTTTCTAATCTGTGCAAAATATGACCAGCAGCCTTGGAATCTAAAAGACCTGGGTTCAAGTTCTGTCTCTACACATGTAAGTTGGGACAAGCGACTTTAACCTCTGTGTTCCCGTGGTCAATCTCTGAGACATTAAGTTGTACAATATCTGCCCATCTGTACTAGCAGATAAGAGTTTCCCTTAGTAAGGAAATCACAGGTCCAGACCAAAAAATATAAAATAAATACAAAAAAGACAGACATGAAACAATCCTCAACTTTGAGGAGTTTAATTTTTACTAGTGGGATTTGATAGGAATCCTTTCCCCTAAATAGACTCCTACTACTGTTCCATCCCTCAAATTTTCTTCAGTCACTTTGTCTGGAGCTCTCCTTTGTAAAATCCTTGTTTTGTACATGCCTCATCCACACTGCAAGCTCCTCGAGGACAGAGACTGCATTCTTCATTTGAATCCCCAGGCTGTAGTACAGGGTCTCACACACAGAAGGTACTTAATAAATGTTCATTAAATTGCATTCTTTCCAACTATCCCCACATGCCCCTGTGCCACTCCACATAAATAGTATGTCCCCCCAAATCTACCCCACTCATCCCTGTCTCCAGGGCTCTGCTCATGCTGCTACCTTAGCCTGAAATGCCCTCCTCCTCCTCTCTTTTCTGTGCCAATCCATATTCTCCCCATCCATCAAAGCTCAGCTCAAAGTCCACCTCCTCCTCCAAGCCTTCTCTAAATTCTCCAGCCCACACCGATCTCTCCCTTTTCTGAACCTCTGTCTTATTACATTTTAGCATTTAAACATATCTAAGTCTTATTCAATGATTGTTTCTTTGTGCATAAAGTCCTGTCTCCCCGATAAGCTCTGGGGGATAAACTCTGGAGCTTTTTCTTCTCCCCTGTCTCTCTCTCCACCCCCACCCCAACCCCAGCCTCCCACAATGAAGTTCCAGGTGAGGCACATAAGAGATGTCGTGCGAGTGCCTGTTGGATGGTCATTTCCCATCCAAGTTGAGTCAGACTCACCAGTCAGGTACTCCAGCACAGCAGCCATGTACACTGGAGCACCCACCCCAATTCTGTACTTTGGGTGTCCCTTCTTAATGTATCGTAACATCCGTCCCACAGGGAAGATGACTCCAGCCTTTGCTGACCGGGAAGTTTTGGTGGACTTCTTCTTCCCACCCCGGCTCGACATCTTGTTTCTTCCTGGATGTGAAACAGCACACTACAAAGGTAAAGGGAAAATGCAATCAGATCACCCACTCCAATCCTGGGGCCACCTGGAATAGGGCACACATGCATGGCCAAATGATCTACCTCCGATCTGCCCGACGGAAGGCAAATGAAAGACAATGGATTCGGTTCTTCCACCTAGACCCGGAAACACTGAAGTCCTCTTTATTCTCTTGGAATGAATTTGCTCCCTCCTCCATTAAATAAATGATTCCACTTTCCACGTCTGACACTGTGACATCCACTTACTTTATTTGCCATTCCATTTAAATATTACCATGAAAATGCTGCAACTGTCCTTAAGTGCCTTTATACTGTACACTTTAAAAAGAAAATTGGATTTCTTTGCTAAGTTCTCTATGCTTTGTATTTAATCATTATATTTACACAGAACTAAAACCTAGGGCTTCTCTATTTGCTGACCACACATATTTGGAAGCTACTTCATCGGCACAGAGAATAACTGAATCTTAAAATCCATGACTAACTTAATGCGTATGGTTCTAAGTGGCAAGAGGAACTAACATCCAAGGTCTCTTTGGAATTTAATTTATGAAATTTAATTTATGGCTGCCCTGAACTTGAAGGCTCTACCAAATACTTGCTGAGTCTAGAGAGAAAAAGTCAGGTCCTCCCACTCCTCCAACCTCACAAAGGTGATGCTGAAGAGGCAGGTAAGCAGTGAGATGAAGCAAAGTGGGGGAAAGCATCAAGACCAACAGTTAATGTTACTGTTCTTACATAAGGCATACCCTATAGATACAGTGTCATACAGGGGAAAGTGTGACATTTGGAGTCCAAAGTACTGGGTTCAAATCCTGACTTAACTTATTTACTACTTATGTGACTTTGGAGAATAGGATCTAAGATATTATGAATTCACTTTTGATTCTGTATCCTCAGGGGCCAAGCCCAGTTCCTGGAACACAGTAGATCCTTAATACATGCTTATTAAATGAATAAATGTAATTTAAATTCTCTGAAGCCTAAGAGACAGCAAAGTACAGTAGGCAGGACACTAGACTTGGAAGCCAGGAAGACATGCCTTCAAAGGCCACGTCTGAAACATCGCGGCCGTGTGATCCTGGACAAGGAAGTGCACAATCTCTATGACCTTCAGTCTCCTCATCTGTGACTTTTACAGAGAGATGAACCAGATGACCTCTATGGGTCCTTCCAACTCTAAATCTAGGATCCTGTGCTGCCAGAGGGCTCATGTTTTTTTAATAGTTAGTGTTCTTAAAGCACTTGGCACCCTGAACCAGTGTGAGGGAAATTTTATTATATTAATAACCAATTATCAAATCTGGATGAAGGTTTTTGCTCTTTATTTTCTCATTCAGGAGGAACGGACCCCTGGAAGTCAGTCAGTTAGTTTCCAAAGGAGAAGGCTGACAGATGAGGCTGGTAGCTGAGGAGATGGCCCGAATCCTCCTGAAACACATGCCACAATCCTGGGCAGGACCCCACCCAACTACGAGATCTTACTTCCGTTTAGAATGCAAACGAGACAATGTATGGGATAAAGATCCCAAAGACTCTTCCCCAAATAAAACACAGAGGTTTCTCCAGGTAGAAACAGAAGCTATTTATTCCTATACAAGTCTCATGAGAGTTGGGCGTCACCTACCCAGAACATACACCAGTGTAGGGAGGAAAAGTACAAACTCAAACAGTTTTATACCCTTGCACAAACAATTCTTTTTTGTTTTTGTTGTTTTTTGCCTTTTTTTTAAGAGGGCAATTGGGGTTAAGTGACTTGTCCAAGGTCACACGGCTAGTAAGTGTTAAGTATCTGAGGCCAGATTTGCACTCCAGGGCCGGTGCTCTATTCACTGCACCATCTAGCCTGCCTGTTGCACAAACAATTCTAGACCACCCAAAAAAACCCCAAATGCCCTCCTCAGTAACTGGACCTTCATTCCCATTGGTGGGAAGGTGTGTCCTTACAATCCTTTTACAAAATTATTTATCAGAAGTAAGCTTATCACAGATTACATATTTTTTCTTGTTTACCAAAAAACAGACAATTTACAGAAATACCTGGCAGACATATTATTTGTTGCAAAAAGCAGGAGATTTCTAGATCACTTGTTGCTTTTCTTGTTTGCCAAAGACAGGCACTTGGCAGACACATTATAGAAAAATAAAATTTGGGCCTATCAAGACTAAAGCCCAGCTCTCAAGCGTGGTGACTGTCTCCTCTATGAGAATATTTTCACTTGTCCCACTCAGTTCCTCCTCATTCTTTGATACCTGAAAATTTCTCACACCAAGATTGGTACGTTTCTTCAGCTCTCCTATCAATGTCTTCTATGCCTCCATCAGGACCCAACCTTTCTTTATGATCAACCAGTTCCCATTTTTGTCCTTTCAGAATCATTAGGCAGACAGACCCGCTGGTGGAACCCTCAAATCTAATCAGTTTGGGGAGGATCTTCTAGATAGTGTTTGTAACTAACTGCATTAAACAAGGGAGGCATACGGGGAGCAATAGAATTCCACTTGCTGCTATTAGCAAGAGCCATAATGCTTGCTTCCACCAGGTTCCTTTGAACCAGGAACACCATGGTGGATTAAGTGGAGAGACCAAGTTTGTACTGGAACAGGGGCAAGTTTTCTGATTTCTTGGTTAATATCTCTAACAGTTTGTCCCACACCAGTTATCTTCATGACGCACAGTTGAGTTTACCACAGACCCCTCCTTCCTCTGCCAGGAGGTAATCTAACACCAGCCTCTGTTGTAAAACAGCCTCTCAACTTTGGTCTGCAAATCTGGACAGTAAGTCAATGGTCTGAGTGGTTTGGTTAGAAATGATTTCAACAACTGCTTGGAGTCTAATGATTCGACTTAGCATATAAACTGGGGTGTGGTAGCCCCAGCTTCCATCTTGTGCCCATGTTGCAGGCCCATACTCCTTCACAGTTGTTTTAGGTGGCCAAATGTCTCCCCACCCGTTTACATCCCCTGTACTAGAAATAATGGCATCAATGGTTTGTTTTTCCATAAGTCATCACATATGTTTATTCATAAGTGTTTACCTTCCTGTCCTGGGAGAAAAAAAAAAATTGGGGTCTTACTAGTCCAATATAGCAACTTCCAATCCAGTCAGGGGGAAGATGTGTATAGGTGGTGAGGCCACACACCCAACAGTGTCCTTTTAGAGGCAGTCGAGGTACCTTACTCTGTGGGAAGATTGTAGATATATTGCCACGGACAATGGGCTAATACTGTAGGTCCTCAAATCCTAGAGGCCCTCCCCAAAAGGCTCTATTAGTTTTGTTACATTGGCACCTCCACAGCTAAAAATTTACTCTTCACTGACTCCACTCAACCTTGCTTCTGAAGGACCCAGGGACTCTGGGATCTGTTTTATCATCCTGACTCAAAAACCCTTGAAAGCATCCAAAGTGGGAATTATTATCCCATCCCCAATGTGGATGGGGAATAGTAATGACTCCCTGATTCTGACTAAGGTCTTGACACTTAAATACATATAGTGGTTAGAATATGAGATTCAGATTTACTTTTGGTGGTTACCTGGAGGGGAGCAGAGCAGGACAGGAAAATGCAATTCACCAGCTAAGCTGGTGGAATTCCAGCACTGCTTTACAGCAGAACGGTTATAGGTTATTACTTCTCTTCTCCCTTTAAGAGCTGTCCACTTGCACTGACTCCAACCTAACTCCTTCCTTTTGTCATCCTGGCTGAGGGAATATTCCCCCCTCCTAGTCTCAGTAAGGAGCCAGGCGTGTTCTTCTGCCTTATCCCAAAACCTGGTCCCATCGTGGACCAAGGACCTATTACTAAGAAGCCACTCGGGTCTGAAGCCAGGATTCTAACTGCTGAGGTCCCCCACAAATCCAACAATTAGTGAGGTTAAAAGTGTTAGCTATGGTTTGAATTAAAACTCAAAAAGTATTATCCTGAGGTAACCAAGGGACTGAGGCGGGATGTACTGGGAACACTATAAGGAGAAGGGTCAGGGGTAGCACCATGAGTACAATGAAAATTATTCCAGGCAGGAGGGAGAAATCAATTACTCAAAAAGAAATGGAAAACCGCAACAGTAAGACTAATTCATAGAAGGAGAAAGGCACACAGGACTCTGCCTCCTCTCATCAGTACACAATGAGGATTGTGACTACAGAAATGAAGGAGGAGGGGACAGCGTGCTTTGAGGCAACTGAGGTTTTCATGCAGGAGGCATCCAAAGTCTCATCGCCTCAAACATCTGGGTCAGGACCATGTCGAAGGCATAGTTTCAAATTCTCAGGCTCAGTGGATTTGAAGGTCCAGGTGACAGGAGGTTCAACAGGCCCCTTTACACAAGTGTGATGAGTCCGACCCTTCCCCTTTGTCTGGCAGCAGAATCTCAGTCAGTACCTCTCTTCCGTCTGGGAGGAGCCGTCTTCCAGCCCGCTCCTGTGCTCCCAGAGTTGGTGCCTTTTGCTTTTCTATTTCAGGTAAGGGAGGGAGAAAGGAGACTCGGAGGAAAGGAGGGGATTAAAACCAACTTTTGACTGGGATTCTGTTGATGCTGCCCTCTTTGCCTCCTCATCCACAAAGGGATTACCCCTAGCCTCAAAGGACTGCCCAGCCTGATGGTCACCCACATGCACTACGGCTATAGCCTTAGGTAACAATATATTCTCTAAGATAAGGGTGATCAGGGTATCACCTCTTTACCTTTGCTATTAACTATCCCTCTTTCTTTCCAAATCTTCCCAAACACATGTGCTATTCCCCAAGCATACTTCGAGTCAGCATAGATATTACCCTCAATTCCCTTTAATAGTTTTAGAGCCTGGTTTAGGGTATAAAGCTCACAGGTTTGAGCTGACCAATTCTTAGGCAATTGCCTTGCTTCAAACCAGGATTCTTGGTCCCCGTCAATTATGGCATACCCATTCCTTCTTTTCCCCCTTACTATTAGACGAACATCAATGAATAGATTTATTCCTCCAGGAATAGGAGATTCTGGCAAATTTCCACAAACCCTGGTTTGGAGGTCTATGAAATCTACACAGTGATGTTCTAGCTCAAGGTGACCTTCGCCTCCAGATGTCAGGAAGGGGCAGGATTCAGATTATTATCCTGAGATAAGACCAAATCATCCTTTTCTAGTAAAATGGCCTCATATTTCAGGATCCTAGAATTCATAAGCCTGCTCATTGATTAAGGATAGTCTTTACTTGATATGGAATCTGTACAACCAAACTTCCCCCAAAGGTTAGCTTCCTACTTTTTTCTACCAATCTGGCTATAGCCACTACTGCCTGGAGACACATTGGCCCTGGGGTCCAGGAGCTTTGAAAGGAAAGCCACTGGTCTCCTTTGCCCTCTTCTTTTCTGTGCTAAAACCCCTAGAGCTACTACCCCCTTATCCACATTTACAAAAAAGTGAAAAAGTCTTTGTAGGGAGGGAAGGGCAAGAAGAGGAAGGGAGACTAAAATCTGCTTTCAGTTTCTTAAACCCCTCTTCACCTTCCAAATCCCACCTGATTTTGTCAGGTTCCTTTTCCAATAAATACTTGTGTTCATAGGTTTAGTCAAGGTGGCATAAGAATCTATCCAATTCCTACAATACCACACCAATACCAGGAACCTTCGAAACTCTCTTTTTGTCCTTGGGAGGGGAGCCCCAAGGATTCCTGGGACCCGTTCCACGTCTAACCTTTTTTTGTCCCTCACTAATCAAATGTCCCAAATATTTCACCTCTTTCTCTACAAATTGGAGCTTACTCTTTGATACTCTCAATTCCTCTAATCCCAAATAATTCAATAGTTTAACAGAACCTTCACTAATCTCCTTTCTTTCTTTCCCTGTTCTCAATAAGTCATCCACATATTGTAAAACTTGAGTTCTAAGAGTGGGTTCGAATTTCTCCAATATTCTCTCCAAAATTTGTCCAAACAAATTTGGGGGGTCAGTATACCCCTGGGGAAGAATGCACCACCTATATTGCTGTTTTCTTCTGGTGTCTGGATCCTCCCACTCAAATGCAAAAAGATCTCCTTAGCCAGGGTCTAAGGAGCAGGCTCAAAAGGCATTTTTCAAATCAATTACACTAAATCATCTGCTGTCTTCTTTTACCCTCCCCAAGATGGTATGTGCGTCAGGGACCACTAGATGGGAGGGAAGGACTATCTTATTAATTTCCCTTAAGTTTTGGACCAGTGGGTACGTCCCATCTCCCTTCTGACCAGGCAGAATGGGAATACTGAAGGGGGAAATGCAAGATTTGAGGAGTCCTCCCTCCACCAAATCCTGGATGTCTGGCTGGAGTTGCTGCTTTCCCTCCAGTGATACAGGGTACTGCTTTACCCTCACTACCACTGTAGGGTCCTTTAATTTAATCTTAAGAGGTTCTATATTAACTCTTTCTCTGTTAAAGGGGCCCGTCCATACCCCAGAACAAACGTGACATTCCTCCTCTTCCCTCAGATTTGACATTTTAACTGGAATTATCTGGGTTCCCCTGGTCATCAACTGAATAGCCAAATTTTGATCAAATCTCTTCCTGATAGGTTTATACCTGCTTCTGTGACCAGAAGTAATTGGATTAGGGCAATTGCCCCTTGATATTCCACTTTCAAGAACTAAGAAAGGGGAACAATAAAATTCTCACCCTTTACCCCCGAGATATTTAGAAGGTCTTGGGATAATTTAATTCCTTTTGGTAAACAAGTTATGGATAACCTGGAAGCTCCAGTATCAATCAAAAACACCATTTCTTCCCCATTAGGTCCCACCCTTAAATTTATCAAGGACTCTGGGTGTGCTATATCTTTGAATCCCTGACACTCCTAGTCTTCTGACTCTATCAGGGAATAGATCTTCTGATTAATCTGCCATTGTGGGCAATTTCTAGCCATATGACCCTCTTTTCTACACTCCCAACCCACAAGGGGACTCCTCCCTTTTTCCTTCCTCTCCCTCTGTCAGGGTGCTTTCTCCTCTGTTCCCCACCTCCCTCCTACTTAGGGACCTTCTTCACTCCTCAAGACCTTTCTTGTGGTCTATAGTCTGGACAACATTCTGGACTGTCTGGACCATGAGCCTACTATTAAGCTTAGCCTTCTGCCTCTGTCTTTACTCATCTCTCCTCACATAAACCCTGGTAGCCTCCTGTAATAAGACTTTCTAGGGTTCTGGTGTTCCACCTACCTATTTTCTGAATTTTTCTGATATCTAGCCATGCATTAGTCACAAAATTTAGTTTTAAGCATGGTTTCTGTCACAGGATCATTCATATCTAAGCCTGACTGTGTTCCCATATTCTCTTTTAGCCCTTCTAAAAAGGTTGTTGCTGACTCTTTCTTCTCCTGGACCACCTCACAGGCCTTTTTAATATTGTGAGGCTTTGGAACTGAAGTTCTAATTCCTGTAATGATAAGCGCTCTAAGGTCTTGCATATGAACTGCATCATTATGGTCCCATCTAGGGTCAAGAGTGAGGTATTTTTGGTCTGCGGGCACCATCCTGGCTGTAGGTGGGTGTCTCCGCTCCCACTCTACCCTGGCAGCCTTTCTTATCATCCCCCTCTCTTCATGGGAGAACAAAACATTGAAAATGGACATCAATTCATTCCAAGTGTAAATCAAGAATTGACCTAATTGCTCTGAGGGACCACTTGGGTCTTCCATCAAAATTTTCACTTCCTTTTTGAAATTTCTAACCTCAGAAATGCTCAAAGGAGCGTCCACAAATCCCAGGACTCCCTGGGCCAAAGGGACTTCCCTCAGGGGGAACATAGTGGGTCCTGGGGCACAAGTAGGTGTGGCAGGGGAAATATCCTGGGTTGAAATGTCAGAGCTTGGAGCCAAGGGAGGGGGTACAGTGGATAGTTTTGGCTCCAAAGGGAGGTTCTGCTGATCCTTTAAGAGCCATCTCAATTCCCACAACAGAGGCCTGTGAGGAGGGGGCTTCTGTAAATTAACAAGGTCTCTCCCTGGGTCATCTACAGAGGGGATTGGCATAAGATCAAGGTCTGGAACCTTGGGAGAGGCTGCCCCTGCGGCTAGTGGAGGAGGAGGAGCATAAGGTGGGGGCAAAGAGAGAAGAGGGTCCCAAGGATGAGACTTGACCTTCTTATTTACCACCATTTGTCGTGTCCCCGACACCCAGAATGCTGCACAGATGCTCTCCTCCAGATTGAAAGGTCCCTTATTATTTACATGTAAGTTTAGCTTTGGACATGTCCAATCTTCAGAGGAGCCAAATTTCGGCCAGATAGTGCTGTCTCCTATATCCTTCCCACCCCAAACAAAACAACAATATTTGATCATCTTTTTCCTATCTTTCCCTTTACAGTTTGGTGTTTGTTCCAATTTTGCAAACTATTACCTTAAGAACTATTTACAGGTTGCACATTTGCGCTCCAACCGTGCAGGCTTAAATGTACCCCTCCCATCTCTGAGGGGCTCCTGGGAGTCATTGCCAAACCCCCACGAGTCAGCTATAGACTCAGCCAAATTATGGGAGGAAGGTCACCCTACCTCCTCAGTAACCCGAGAAGTTTACTCAGTGGCATCCTTTCCTTGAGGTATCACACTTTTTAGTCTACAGATTTCACTAAAATCCACCCTGATGCCAATTACCTCCAGACCCCGGAGGACTTACCTTCCGACTGTACATGCACAACTTTTGTGACTGCTCTCATCTGCCAGCCTCAGTTTACCTTTTCTAACGTCAGAGCCCAAACAAAGTTTCTATTTCTCCCGAGTCCCTCTCTTCAGGTTTATCTTAATAATGGGTGGTGGCTCCCCTCCAGAACCCAAGACCCCAGGGAAATCCCAGGTGTGCACTTGGCCTAGGTTCCTAGGAGGGAAGCTCCTCCCCCCTCAATTAAAGAGAATCCCGGACAAGCCCCCCAAAACTGTGTGGGATAAAGATCCCAAAGACCCTTACCCAAATAAAACACAGAGGTTTCTCCTGGTAAAAACAGAAGCTATTTATTCCTATACAAGCCTTGCAAGAGTTGGACATCACCTACTTAGAACATACACCAGTGTAGGGAGGAAAAGTACAAAATCAAACAAGCAGTTTTATACCCTTGCACAAACAATTGTAGGACCACCCAAAAAAACCAAATCTCCTCCCCAGTAACCGGACCTTCATTCCCATTAGTGGGAAGGTGTGTCCTTACAATTCTTTTACAAAATTATTTACCAAAAGTAAGCTTATCACAGATTACATATTTTCTTTCTTGTTTACCAAAAAGACAATTTACAGAAATATCCAGACATGTTATTTGTTGCAAAAAGCAGGAGATTTCTAGATCACTTGTTGCTTTTCTTGTTTGCCAAAGACAGGCACTTGGCAGACACATTATAGAAAAATAAAATTTGGACCTATCAAGACTAAAGCCCAGCTCCTTTACTTTATGAGAATATTTTCACTTGTCCCACTCACTAATCTAGGTGAATTTCAGTCCCAAAGCATTAAACCTATGTCCTTGTACTACTGCTCCACTTTCTTCCCGCTCATGAAGGAAAAAACTAACCCGAGTGCTCTGGGTAGAGATTGCTAGAAGCGGCTGAATCTCCAAGCTGAGCCACGTTCTCAGCAGAAGGAGACGAAGGCTTTTAGACTCCTCCTCATTAACTTTTCACCAACAGGGGTTGATTTTCATCTGTCAGGGGCATCCCCTTTTCCAAAAGCACATTAAGGCTTCCAGTTTCCATGTTTTTTGTCTTTGGTTATCGAGAGAAACCACTGACTGACCATCAATTGATTATTAATTACTCAGAAATTGTCTCTTGGGTTTTTTATTCGAGTCAAATGTAGCAGAACAACAAAGTTGGTGTCAAGAAAAGTAGTTCACTTTCCAACTGACAGAATGTTTTCCTCAAAATTACCCTTTGAGAAACTAGATAGTGTCAATACTATTTGTCCATTTGACAAATGAGAAAATTGAGACTCTGAGATTAAGTGACGCATCTACACAACTGGTAAATAGCAAATCTAAGCCTAGAACCTAGGTCTTCCAGTCTGAAATTCAGCATTCTTTCCACTATACCTCGCTGCCACAGAATACAAATTCTTAGCAGAATCACTGACTGGCTACTGGCAGCTCACATGACCCTTTATTTGCTCAGTTTCTTAATCTATGAAATGAATCATTAAATAAAGCTTTAGCCATCAGTCCAGAGGGCCAGTTCTCTATGATGTTAGTTCTGTTCATTGAAGGTCCCAGAAATATAAATGTTTATAAAAACACTAATTACAGTCTCATAAACAGCACTACCAAGTACACTCTGCTCACCATATCAGGCATTTTCCAATGATACAACATATTTAATATCTGTTTTAGTGTTTCATTCTTCTCCCTTGGGACTCCAATGTCCCTTGAGAGACCTGGCTCAAACATCAGCTTAATTCTTAGAAAAATCAGAGGTCTGTGACAGACAAATCTGACAGGAGCTAAGGCGGTTCAAGTCTTGGTTCAAAATCAAACCCAGGAGTAGCTGTCCAAAGGAAAGAGACCTTACTGTTTGGAATACATGTACCTACCCACTCACCAAAAAGATGATGAAGAATCGACTGTCCCCTAAAGACTAGATAAAGTAGATACGTGGTTTACTGTCAGAAAGGTAGTTCTCATCATTCTAAGCCTTACTCCTCTCAACAGGAATGCACATATTTAGTGTGTGTATCAACACAATGCATCTCATTCCTTTACAATACAACAAGGTATAGGTAGACTGTTGTCTTACATTCGTTTTTATCTTTACCACCATCTAACAGTACCTTCAATGATAGGTCAAAGGATTCAGAGCCTCTGGAAATCTAGTCCAAACTCCCTCATTTTGGAAATGAGGAAACTGAGGTTCAGAGAAGTTAAATGCACACAAGTCTCAAAGTCAGAGTGACAAAGGTGCAATAGTGCAATGCAGGGGTGCAACTTGGGCCCCCGACCTCACAAAGCTACTGTGAAGAATGCTTAATAAAAATGTTTGCTGAACAAATGAATGTGACTTAAAATATTCCCTACTTACAGGTGCCTCTACCTGCTAAAAGCAGGAAATGTGTGGTTCACATCATGTCTTATGGATCCTAATTTGGTTTTGAACAAACATTTTGCTACCTTCTATGTAGTATTACTGCAAATATTTCCTGGAACCATAAGCCCAACTAGAAATTTCCATTGATATCAAAGTCATGTACTACTGTAGTAATTTTTTAAATGGGTTGGGTAATTTTGTATTCTAAATAGAAGCATATGGAAAAATGATAAATATGTCCTGTTTGAACTGTGACTAGCTCATAAGACCCTTTGACAATCATCAGGGGCAGAGCTTGGCTGCCTTTTGGCTAATGAATTTTAGCTAATTACAGCTAGAAAAGAGTATGACCTCTGCTCAGGAGAGGAACAATTAGACTTCTGTGCTTGACACACTATGAAGTACATCTTGTTCCGTAGAATTAAAGTCCTTTGTCCCATTCTGTTCTTAGGTATTCACAGGATCTGTGTCCAGCAGCTTGCACAGAAAAACTTAACTTTACATTTACACCTGGTCTAGGAAAGGGCCAAGCTTCCCATCAAGGCTGATACGTGGCAAAGTAAAGGTGTGTGGGCCAGAACAAAGGCTGGTCTATAATAAATATATATTTCAGACTGAACAAAAATTTAAAAATTTTAAAACTACATAAAGGTTTTTTTTAACCTCTGTATGAGTAATTTTTGCCAACAACTCCAAACTACCTAAGCGTTCATAAATAGTTAAGATAAATAACTAAGATATTTAAAATCTAGGCCCCAATTCAGTAAGGCAAGACAGTGAACATTTGTCTTCTAGATTTTCAAGTACACTTGTAATCTCAGAAAATGGAAATGTACTTCAAATAAGGCTTTGCAAATGAAAGCTTTTTTCAGATATGCCTCAGTTTAGGGTTCAGAAACTATGGCCCCCATAATTCTGGATGAACAAGGTTATTAAGAATTTTTGTCTTTGTATTCCATATACCTGAGTTTCAGAGAAACTGATCATTCCTCACCAGGGCATGTGTGGTTACACAGGTTAAGGGAATTGGATCACGATAACCTCTTCTTCTAATGAAGCACCCCCTTGTCATGAATGAGATTCAATGCTGACTCGTCTCCCTCTTGCACATAGAGACGTCATCTTTCTGATTTGCTTGCTGTCTCTTTAGCCTAACATCCTTCCCTGAAGCTGAGCTTCTGGGACATCAAACCAGCAATCAATCTAGGAAGGAAAGCTCTTCTGACTTCATATCAAATGAAGCACTTAACCTGGGGTGTGTGAATGGTTTTTAAATCTTGATCATTTTATTCCACTGTGTAATTGGTTTCCTTTGTAACTCTATGCATCTTAATTTATGCAATTAAGAACATTCTGAGAAGGGATTCATAGGCTTCCTCAAACTGCCAAATTTAGTATACAACGAAAAAATGCTCACAGTAACCTTTTAACTCCTTTCAATTTTGTATAATAGAGCCAAATTTCAGCATTTCGAGGGTCTTTTCATGCTTAGACCACTTTATATTCACTTCATTCCAAGATTTTTAAACCCAACTAAAGAAGGAATCTGTCTGACCAGCATGCCACATTAGTCCCATAGAATCAAGCATTCTTACTCTGTGGTCGTGCTTCACAACAAAACATCTATAGAGTAAGTTTCTATGATCAATTTTTAAATATTTCACTTTAAACCGAGACACAGATAAAGGCAATGAGTGTCTTCGTCTTTCTGTGTCTATTTAATGTCCTTCTTTGTGCATGTTTTCTTTTTTTCTCCAAGGCTAGCTTGCTGGGTGACCTTGTACGGCTCCCTTCCCCGCTCTGGATTCTATCTACCCTTCGATGAAATCAGAAGGCTAACTGGTCTCTAAAGTTCCTTCCAACTTGACTCTACATCTTCTATATCACCAGGCCTTCTTTACCACCAGCTAGTGCCCTCCCTACCAGAAATTACTTGGTATGGATTCTGTATATATTTATGAACATAGATATTATTCCCTGCTGATGAGAGCTAAGTGCCTATGGAGAGTAAGTGCCTACAGAGAATGTATGAAAGATACTAGACTTATATAATGAAGAAATCAAGGTCATGAATTGCCTTCAGCCCCTCTGACTCCAATCTTCTTAATTACAAGTCTAGCATTTGGGATCAAAAGATGTGAGTCTGAATCTTGGCTCTGCTAGCCATGACATCCTGAGCAACTCACTTCCTCTCCCTACCTCTCTCCTCATCCCTTAAATGAGGAGAGGGGATTGCGCTGGATCAGAGATTCTTAGCCTTTTTCTGTGATAGGGACCCCATTCTTGAATGTTTTTAAATGAATAAAGTAAAATACACAGACTTACAAAGGGAACAACTTATTCTTAAACACACTATCTAAACACATTAAAAACTAGTTCATGGACCCCAGGTTAAGAAGCCCTAAACTAGATAGGTTCTTAATTTGTTCTGTGAAGTTTGGATCTGGTCAAAGGGGCCACACTTGAGGACTTAGTGGTCTTGAGGCCACAGATTCCCTACCCCCGGGTCCTAGCTGGTGCTTTCCACCTCTTAAATCCTAGTTTTATCTCTCTAGTTTATCTCTCTATTCCAAACTGAAAATATATGCTTTTCTTAGACTTATTTTTAAGCAAAGTAGACAGTCTAGCCCCTCAAACTCTGACCCTCCTCACTCGAATCACCCTAGAGCCCTCCCTCTCTGCTCTCCTACACATCCATCAACTGCTGTTATGCATAGGAAAGTGATTAGACATTAGGTTACCATGATAGCCATTGTACCTCTGGCCCAACTATTGTTTTGTCTGTCCCCTCGTCGGATGGAGGAGTTGAAGAAGTTTGTGAAAGCATTTCCAGGAATTTATTTTGCAAAGACCCTACACTTTTCCTACTCATGATTCAATTACAGAAAATCGCCCCATTGTTTTGGAAAGCCATAAATTTGAGCCTTTCCAGCTTTAGCTGTGACAAGAATAAGTTACCTAACTTCTCTGTTCCTCCATTTCCTAATTTGTAAAGTAAGGAAAGTAATGCCTGCCCTCTCTCACAGGAAAATGATCTGAAAACCTTAGAACGGTCTACTGCACACTTACCATCGCTCACCTTGACTGAACACAGAAGAACTGGAACCCTGAGGGGTATATCTCAATATAGAGAGGTAGAGGGAGGGTACTTTGGACAACCCTCTTCAGTCCCTGCCGGTCAGCAGGGAAGAAAACACACAGGAGCAGCAGTTTGGAGATGTCGGTGTCGGAGCCAGCTAGACCGCTTTCTAGCCATACAGCCTTAGTCCTGTGGCTTTCTCACTCATCTTCTCTGGTCCTTAGATCAAGCTTCATTTTACAAATGAAACTCTGGGAGGTGAGGTCACACAAGTAAAAGGGTGGCAGATAGGGCATCAGAATGTTTGTGGGTCAGACGGGAAAATAGGCTACGTTCTGCCACCTGCACTAAGCTGCTGAGATTGGATCAGGCGATTTATGTAAACTAAAAAACACCGTCCCCTCATCAGAAGAGAAGAACGAGCCCTGGAGTCAGCGCAACTACAACAGCTTTCGAGGCCCTGCATAATCGGGCCCCAGTCCACCAAATGGCCAAACAGCAGACTGTTCCCCAACTCTGGACCTTACTTCACTCGTCAGTCTCGGCCCTAACTCTGTCATGTTATTTCTCCTCTCTTTAATAACTTCCTTTTCCCCCACATTCTCTCAATCCTACCCATCCTTACAGCCCAGTTCCAACCCTTCCTCTTCTAGTAAGCCTTCCCTGACCACTCCGTGTCCTTCCCACGTCCTTGCTGCTGGGACAGCAGCCCGAAGCCGCCGCTCCAACACCGGATTTTATGGTCTTGTTTCCTTCTCTCATTTTTTTCATGCTAACTTTGTCCCTTCTCCCTACTTACACCTCAGGAACTCCTTAGCTCTCATCTGGACTTCTTCCCCTCCCTCCCCATCCTCCACCAAGATAAAAGTGATTTTCATAAAGCGCAGGTAAGACCATGCCACTCCTCTGCTCAATAAGTAAACTCCAATAGGGAACCACTGGAATTCCTTACTGCTTCTAGAACCCAGGCTAAAGTCCTTAGTCTGGCATTTAGAACCCTTCACAGCCTAGCTCCATTCTATCTGTCGTCCTCTATCCCTCCCCTTTGTGCACTCCACGGGCCAGCCAAAGGGGCCTTCTGATTGCTCCTCATACATGATATTCCATCTCCAGTCTCTAAGCCTTTGCCCTGGCTGTTCCCCCCATACCTGGGACGCAATATTTCTCGTCTCTACCTCTTAGAAACTCTCACTTCTTTGAAAGCTCAGCTAAAGTACTCTCAAATTAAGTTCTTCCTAATCCCCTGCCTCACATTACCCTCTATCTTGTGTATCTCTCACATACATGTATGTATGTATGTATGTATGTATGCATGCATGTATGTTATCTCTCCTGACAGAACATAAGCTCCTCAAGGGCAGAGACCACTTCACTTCTGTCTTTATGCCGTCTCCCATACAGTGGACAGTACATAGTACTTGTTAATTGATTACATCTCCAACTAAAACATGAAATCCTAGAGATAAAAAGTCCTCTTCTGTACCCCTTGCACCGCTGACTTGATGACTTGCACACAGTGCAAGTTTTAGAAATGCTTTCTTTCAACACTTCAGAAGATCCATGATTTCATACATATGGGCATTCCCTCCGATGATACTGTTCATAGCCTAATATATCCAGAAGGATCACAGACTTAAAGCTAGAAGGAAGCTTAGATAGAATTGAATCTAATCCCCTTATTTTGCAGATGAGGACACTGCGGCCCAGAGACGTGAAATGACCCGCCACCCAGTTATTATACAACCAGAAAGTGGCAGAGCTGAGATTTGAACCCAAATCTTCCGACAACAAATTCAGGCTCTTACTGTTCCATGATACCTAATCAGATAAACACGTCTTCATGAGTTTTTAGTAAGATATTTTCAAAAAACTTTCCCACATTGTGGCCAAGCCTGCGGTGATGATGAATGAGTAAAGCTCCACACTTAGAATCGGGAAAACTTGAGACTGAATCCTACCTTATACACACATGGGTATGTGACCCTGAGGAAATCACTGACCCTCAGCCTCAGTTTCACCATTTACAAAATGAGGCTAACAACTGCACCTTCTTCACGGGGCTTTTGTGAAGATCAAATGGGACAGTGAAGCTCTTTGTAAATCTTCAAGGGCAGTGGCAAGTCCGGGGGTGCTAACCAGTGTTACCCTGCCAGCTGCGTAAACTTCTCTTCTTTCAGACAGACAGAACATCTAGAGGACGTCCTACCCCTGGCCTCTGGAGGGCACAGCCTGTGTGGAGATGAGGTTCTTCTCAACCCCGAGAACGTTCAGCCTCTTACACTCGTGGCTCCTTCTAAAGCTCAGCCCAAGGGCCTCCTCCTTAAGGAATCTTGTCCTGTCCCTAGTCCCTTGGTCACGAGCCCACCAGTCACTCTGCATTTATTTCATACATATCTGTGAACACGCTGCATCCCACTGGTAGGCTGATAGTTCCCTGACACACAGGGACTGGCTCCCTCCTCTTTTTGTTTTCCCTAAGCCTGACACATAGTGGTGCTTAATAAATGCATGCTGACAGAACGATTAATGACAAAATTTAGAGCTAGAAGAATTCAGATGTTATCTCCTGGTCCTATCCCCTCCTTTTACTGTAGAGGAAGCTGAGGCTTAAGAGAATTTATATGATTTGCCCCAAGCCCCAGCAATGCCTACCTCATAGGGCTGTTGTAAAGATGGTGCTTTATTACATATAATAATAATAATAATAATATTATAATGTATAACTCTTGCTATGTGCCAAGCACTGCATGAAGCACTTTGAAATTATCATCATCTATGCCTCCCTCTCTTCCAGCTGATTTCTTCTTCTAATTTTAGGAATACATACCAGTTCTAAGCAATACTATGTGTGTGACTTTTTCAGGACACCATATTGAGAAATGCCTGTCCTGCCCACACCAGAATCCATTAATAGCAATCCCACTTTCAAAGCACACAGCAACTTTCCTCAGAGGGGTTCAAAGTGCCTCATTCACATATCCTTCTCACATGCTTGTAAGACATGAGTAGGCCAAAGACTGTTCTTTCCTCATGTTACAATCCATGAAACTGAGGCCCACAGAAACTACGAAATTAATCTAGGGTTTAACGGTGAATGTCTCAGTCCAAATGGAACCCAGATATCTTGATCCTCCAGGCACGTAGAAAACAAAAAGACATCCTAAAGTTATCTCCAAAGAGACATCTCTGCACATCTTTTAAAAGTTTCTCTCTTGCAGAAAGCCAAATAAAGGGTTTTTTCAGACTTGCTAATTTAACTCCAGGATTAGAAAGACCTATCAACTAAGTAGCAAGAAGCAAATAATCAAGACAAATCACAAAATGGCTGAAAGATATATGGTGAAGTTCTTTATTAGCCAAATAATGAATACCTGTACATTTACCACAAATAAAAGTATTGATTAGAGTCTGACTGGTGACAGCTATTGGAGGTAATTACATCCTACTCTAAGGATGACAGCTTCTGTAAGATTAGTGCTCGGATCAAAGCCTTGTTGTCACTGGATAATGATCTCACCGAGTTGGATAAATGCCCACTTTCTACACAAGCATTTGTCACCCTCCCATCAACTTCAATCACCAAGGCCAATCTGAGACACTAATCCTGTTACAACATTCCCTTCCGTTTACTCCCATCATACAAAATGATTAACCGTGTCACCGTTGTCACTCCCAAGAGGCAGAGGATACAGCACAATAACCATCACTCGCTGGGCTGGGGTTAAAAAATGCCACTCTGATTGGCTTAAAACAGGGGCCTGCTCCCGTTTTCCAGCCAATCAAGAAGGTCGTCTGCCCCCATTCATATACACACACACATACACAGACACACGCTTCTTAGAAAGCATGCTGCGCTGGATAAGTATCTGACAGTCGGCTCCATGAAGTGCAGCAGGTGAGCCCAACACACATGATCCCAAACCCCAGTCATTCTGTGCTTCACAACACTGTCTGTAACTTTACCTGCTACACATTTGTCTTCTTGATTTGTTTATTTGGGGCTTAAAACGAACCTAGTGTGCATCCCGACATGGGCCAATGGACAGGAGGCTTCAATTTGCCTTGGAACATCTACCACAGAGAGGATAAGACCACTGTGGACCACCTGAGCCACGTTTACTCGCTTACAGGAATTTTCATCAAATCTTAATATCCAGAAAGGACAACCCAAATCCCTCTAGTCCTCATTTCCATTCTCATTATAACCATTCCAATTCAGGAATCCCTTAGATTCCCAAATAACCAGTTCTCTTGACTCTAGCCTTTCTTAAAGTCACCCTCCATATAAGCCACCCAATGTGTATCTTCCCTCTGAATTACTTTGATCATGACATTTTTCTACCTACAAAACCTTCAGGGACTCCCCACGGCCTAAAGACTGAAGTACAAAGCTTCGAACCCGGCATTTTAGACTTATGCCAAACTACCTTTCTAACCTGATCCGGATTCCCTAACAATGTAAGAACTAAATGTAGGACTCCCCTTGAAAGTCTATAATCGAGTTGAACAAAATAGTTCTTTTACCCAAGCTAGTCCCGCCATTCCCCACCCTCCCCTACCCCACACATCATCCCTAATAGCTAGAATAGAAAAGTCCCCATTTGACTTCAAGCCCCAAGAAGACTTCAGATGTCACCCTGCCTATTCTCCCTGGGCTCACAGCCATGTATAATCTTTCCCCATGCTCTCCCTATCAGATTGTAAGGTCCATATTCCCAGACCCAAGCACAAGGCCCGATACATATAAGGTACTTGCAGCACTGAATGAAGGCAAATGCCCAATTCAAAAAGTGATTTCCTCACCCCGTCCCCACTCCACAAGCTCCTTTCGTTTTGGAAGGGTATGCCCCTATACAAAATGGAAATATCCACTCTAAAGGACACAGTGAAGATCTTCGGTGAATTATTCCCAGACAATAAGGTTCCAAGGTTCTTGACTACTAAATGATTCTTATGAACTTACAATTCTTAGAAGTTATACAGAAGAGCTAGACTTTTTTTTTTGTTTTGCTTTTTGGAGGGCGAGAAGGTAGAGCAATTAGGGTTAAGTGACTTTTGCCCAAAATCACATTGCTAGTTTTGTGTTGAGTCTGAGGCCGGATTTGAACTCAGGTCCTCCTGACTCCAGGGCTAGTGCTCTATTCACTGTGCCACCTAGCCACCCTTAGACTTTCTTCTAATTATCAGTCAAGAGAACGTTAGGTTTGTGAACTTATATAGAGGAGACTGGCTTGCAGACATTCCTGGAAACACAAGCTGTAAGAGACCTCAAAGATTATGTAGTCCAACCCTCTCGTCTTGCTCATCTGCAAACTGAGGCACAGACAAGTGATTTCTCCAAAATCCTACAAATTCTAAGGGGCAAAGCTGGGACTTGAACCCAGGTTCTCCAGATGTGCAGCCCAATAGCCTCAGTGAATCTGGGATGATACTGGAAAACACAAGCAAAGTCCTTTGTGCTCTGACCGGCGAAGCCAGAGCAGCAAAACAACAGACCAACAAGCTCCTGACACAGCTGCAATAATGCCAAAGGCAGCCAGGCTGTTGTTGGGGGGTGATCTGGGGGGTTTTCTTTTCGTTCTGCTACACTGCTTGGCGGCAGTGGTAGAGGTAAAAAAAAAAAATGAACACGCCTGATGCTATAATGGCTTGTCCAAAGTACATTTTCTGTAGGCTATCTTGGAATATTTCAAAATTCCCTACTATTTTGGCCTTTCTTACATAGTAAGTGGGTGAACTGATCCTTATCAGTTTTCTGTTAAAATAGGAGGTGTCAGAAAGTCTGAGTGTATCTAGATGCTGATGCCTAATTTGTGCATTATTCAAAATTACAGTGGAAGGAACCTTAAAAACCATCTTGGCCAGCTGACAGCTGTTTAGGATTCCTTCCACATCTCCACAAGCGGCCATCCAACCTTTCCTTGGAGACCTTTGGGCAGAGAGAAATTCAACAAACACACAAGGACCCAGTTAATTTTTTTAGAAGTTTTTACTCTCACATGGAGTCTTAAATCTGCCTTTCTAACTTTTACCCATTACCACTAG
>CM053598.1:201031514-201050595 GCA_028646575.1 Pseudocheirus occidentalis
ACATCTTCCACATGACAGCCCTTTCAATACTGAAAGAAAATAGGATGTCTACACTGAAGTCTTCTCTTCTCCAAGCCATCTTCAACTTCTCCTATCAACCGATCTCAGGACCTCCACCATGCAGGTGACCATTCCTCCTGAACTTCTCTAGGTCCTTCCTAAAACTAGGCACCAAGAACTAAAGCAAAAACAGAAAGAACACAGCAGGACTCTCACATCCCCGGTCCTCTCTTTTAACGTAACCTAAGATCTCATTTTCATTTACTGGCAACTGGATCACTGCTTTGAAGTCCACTAATACCCCTAGATCTGTTTGTTTTTTTTTTTAATGACTATCTCAGGGCAGCTAAGCGGTGCAGTGAATAGAGCACAGGCCCTGGAGTCAGGAGGACCTGAGTTCAAATCTGGCCTCATACACGACATAATTACTAGCTGTGTGACCTTGGGCAAGTCACTTAACTCTAACTGCCCTGCCTTCCCTCCTCCAAAAAAAGGAGACTATCTCAAAGTCATTAGCTGTTAATAACTCATATTTAAGGCAGCTGGATGTTGCAGCCGGTAGAGCACCAAGCATGGAGACAAGGAAGACCTTTGTTTAAATCCTACCTCAGATACGAGTTATGCTAACCGTGGGCTAGTCATAACCTTACTCAGCCCCCTCATTTATAAAATGGGAGGGTGTCTGACTCCAAGCTCCCTTCAAGCTCTAATTCTGTGATACTGGTCAATAGTGCTTTAAAGTCTATATAACACTTTCGCCCCACGACTCTGACAAATATCAGAGAGACGCTGCAAAAATTAAATGAGGTAATATAAGTGAAAAACATCATGAAAACTATATAGGTCAAAGCATTGGACACACGTAAAAGGTGAGGGTCATTTCCATTATTTTTTTATAAAGAAATCACGACTTTTCATGGCATCACCTATCCAGGGGGAGGCTGGACGGCCTGGCAGAGAAGGCACCTGGGCTGTGGTCCCTCCATCTCTCGGGGCGCTGAGCCGGCATGCAGCCACGGACACGCACACAGTGCCTCATGCTAAGCGCAGGTGCTTACTGTTTGCTGACTGACCAACGGGCCAGTTCTCATCCCCTTTCCTTCCAACCTCAAGAATCCTCATCCTCTATTCTGAACACCCTCCCGCTTGTTACCGCCCCTCCAAAGAGGCAGTACTTAGAACTAAAAACAATACAAAAAGAAAATGCAGCCTCTCTGAGGGTGGGAGTTCCATTTTTGTATCCACTGCTTGGCGTCAGTAAGCACTCAGTAAATTCTAGATAAATGAATAAAAGAAATATAGTGTTGGACTAAAACTTCACACCTTTGGGCGTACTTATAGGATCATACATTTAGAGCTGAAAGGGCTCCCAGAAGTGGTTCAAATCTGGCCATTTTATAGAGGGAAAAACTGAGGGCCAGGGAGTGACTGACCCCCAATCTGGCACTCTTGCCACCATACCACTACACCCCATGTTCTAGGAACCATGAGTCTCTTAATATGAAATTAAGGGTTTGGGGGCTGCCACGTGTGTTGCTTTGCGCTAAACTTGCTATTTATTACAATTCTCCATTTGTGTGACTTATATGGAACTGGACAATTTCTGAGGTCTGAAAATAAAACGTCTCTATGTCCAAGCTCTTCCTGGTATAATTTCATGCTTCCTTTACCCTTCATTTCCAGCACTATGCACGTCAGCTAGGTGGTGAAATGGACAGTGTAGAACTTGGGAGTCAGAAAGACCTCATTCAAATCCTGCCTCGTTGTGTGGTCCTGGGCAAGCCATTTAACTTCTCAACCTCAGTTTCTTCATCTGTAAAATGGGCACGATAATGGCCCATGCCTTACATGGTTGTTGTGAATCTTAAAGCACCATTATAAGCCTTAAAGTGCTTCATAAATGCTAGATTCTGTTATTATTAAATTAAGAATACAAACCCAGATTTTTGGAGATTGTGTGCTTGACTATCTTAATGCACAAAGCAGAGAAAAAAATACATAATTTTTAAATCCTGCATACTTTTTTAAAGAATAAAAATGTTTTTGTAAAGAGTAATTGTCACTCTCCTGTGAAATTTAGGAGGTACGACAATACTAAACTTGGTTTAGATTCATACCAAGGAGTTGGTGCCAAAATGGGACATCGGAGGTGCAGAGTTTTAGTTTAATTATACCATGGACAGTAAATTAGTGTTTGCTTTCATAATCAAAGGTGGGCCCCAATCAGCAGAACTGAGTTCCAAAGCTGGGAATGAGGGCTACCAGCTCCACAAAAGCAAATGGTGTTTAAAGAAAGTCTAATCTTAAAAAGGAAGGAAACACCTTGAACTGTGAAACCTCAAATATAAGGGTGAGGAAGGGAAATTGGCAAGACTCTCTAATTTTCTATTCTTACAGGAAGTTTATTGCACCATTAAAATCTTACAAGTTTTTCACAGTAAGGGCAAGTGTTGGACTTAAGATTTACTTGCTCTTCACAATCCATTTCGTCTCTTTTGAAATAAAGCAATTTTTTACCATGTATACAACTGCTGTCATAATCTAAATTCCCTCTAGGTAATGGGCAGTCAGAGGAAAGGGACTCACCCACTGGAGGTCAGGTGAGATGACAGACCACGTTCAAACGCCCCTCCCAATCTCTATCCACCCTCCCAGGAAAAGGTGCAGCTCCAGTCCTTTCTCATCCCTACAAGGGATCAAAGACGTGGTACCAGGAGGGACCTTAAAGGTCACCTACTCCAGTCCTCTTTTTACAGATGAGCAAACCAAGGCCCAAAGCGTAGTGACATGCCCGGGATGTCTAACAGAGGCAGGTATCCAACTCAGCTCTCCGGGTTCCAAATCCAGCACTTCACCAAGCTGCAACAGAAGGGAAATATATGCCCTTTCGGGAATTACCTTCGAGAACAAAATTAAAACTGTAAACAGAAAAACTACCCAGAAACTAAAGCGCACGGAGTGCTGTCTGTCCCCCAAGCCCCCGTTGTTCCCTAATATTAGAGAAGAAGCTCGTCCGGGCATCACTTTCAGGCACCAATCGGGTCAACTCGGTCCAACTCTTCCCCCAACGGAAGAGGACAGCTTTACCAAGGGTAGCAACTCGGACGTCTTGGCCCTGGGTAAGTAATGACAGGACCTGGAACGGCCAAAGCCCACATCCCCACACGTGCACATCCACCTCCTGCCTTCTGCCCTCACTCCCGCTGCCAGTATTGTTCTAGGGACCTCGCAACCCCCCTTCCCGAACACCCCCTTCACTCTCCTAACTCCGGGGCGCCACGTTGCCGCCGACGCCGCCTCATCTTCCAAGCGCAACTTTAGGCACCTTTAACACAACAAGACTCCCTAACACCGCCCTGGGTACAGGCCCGGCCAAGGATCGGGAAGGGGGAGGCGAAGGGGGATGGGAGGAGTCCTTTTCTTCACCTCTCTCCAGGTTCTGCACCTTCCCTTCAAGGAGCGGGAGGCACTGGGCTCTACCCCCGCCCGGGATCCCCCTTCCCCAATGGCCCGGGCTTCCCGAAGGGCGGGAACAGCCCCGGGAGGCTCCGCCGGCTGCGGGGGCCCTGGAGGGGAGTGGGGGCGGTGAGAGGAGGAGGAGGGCAGCGGCGGCGGCCGCAGCAGCGTCAGGGATAGGATGCTTGCTTTTTTTTTTTTTCTTCCAAAGGAAGTTGGTTTCCGGGTTTATTTTTAAAAATTAAGAAGCTGTCGGCCTTGCAAGCTTCCTTGCAAGAAAGGAAAGAAAGCAAGGCGACCTCTTTAAAGGCAAAACGGGGGGAGGGAACTGGGGGAGAAACAAACGAAATCTTGCTTCCTTCCTTCTTTCCTTTCTCTCGCTCTCCCGGCAGCTGGAGCAGGTTCCCCCCACCCCCACCCCCGGGCTCCGAGCAGCCTCACCCCCCCCCCCCACCCCGCGCCCAAAGCCAGACGGAGAGAAATACAATGTATCCTATCCGGGCGGCCCGCGCCGCCCACAGCAAGAATTCTCAATGGAAAGCCGGGCGCTCCGCAGGGCAGCCCACCAGCCCCGGGGGTCGGCGGCGGCTGCTGCCCGAGCCAACAAGCGCACGGCCCCAGAGAAGCGGGAAAGCCCGGACCCTCCCCCCACCACCCGCCGATCACTTACGGAGCGGCTCCCAAGCAGCAGCGGCGGCGGCGGCGGCAGCAGCAATATGTCTCCTGCCTCGGCCGCTCTCGCTCTTTCTCTCCGCGCTCGCTCGTCCGGTCTCTTCCCCCCCGCCTCCCTCTAGCTCGCGCGCGCTCGCTCGCTCTCTCGCCTCTCGCTCCCTCTCTCTCCGATCAGCCGCCGTGTGAACTGGAACCAGTCGGCAGTTGTCTGTGTGAATTCCCACAATGCACCGCGAACCTCTCGTCACATCCCCATCCTCGGCCCGTGTCCGGCTGGCAGCGGTCCTTCCCTTTCCCTTCTACTCCCTCCCCTCCCCAACGCCGCGCGCTCGTGCACGCGCCCCATCTAGACCCTCCTTTTCCAGTGCGCGGCCTCGCCCGTTCACTTACAAGCGGGACCAGAACCGCAGCCTGAGGCTCGGGAGCACTCAAGCCCAGCTGCCCAGCTGGCCCGGGCCGCGGAGCCCTCTGCAGGACAGCCTGGCTCCTTGTCCTGTGCAGACTCGAGCTCCGGTCCTGCAGTCTAGAGGGCCTTCCCTTTCTGCTCTCGCCCGTCGGGTTGCTGCTTCCCAGTCCAATTCGAGAAGCATTATTGAATGCCTGCTGTTTGCTGGGCACCGACGTGGTAAGGCTCTCAGGAAACAAAAGACGCACACAGCAAACAGCCCCTACCCTCGAGGAGCTTGCATTCTGCCGAGTGGCGTTGGCCTGACCTGTTGGGTTTGCTGAAGATAACCACCCCGCACCCTCTTCTTTGCTTGCTGTGAGGCGGGGAGTTTAATTCCTTTTCTTTTCTCCTACTTCTTCCCCTGAACCAGTAGACGTAGTTGTCCCGGTTCAGGACTTTCTCAGGGCTTCTTCCGGATAATTTCTCAGACGGTTGCTAGTCTGGAAATCCAGTTGAGAAAAGCCTGTGCAGATTTGGTGAAGCAAAGCATAAAACGCACCCCAGCTTTGCCAAAGAAAACTGCCCGTATCCATAGGGATGGGGACCAAAGCAGGAGAAAGACTTAGAAATGACTAACTGAAGACTACCATCAGCTCCCTCTGCCCCACGTAGACAGAAGGACTTGGACCTGGAAGGAACCTGTTTGACCATCTAGCCCAAACCCTTCGTTTTGTAGATGAGGGAACTCAAACCCAGAGGAGAAAAAGGAGTAGTTCAAGGTCACATAGCTAGCATGTAGCTGAGTCAGCATTCAAACCCAGTTCTTTCATTCCAAATTCAGCGCTCCTTCCACTTACAAGGCAGCGGGGCGCTCGTTGAGGGTGATTGTTGGAAGCCTTACTTAACTGGAGCATAGACTGACCATCTCTCAAGCCGGTTTAGAAATGGAAAAAAGGAAGCAAAAGAAATCATTCTGCTTTGTGCTTTTCAGATTCATAATATACAAAAAGGTCACTGAGGAATACATTCTCTGGTGCTTTTAAAGTCTAAGAGATTTGCCCAGGGTCATGTAACCAAAACGTTAGATGCAGCATTTAACTCCTGTTTTCTTGACTTCTCTGTCATCCAGTATTCTCTACTTATTATCAGTCCAAAAGGGCAGCTTAGAAAGTGTCTGTTAACTGCTGACCTAAACACCTTTCTCAGCTCTACAGAATCTTTATGTGATGAATGGACACTCAAATTATAGCACTTAGAAAGACGAGGAAAACAAAAGATATTCCACAACAGAACACATCTTTACAGTCACATAATTGGCTGGAGGGCACAAAAAATACAAGATCCTAATGTGTTTTTTTTATTGACTATAAAAATGTATTTTATTTAGTATAGCAATATATCACCTAAAAGGCTGTCTTCCAACAGTGTTTCCCTTTCATATGTTAAAGTCATGTAAGACTGCTTCAGAGACATAAGGACAGATAACTGTTTTCCACTCTAATTATTATCATCAAGGGAGGCATAAAGTAGGAAAATGTAGGTGTGACAAAGATGCTTCCTACTTGTTATGAAATGCATCCTTCACAAAATACTAGTTAAAGAGATATTTCCTATAGATTGTGAGATCCTCCAGGTGCTTTCTGTTTTGCAGGTGCTAATGTGATGATTGCATCAGGCTAGGGAATACAGCAGAGCTCCCTAATGAGATATGTAATCACTCAAAAGAATTTGGCCTAACTTCTCACAGGAAAAAAAAAATAGAAGAATATCAAGACCATGATATGAAGTAGGCTAATCAATTCATAAAATTGATCCATCAGTCCCTATATCTTGGATAGTAACTGTGATTAGATAGTGAGCTAGGTTCTAGAATTGTACAGGAGGGGAGCAGGTTGCTTTTTGGAATTTTGTGCTTTTTTTAATGACCTGAGCATTTTCCAGGAAACAAAATCTTCTTTTTTAGCATCAATATTCTTTTCATGATTCTGTTTGGTCATGGCCTATCACAGTCTCTGAAGAATTGAAGTTTCAGGTCATCTCAAAAATAATGGAGAGATACTTGGTAGAAATCAATAGCTGTAACATTACCAGTGCCAAATTGCTTGGTAGAAGTTGCAGAAATAACATCAGATAGAAATATGGCTGGAAAAGGGGGAAAGCTGAGAATGAGTGAGAAATGACTTTGAGGGGGTACACTTTCTGCACCCTCTGTAAAGACTCCTCAGAATGAGAAGGCAGAGCAGGAAACCAGAGATAGGCTTTTATAAGACTGGACAGACCTGAGAGCTGGGTTTACACAACCTAGGACTCTTCCCCCCTTCCCTTGCTGTTGTCAGCATTAGGCCCCTTTTAGGAGTTTTAGACCTCTACCCTTGCTTGTGACTTTTTTCCCTCCCTTACTGTGGCATGTCCTTATTTTACCAAATGAGGACATGGATAATACCTTGGCTTCCTGTCCCACCTCCCAGCCAACAGGAGATAGTGGTACGCTTCTTTGTTATTTGCCATTGGGTTACCAAGATTGAGAGTCCACCTCCCAGCCAGTAGGAAAAGGGACGGCCAGGGGGAGGGGGCTTGATTGCATTAGGGTATAAATTCTTGTTCTGTCCTTTGTAACACACCTCCTCTTCTTCATCCCAGCCATGGAAAGGACCGCCCTCTTCCTGGGGAGGGGGGGAAGAGAATAAAATTTCCTGTTCCTTCCTCGGGATACCTCTGACTTTTGATTTTTCTTGGGTAGGGGATTTTTGGGGTCTCCATACCCCACAGAACTTGATGGATAGCTGATTGGCATTCACATAGTGTGAAAAGGTGCTTAGCACGTTTTTTAGACTCCCAGACTGACGACTTATGGGAGGGAATAGATAAGACTAATGAGGCATGAAGAAATGTGGCAGGAATTTCCCTTCTCTGGAGATCTCCAAAGAAGGATAGATAGCCATTTGTCAGAAGTACTGTAGAAGAAAATAGAGAGAGAGATACATAGAAATGGGTTGGACTAAGTGGTAACCTCTGTCTAACTCATACATTCTATGAAAGTGCTTTTACATGTACCATTTTATTTGATTCTCACAATAATCCTAAGAGGTAAAGAGAGTAGTTATTATTTCTTCCCCATCTCTAAATGATGAAATCCTACTCATTCTTCAAGGTCTAGACTTGTCCAGGAGGCTCTACCTGTTCTTTGATTAGAATGAGCCCTCCCTCCTCTAGGATTTAGGATCTCTCCTATGGACTTACTATATTCCTTTATATTACAGCTGTATGGTTACTTCTCTCCATATTTTATTGCCTCTACTAGATTATAAGCTTTTTAGAGTAAAGACTGTGCCTCATATCTTTTTTTTAATCTCCTCCAGCACCTAGTAGATATGTAATGCTTGTTTTAATGAATGAATGGATGGACTGATGAACTCCCATTTTATTTCCTGTTAATAGGGAATGTGACATCTTTACTTTTTATTTGGGATTTTTTTCTTCTCTGTTTCTGTCTTTTTTCCCTTTTTGGTATATTAATTATTTGGCATGTCATTACTTAACTTTCATTTACGACTGTATCTTTTGCTCATGTTTCCTTTATTGATTACTAGTTTTTATTGAGTTGTGATCTATAAGTGATATATTTAGTGTTTTTACATTTTTTTTGTTATGCTCTAGAACACAATCAGTTTTTGTAAGTAATGTGATGCTGAGAATTTATATTTTTAATTCCATATGCCAAAACTACTAGAGGTTTTTCCAAGTCTAATTTTTCCAAGAATCTCCTCAGCTTTTTTTCTCGTTTTTTCTTTCTGTTAGATTTTTCTAGTTCTAAACAAGAATATTAAAGTGTCCTATGGTTATTGTTACTATCAATATCTTTTTTAAATTCCATTAGCTTTTCCTTTAAAAACTTAGATGCTTTGTTATTTAGTGTGTATATATTTAATAATGTTCTTTTTTAACTGTCTGTGATGCCTCCAAGAATAATGAAGTTTTCCTGCTAATCTCTCTTAACATTTTCTATTTTTATTATTGCCTTATTGAAATAATAAATTGAATTTATTTTCTGTAATTGTATGAAGCATAATAAATTCTTTTCTAGTACCTCATTTTCATTCTGTACATGTCTCCATGTTTTAAAAATGTTGTTGGTAGAAAACTGTTATTGAGTTTTGTTTCCTTACCAGTTCCACCATTCCCATTTGTTTTAGTAAAGCAATAATGTCCCTAATAAGACATTTAGTTCACTTGTGTTTAAGGTTAAAATAATTTGTATTTTATTCGGTTAAATTCTGTCATATTAAATTTAAAATCAGCATCAAGGCACTTCAGTTTGTTTCTTTTATATGTATCTGTTGATCATTGCATCCCTTACCCTGCTGCCCCCAGCCAATTTTTTTTTCCTCCTATCCATCCTTTTCCACCCAGAAAGGTACAGAATCTTCCCTTCCCTCTAAGAAACTATCCAGTTTCTTAGTTTGAATAATATTCATTTGTAGTGACCCTCTCTAAGAAGTGCTAATTTAATTCTCTTTTTTATTCCTTTCTCCACCTATGATACTCTAACTTCTACTTTCTTATTCATGGGTTTTGTGCTCAAGTATTCTTTCTTTGTTCTTTCTATGACTCACATGCAAAGTGGGGATTCTGGAAAACAAAAGCCTTGCGCCTTCCTCTATCTAGCCCAACTCTATGCAATTTCAGATCTCTCTCAAGCCTTCCTTCTCTCCCATGCCTCCTTTATTTCCAATCCTCTCTCCCTTCCTTTTCCCTCCCTTCCTCTCCCCTCTCCTCTCCTCTCTCTTCCCTCTCCCCCCTCTCTCTCACACACACATATTCTCACATCTGTTTTTATAAGGAATTATATTAATTAATGATGGAGGCAGTGGGGCATGGTAGAAGTAGCTCTGAATCCACAGCCAAAGGACTTTGTTTGATTCCAAACCCTTTCATTTATCACTTAAGAATAGAACCTCATCCCATTTGCCCATCTTCCATTTCAGATACATTCCTTGGGGTAAGAAGCAGACCTAAGAAAGATTACTCCTTCCTAGAGAAGTGCCTATTCCTGAATTGAAGTGAACTTGTGCCAAGGCCAAAATCATAGCTCCTCCCAACACCCCCGGGGGAATGCACCACAATGAAGTGTTTTCACTCTTCTCTCTCACCCCAGAGCTATTTTCTAGATCTCCCAAAGGCCCTCCATAGGGCAAGAGGCAGAAACAAAAAGCCACACTCTGCTCCTTTAAAATCTTAGGCTTGGTAAATATGCTTCTCCAGGTTCACACCTTGTATCTCTTCTCTTCTTAGCCCATTCCAAAGATCAGCTTTTCCCACCTCAAATATATTGATTTCATATTAAGGGTACATTTTTCTAGTGCAAGAAATATTTCTTCAATTTTTTTCTCCATTCTTTTGATATACTCCTTTGAAGTTTGCTCATAAATACGTTTTTGTTGTTTTATTGCTCCTAGGAGAATGTATTTTTTTAAAGACAAAACCAACAGCCTTCTTTAGCTCAAGAAACAAAGTCATAGAATCTGAGAGTTGGAAAGAACCGTACCACCCATCTACTCCAACACAAAAAAGAATATTCACTATATCACACCCGACAAGTGGTCAATTAGCCTTTGCTTAAAGGTATACAAGGAAGGGTAACCAACCACCTATAGAAGCAGCACATTCCACTTTTAGACAGCATTAATGGTTAGGAAGTTTTTTTCAGGCATTAAGCCTAAATCTCTTTGCAATTTCCATCCATCGGTATGGGTCTCATCCTCTGGGTCCCAAAATAACAAACCAATCCCTCCTCTGCATGATATCCCTTCACATACTTGAAACCAGTGGTGTGCTAGAGTCAGCTTGTACCTCCTTATTGCTAGAAGTTAGGCCCCTCTTAAGAGTCCAAATTAACTTTTTGGAAATCACATCACACTGCTCACTTAGCTTAGAGTCCACTCAGACTCCCAGATCATTTTCAGAAAAACTGCTGTCTAACCATGTTTCCCCCATCTTATACTTGTGAAGATTTTTGTTTATAACAAAGTGAAAGACTTTTACGTTTATCCAAATTAAATTTATTTTATTAGATTCAGTTCATTGCTTTGGTCTTTTGAGAACCTTTTGGATTCTTCCTCTGTCACTCACTGGGCTAACTATCCGTCTCAGTTTTGCATCATCTGCAGATTTGATGACAATACCATTTATGCCTTTATCCAACTCATTAATTTAAAAAGAAAGTGTTTTAAAGAATGAAGCCAAGCAGATATCTCTGGGAGTGCTCCACTGGAAACCTCCTGCTACGCTGATATTGAACCATTAACAATTACTCTTGATTCCAGCTCTTTCAATTCCCATAAAATGATCACGAGCTGTTCTATCAAAAGCTTTGCTAACAATTCAGGCAAAGTATATTCACAACAGTCTCTTCCTCTATTGGTTCAGTAATAATATTAAAAATGGAAATGAAATTAGTCTGACATGACCTGCTCATAATGAAGCCATACTATCACTTTGTAATCACTATATCCTTTTCTCCGTATTTACCGACCAACTCTAGAATTTTTAATTGAAATTTTAAAATTCTAGAATTTTTCCAGGAGTTAACATCAGATTCATTGACCTCTAGTTTTCAGATTCTGTTCTCTTCCCTTAAAAGCTGGGGCCTCATTTACTGTCTTCCAGTCTCAAAATGTAACTTTTATTTTTTATGATCTTTCAAATATCACGGAGAATGACTCAGCAAACACATTTACCAGCTCTTTCAAGACTCAACAATGTAAGGCATCTGGGTTGAGTCACTTGAATTCAAGGACCACTAGATTTTCTCTTATTATTTTCTTAATTATTTTGGCGATCAACTCCTGAGCAGTGGTTTTGTTCTGTAATTTTCAGTAAAGGGCATTCTTTCTCTTTAAAAAATTTTAAATAAGCCTTTTTTTTCTCCCTCCCCCCAACATTGAAAAGGGGAAAAATATTTTTTAACAAATATGCATAGGCAAGTAAAACAAATTCCCACACTGGACATGTCAAAACTAAGTTACTCATACCACATATTGATCCTATCACCTCTCTGTCATTAAGGTACTATTTTTCATTATCAATTCTCTGGAATTCTGGTTGGTCATTACATTGATCAGAATACTTAAGTTTTTCAAAGTTACAACTGTTCTCCTGGTTCATTTCACTTTACATCAGTTCATACAAGTTTCTCTGAAACCATCTCAAATAATTTCTGATGGTAAAATTCCATTACATCGATACGCCATATTTTATTCATCCATTTTCTAATTGATGGGCATCCTCTTAGTTTCTAGTCTAGAAGTCTTTTCCAAGACAAAATGAGAGCTGAGCATCTCAATCTTCCTTTTGTTTGTAGCTTTCAACATCCCATCCATGTCAGGCAAAGGTTTTGTCTCTTCTTTGATCTTCATTTTTCTTGCAATATAGTTTTTAACTTTTTTTTTGCCCTTTAGAAGCTTCATGTCATTCTGACCTTTAGCCTTCCTGACAATCTTTTCACAGAACTATCCCACACTCATTATACATTAACTGACTTTCCTTCTGTCTTTTGTACATTTCATGTTAAGCTTTTAGTTGGTTGGTGAGCATCCACATTGGCCTCTAGAATAAGTTCATTTTTCTTCCTCTTTGGGATTATTTTTCTTTATGTCTTTAGAATTTCTTTTTAAGACTCTCACCCTTCCTGGGATGACTTACTTCCCTTGAAGCATTCTGGTCCATAGAATCCTACTTCTCTCTCTTCTGGACCCTTTGAACTCTGTCAAAATCTAGGATATTTATCAGACTGTGACCTCATTTCCCATCCTTCTCTGTCACAAAATCTAAGATGAAGTGATGGACTTCCCCCCAAGTTTCCCATCATTTCTATTCAACAACCAGTTCCTCCATGTTAGTGAAAATCAGATCCAGAATAGAGTTTTCTATTATTGGTTTGTCCACCTTTTGAAGGATAAAATTATCACTAATATAAGAGGTATGCCACATGGGCTCTGATCTCTTTTGGCCAATGTAAGGCATGTATGTCCTTGTGGATCTGTGGTGGCTCACAAGGAGGCAAGAATAGTCATTCCTAGGATCTCCTTCTCCCATCTTTCTTCAAGGAAGACTTTAATTCCTGCTGGAAGGAAACAGGAAATTGGAACCAGAGGCCGACCACTCTGCTCTCCTCTGAGAGAGGGGGCACCAGGCAAGATTTATATATATTTACTCCCTTAAATATGATTAGTCTAGGTGAAGTAGTTTTCAGATTCAAGCTACAGCTCCCAATCACAATTTCCGTAATAGGGAAAGAAGTGTCCCAAATTTCCTATCAGTTGTTAGTTCTACAATGAACACATAGTAAATTGCAAAGACACTCATTTATTTAAATTGATAGCCAATTAGAAATCCATGGAAGTGTACATAGGAAAATATATACCAGACAATACAGAAAGAATGAAATCTCCCATTGGGGGAAGATAACTCAGCTCAACCAAGAGAGCAGATTCTCAGGTCTCACTCAAACAGAAATTCCCTAAAATCTCGAGTGGCAAGCTGGAAACAGGGACATGATCAAAGTTTTTCCAGCTTCTCTACATGTCAGCTTCTCAGAATCTTTCTCTCTTTGTGGACTTTAAGAAACATTAAAGTCATATGTCTTCCGGCTTGATGCTGGAAGCCAGAATAGTGATGTCTCTTCTCTCCCATTGTGCCACCTCCGCCCTGCCCCTCATGCTGGTGAAGGGCACTGAGTAATCAAACTCCAATAAGGAAAGACTTCCCTTTCAGCCAAGAACTTAGTAGTTCCTCTGCTTTTGGCAGAGAAGGACTTCCAGCAAGAAGGATTATAAATGAAGACATAAATTTCATTTGTACAATCCTTTATTACTAATTACATGAAAAGCCAAAAAAAACCTACCTTGTTTATTGTGCCTAGCGTTTTTTGCATTAGATTTGTCTCTACTCTAGAGAGTTCTCTCCCTCCTGCTTTGTACCCTTTCTTGCCCCACTCTTTTTCTGGACACCTCCCCATATTTTCTAGAAACTTCCATTCCCTATGGAACCTTACTAATTGGTATATATGCAGCACAGTAAAAAGAATGCTGGACCTGGACTCAAGAAGACCTGGGTTCAAATTTGGCCTCTGATACTTTACTTGCTGTTTCACCCTGGACAAGTTACTTAACCTCTCTGCTTCAGCCTCTTCATTTGTAAGATGGAGAAAATACCTCTCAGGGTTGTTGTCAAGATCAAATGTACTTTAGTGGTCTGACAAATAGCAGGCATCCAATAAATGATTGTTCTTTCTGTCCCTTTCTCCTTCTCTCCCTGTTTCTGACCTGAATGAGACTTCTCACTTCCTGTTAAACTCCTAGTCTCTTCCAAATCCTGGGGCAGAAAGCCTGGACTCACCTGAGTGTAGGGGTTGATAGGCTGGCTCTCTCTGGATCACTGATTCCCTTCTTTCTCCTGCCACTTCTCTCCTCCTGAAGATCACCTCAGCTGATACCTGCACTCTTTCTTCTTCATACTCTTGTGTGTCTCAAGTTAAGCTTTATCTTGTGTGAATTAAAGAATAATGGTAAACAATTGAGAGTTAGTAGCTCTTGATTTTTTTTAAGTGAATTATTTTGGCAGTATCTAGCACACTTTTAAATTGAAGCAGCATTTTCTTTGATGCAAAACATTTGTGTATGTTATAGTGTGTCCATATCATACTCACGTTATTTTTTTTAATATGTGAAGCAATATGTCAATGTGTCTAATTTCCCAGTCATTAATTTTACTTCATCTGTTCAAATTCTACAAGATCAATTGATTTGTTCTCCTCCAAACTATGAATTAGATTAAAAATGTCTATGTCCTATTAATTCACAACAAAAAAATCATTTTTATCACTATGCTGACAGCTTTAAATGCAATTAAAACTATATTTGCAAAGTTACAAATATCAATTGTCCTACCTAATTGCAAAGCTAAATGTCCCTTTTTTGAACTATTTCTGCAATAACTGATTCATTTTATATATCTTGTATCCTATAAGAAACTTTATTGTTAGAAATGGGCATTATCTCTAATTTCAAATGAAATCTTCAAACATACACTTGAAAATTACTTTCACAACACAGTGAGATTAATTTTTCTGCAATAGGGTGAGCTTCTGGTTTTTGTGATTTGATAATTTATTAAATATGAAGCTTCAGTTACTTTTCTACTTTATTGTTTATTCACAGAAATAAGTGAATCAACATTGTATATTTTCAAATCTTGTTTTTTCCACTTAAAAAAATTAAGTAGGCTTATCAAATGAAGTCAAGTCAGCAAGTATTCATTAAGCACTTAATGTGTTTACTTTTTAAGTACTTATATGTCAGGTATTGTGCTAACCATTGAGAATACAGTGCATGCAGAAAGACTGCCTGCATGCCATCAAGGAACTTACAGTCTAATGGTGGAGGAAAATACATAAAAGGGAACTGAAAAGCTAAGGAGAAAGTGGAGAGATGAAGGTACTTGACATTGAGGCATTGTAGAGAAAGTGCCAGAAGTGTGGACTGGAGAGGAATGAAGACATGGCTGGCCTGGATCTCCTCTTTCAAATGGAGGTTCAATCAGAGAGAGAGGTTACAGAGACAGAGAGTGCTTTCAATGTGTGAGGTCCAGGGTTATATTATAAACATTACTTTTATATTTCAGTTGTGAATGTTGAGGTAACAGAGAAAGTTTTAAATTGCTATTTGTAAGAACCCTAGCCCTATTACACATTGCTGTCATAAATATTCATTGTCTCCATGAAATGAAAAACCAACTTAATGTATTCTTCATTATATTTCCTCTTTTTACAGATGTCAATAATAGATTTCTTGAACATCTTTATTATTATAGAATTATGACCTGTTGAATGACTTTTGCTAATTTCCTGATCAAAGTGTATTGAACCCAAGTGAATACTTTGAGATTTCACATTAAAATATTTTTCTCAACATTCTTTGTTTTGTACATTTCTTAGTGTTTAGCCAATAGTTTGTTGAGGCTGCTATAATTCTAAAAATGGGAACCATTGGCTAACAGAATATAATGACCTAATTGAAATGGACTTGTTCACTATAGTTGTTTACAGATATACATATACATATGCATACGTATACACATATAACACATACACCCACACATACACACATATACACATACATATACATATGCATACCCATATGCATACAACACACAGTGCACATGTACACAAACACATATACATACATGTACATATGCATATAACTATACATATACATTCCCCCCCATCATCCTACATGTCTAGTTTCTGATAGACAGACTCAAATTCTTCCCTTATGCTGAATGTCCATAATTTTCATTAATGATAATGCTTATGAAGATATGTTACTTAGGGATTTCCTTTTGAGCTCCTTTGCATTTTAGACTATCATATTCCAATTTTTCCTTTGATTTCTCATAAGTGATGAGTAGCTTTGAGCTATTTGAACTAATTTTCCTCGGTTAATGACTCTATGACATTTCTCTGTGCGTTAACCATAGTCCATTGACATCCCATGTCAACGGGATCCTATTAATTAATCCTATTTCTAGTACTTTTGGTCAATTTTTCTTTGGACTTCTGAGGCATAAAATTTAGGCTGTTTTATTGTGTTTTTCTGTAATAATCCTTAAAAGTTATCTTTCCACCCTGTTATCAAGCTCAGTTTCCTTGGCATGTGTTCATTCAGTCTTTATTTTTATTTCATGGATTTGTAATCTCTCTCTGCTTTGTAGAGTTCTAAATTTGTATTCTCTTTATCAAAGACTGCATTGTTTAGGAGATATTTTCCATTATTTGCTTTAGTTTCTCTACTATCTGGTTCATCTTTTTCGAGTCCTTCTTTTAGAGCTCTACTTAGGTGGATGGAGAGCTCACAGAATTTATTATAATACTTTCTACTTCATTGAAAAATGTTCAGTTTTGTTATAGCTGTTACTTTGTTGGATGCTTTTTCTTCACTATTCTCGAGCTGTTTTTTTCTATGATACTCTTCCTACAATAAGTTCTTTCCTATCTCATCTTTGCTGAACTAGAAATAAGCTCATCTCAAGCTTCCACCTGGTTGCCTGAGCTTAAATGAAGCAAGAAAAATTTGCACTTGCTTCAAACACAGGCATTTAGAAGCCAGTCCCCCCATATTACAGAAGAAAGTATCCATCCCTCCAGGAATGGGGAATGGCTTAAATTTTAAGAAAAACAAAGCTTTTCATTAAGAACTCTGCTCTAGCAATTAAACATCCATTCTTAAACACCAGAAATAACAATGCTGCTACCTTAATCATATTAATGAGGAGATTAAGAATATCTGTGGGAGACCTTTAAATTCTTTTTTCCTTCATTCTTCTAGAACCTCTCTCCTTTTTCACCCAAGGCAGTTGGTAATGCCAGTAAATAGAGCACTGAACCTGGAGTCAAGAAGACTTTAGTTCAAATATGACCTCAGACACTAATTGATTGTGTGACCCTGGGTAAATTGTTTAACCTCTGTCTATGCATCCTAGGCCATCACCAGTCCTCTTGACCTTTGCATTGCCACTGGACTTTGATGATTCTGGAGGAGAGAGTGAGGCTTTGCACAGCTCTGCCCCACTCACATCCAATCCACATACAAGTGAAGGCATCCCCCTTATGATATCTTTGGTCCTCTTCAAGAACAAAAGACCAACAACAACAACAAAATGAAGATAATAAAAGCCTCTCTTTCACAGAGTTGTTGAGCATCAGATGAGATAACATTTGTAAAGGGCTTAGCATATTTGCCTGACACATGGTAGGGCTATATAAATGCTTATACCCTCCTACCCCAAACCTTTCTTTCTTTGTTCTAGTCTCAGAGAACAAGGTAGCTTTTCTCTTTGTCAAGATAAATGCAATTCTGCATAGGTAAAATGTGTATCTGGAGTCACAAATACCTCCTTCCCCAATCCCAAGGCTTATCTCCTTGCTCACATTCTTTCCAGGTTCCAAGGCAGTTTATTTTTGTCCAGAATTCTATTGAGAGACTTTTTTTTCAGGTAGTGATTGGACTAGATGGTTATCAAAGGACCTTCCAACTGTGAAATTCTATGATTCTATGAAGAATTCAAATAGAACACTGGCCCTGGAGTCAGGAGAACCTTAGTTCAACTCTGGCCTCAGACACTTGACATTACTACCTGTATGACCTTGGGTGGGTCATTTAATCCCAATTACCCAGCCTTACCACCCCCAACCCCCCCCAAAAAAAGAATTCATGCTGCCTGGGTTTTATAATGAAAATGGATACGCAGCCCACTTATTGGTCCAATTATAAGGCCTAGAATTGAATAGAGAAAGAAAATGAGTTGCGTTATATTTGGGAAATTGCTCAGTACTTTGAGTGTTTTCAAATTCTTGTAGCTACTATAATAATGATGCCTACTATGTTATCTGGTAAAGATATAAGATATCCTAAGTCCAGTGTTGTATTAGAAATATCGTCCTGATCCTGGGGTCAAGGAGCTGACACAAGTGGAATGGTAAGACTGGTCGTTGCTATACCTCCTACTGCACTGTTGGAAGGCAAAGAAAGTAATATACCTCTTTATGCCCTCTGTTTTTTCTTTATTTGTAGAGTTAACCCCAAGTGGGATACATACATGCAGTCCTTTCTTAAGATATGAGGGGGACTGTGGAGAATTTTTGGAATTATTCCTCTGATACATTGAAACCAGATATCAAGAAGAAGTTCTGGAAAACTATTGGATGAAGTCATCTGTGAGGGAAAGTGATTAATAATTGTATTTATAGATTTTGCTATATTTAATGAACCATATGATTAAAGAAAGTTGATTGCCTGTGTAATATAAATATAGGATACTAAGACTGAACACTAGAAAATTTCCTTGAGGATCTCTAGAGCCATAGACTGTTGTCTTTTTATAGTCAAACACTAAAAGGGAGCTGTGATCTCACTGACATCGAAACTTCCTCTAACAATACAGATTGTGTGGGAATTGTTTGGTGGCAGGGGGAAGCTGTGTTAGAGTAAGGGGAGCTGCATCAGAAAATTGCTGTTCTATCACATTGGTAGCAAGGACCTCCCATGATGTAAATAACTAGACAATCCTCCTATCATGGGCAATTCTAAGGTAGGAAAAGGGAATAAGGGGGGAAAGAAAACAAAAATGTGGAGGAATTCAAAAGCCAGAAGTCCTAAGGCTTTCCTTTCTTTTACAGAAAGACTAAGCCTTGAAGTTTCACAGTCTTAGTCCATGTGATGAGTGATGTCACATCTTTCAAGTTTATAGTGGTTCACCTAATGCAAAGTGGGGATGATGAACCAGAGCAGCAGCAGAGAACATTGGAGCCATGGTGCAGACAATAACATCCCAGCGCACATATTTCTTTTCCTGGTGTGAGGTAGTGTATCAGCAATGCAGCATTCACAATGCCTACAGTAACTATAAGTATGCTGATATGGTTATTAATCACAAAATGTAACAGGCTCTCTACATGAGAAATATAGTCAGAGCATTTATTCAAGTACCAGAAGACTGAGTCCCAAAACC
>CM053598.1:201051095-201068127 GCA_028646575.1 Pseudocheirus occidentalis
TGAGGAAGAACGGTGAAGGTCTAGTGAACTCCTTCCCAGATGAAATCAAACTATTCCTGACTAGTTACAGCCACAGAAATAGGGGAAAAATCATTGGCAAGGTTGATATCCCCATAATACTAAGCCTCGGCCTGGGTTACCTAGTCTCTTTGCTCAAAGGGAGAGAAAGCTGTATCTGGTGTTATTCATGAGAGTATACCCCAACATCTGAAATAATTTTAGAAAGAAATTTATTAGGTCATTTAGTAGAGGAGAAAGAGTGAGGAAGGAGAGGGCTCTGAAAGGTTTACTATTACAACACAGATAGTTTTCTTTCCATAAATCCTCATTATACAAATTCAACTTTGCCTAAAGAACTCTGAAATCTCCATTCCAAAAAAAACCCCACCTATGTTGGTTTTACTGTACAGTACTATTCTCTCTTTCTCTCTCTCTGTCTCTCTTTCTCTTTCTCCTTCCTTCCCTCCCTCCACCCACTCTTGCTCCTCAGCTTGGTGCTCCACACCCTCATCAAGAAAAAAATAAAATAAACTTTCCAAGTGAAAGCAAAAGAATAGACATGCAGAGAGATTGCCACTGCTGCTGCCACCACTGCTACCACTGCTACTGCCACTGCTGGATTAGGACTTGGCTTGAGACCTCTGGTTGAGAGAGTGGAATCTTTTGCCTTGATACATCCTCCCTTCCCTTGCCCTGCACTGTGTTCACCCCAAGGTGTCTGTCTTCTGTCTGTCCTGCCCCCTGCCTGTTGCTGTTTTTTCTCCTGTCTGTATGTCGAGCCACCAGTGTCTTTCCTCCACTTCTTCCTCTTGTTTCTGGCCAGGCCCCCATGTGGCTGGTACTACCCCACTATTACTTCTTCTGCTCTTGCTTCTCTGTCTCCCACCTCCATTTGTCCTTAAACCATCTTCTGATCTTTCTCCACAGGTGTGCAACCCCTTCCTGCCTCTCTTCCTCCTCCATTCCTCATATCTGCAGCCAAATTCACATTAAGTAAAAATCACTTATGTAGAGGTCTGCTGAATGGTATATACATATATATATGAATATATATGTATATATGAATATATGATTTAGACAAGAGTGCCTCCACACAAAGCACATGTAAACAGTTAAGCAAAATTGCCAAGGGGCAACTTGAAAGCCAGGTAGATGGAGGTAGATGTGAGTAAGTGTGAATTTTGACTAAAACTTCAGTGAAGCCAAAACACAAGTTTGGGTGAACTTATCACAAGTTCTGGGTGTGGTAACCCAAAACAAGAATGTTTTAGGTAGATCCAGGACCCGGGGGAATCCAATATACCTTGTAGCCATCTTCAGCATTCCTAGAGAATTATCAAAGTCAGGTGAGATTCTAGGTGTGGACAACCTTTAATCATATAGTATCAGATTTAAACAGTATAATAAATTGTCCTGAACAATATAATACCCTGTTTAGCACAATAGCATTCCATCACATTCACATGCCATAACTTGTCCAGTCATTCCCTAACTGATGGACATCCTTCATTTTCTAATTTTTTTGGCACCACAAAAAACAGTTGCTATAAATATTTTTATACATAAGAGTTCTTTTCTTTTTTCTTTGATTTCTTTGGGATATAGGCCTAAGAGTGATACTTCCAGGTCAAAGGGTATGCATAGTTTCATGTTCCTTTGGGTATATAGCTTCAAATTGTTTTCCAAAATGGGTGGGTTAGTTCGCAGCTCTACTAATAGAAGATTAATGCACTGATTTTCCTACATCCCCTCCAGCATGTGTTTCTCCCACATTCCTTTTCTGAAATCTTAGTCAATCTGATAGGTATGAAGTGGTACCTCAGATCTGAATTTCTCTAATTATTAGTGATTTAGAGCATTTTTTAAAAAAATATGGCTATTGATAACTTGAATTTCTTCTTCTGAAAATTGCATGTTCATATCCTTTGGCAATTTATCAGTTGGGAAATGGCTTTCATTCTTATAATTTGATTCAGTTTTTTTATAAATTTTAAAAATGAAATTTAGTGGGGTGGCTAGGTGGCACAGTGAATAGAATGCTGGCCCTGGAATCAGGAGGACCTATCAAATCTTGCCTCAGATACTTAACACTTACTGGCCATGTGATCTTGGGCAAGTCACTTAATCCTAAGTGTCCTGCCTTCCCTGCTCCAAAAAAGCAAAAGCCAAAAAAAAAAAAAAGAAACCTTTTTCAGAGATACTTGCTACAAATACTCTTCCCCAGTTTCCTGCTTCTCTTTCAGTTTTAGCTGTATTGTTTTGTTTGTGCAAAAACTTTCAAGTCTTATAAAATAAAAAATTATCCCTTCTTTGGTAATGAATTCTTTCCCTATCCATAGATATGGTAAATAATTTCTTCCCTGATCCACTAATTAGCTTAAGATGTCACCTTTTCTGTCTAAATCATGTACCAATTCTATTTTAGTATAAAGTATGAGATGTTAGTCTAAGACTAATTTCTGTCAAACTGCTTTTCAATTTTCTCAACAGTTTTCGTTAAGTAGTGAGTTCTTACTACTTACTACCCCAATATCTGAGATTTGGAGGTTTAGCTATGCTGGTTTTCTTCTATGTAATTGTATTTCAAATCCATCCCACTGATCACCTTCTCTATTTAGTAACCAGTACCAAGTTATTTTGATGATTTACCACTTTGTAGCATTGCTTGAGATCTGGCACTGGTAGACTTCTTTTCCTTCCATCTTCCCTCGTACTGATTCTTTTGATATTCTTGACCTTTTGTTTCTTTAGATCAAATTTATTATTTTTTCTAATGATTTGAAGTAGTTCTTTGGGAGTTTGACTAGCATGGCCCTGAATAAGTAGATTAATTTAGGTAGTATTATCATTTTTATATTATATTGGCTCAGACTATTCAAGAGCAAGTAACAGTTCTACCATTATTTAGATCTACCTTTATTTAAATAAAGAGTGTTTTATAATTATGTCCATAAAGTTCTTTGTGTGTCTTGGCAGGTACAAGTTATTTTAAGTAGTATTTCTTTTTCTTTCTTTTCCTACTCAATGCTGAGTAGAAAATGCTATTGGTTTGTGTGGGTTTATTTTATATCCTACAACTCTGCTAAAATCGTTAATTGTTTCTGTTAGTTTTTCAATCTACTTTAGATGTTGTATCACCTAAAAAAGCGATCATTTTGATTCCCCCTTGCCTATACTTATTCCTTCAATTTCTTTTTCTTGTCTTATTGCTATAGTTGACATTTCTAGTAAAATATGGACTAGTAACATTGATAATGCACATACCTTGCCTTATTCCTGTCTTATTGGAAAGACTTTTAGTATTTTCCCACTCCAGATAATGCTTACTTTTGGTTTTAGATAGATACTACTTATCATTTTAAGAAAAGCTCTATTTATTCTTGTACTTTCTAGGAATGGTGTTGTAGTTTGCAAAAAAAATTTCTATAACTATTAAAATAATAATATGATTTTTGTTGTTGTATTTGTTGTTGATATGGTCAATCATGCTTACAGTTTTCCTAATATTGAACCAGCCCTGCATTCCTGGCATAAATCCAGTCTGGTCATAGTATATGATCTTTGTGATATATTGCTATAATTTCTTTGCTAGTATTTTATTTAATTTTTTAAATTAATATTGATTAGGGAAATTGCTGTATAGTTTTCTTTTTCTAGTTTGACACCCTGGTTTATGTTTCAAAACCATATTTGTGTCATAATCCCCTTTCCTAGTATACTGGCGGCTTCTGTAAATTTTTGGATTGTGTGGAAGCACTTACTTCTTTTTTATTGTAGTTTAATATGGGAGGCTTCATCCCAGGTCTTGGTGGTATTGGGTGGTATATGAGGAAGCAGAAAGTAGGAAGCAGGAACCCTTCCATATTTTTGGCAATTATTTATGAAGTACTACTGTGTGCAAGGACCTGTTATCTCTCCTTGTCATCCCTCAACTCATCTCCAACTTCAGTTATATATAAAAATCTTTTTTTTTAAAGTGAGGCAGTTGGGATTAAGTGACTTGCCCAGGGTCAAAAAACTAGTAAGTGTCAAGTGTCTTAGGTCAAATTTGAAGTCAGGTCCTCCTGACTCCAAGGCCAATGCTCTATCTACTGCGCCACTTAGCTGCCCCCTAAACACTATTTGTTTTTTTAAAAAAATGCTGGAATTTTCTTCCCTTTCTTCCTATTATATTCATTTGGATTAAAAAAACTGTTGCAATATTGATTCTAATCATGTTTCTTTAACTCAATGCATTAATAGTGTATGGTACCAAGCATAGATTGGTTACAGGTACAGATGTGGGCCCTCTAAGGTCCTTTCTTGCCCTGAAATTCAAGTCTTCTGTGATTTTGCATCTGAATACTCTCCTAACATTTCTGAAAGTGGTCATCTAGCTTCCAGCTGAATGCAGTGAGTCATAGGGGATTTCACTGTCTCTTGAGGAAGTCCATCCCATTTGTGGATAACTCAAATAATAAAGAAAATTTTATTTATACTGAGCTGACATGTGATGGAAAGAATACAGAATTTGGAGTCAGAGGCTTTGATTTTGAATCTCAGCCCCTCCTTGTGCTACCTACGTGGAACTTTGGACAAGTTACTTAATTTCTTTGTCTGTATAGTGAAGGTGTTGGGTTAAATAACATCTGAGATACTTTGAAGCTCCAAATGTTTTGATCTCATGACTTAAAATGACTTATGAATCATGATCCTGCAAAATTTGCCTCTTCAACAATTCCATAGACTGTCCTAGTATTGTTCACTAGAGCAAGCAGTACAAGTGTAATCCCTCTTTGCACATGACAGCCCTCTGAATACTGGAAGACAATGATATTCCTTCCTTAGGTCTTCTTTTCTCCAGGCTGAGAATTCCCTTCTTCTTCAAAGTATCCTCCATGACAGCCTTCCACTCCCTTCCTGTCCTGGACAAACTCCACTTTATCAAAAACTTTGTTCCACATTATTAAATGCATTGAGGAATGAGAACATTAATTATTTAACTCCTTTTTTCACTTTGAAAATCCAAATTATTCTCATGTGAACTCTCTCACAAATTAAACCAAACCCAAAATAGATTTGGAGAAATGATTTAAATAATTTCCTTATAAGGAAAAATGTTTTGTTTTAAGGGAACAATATTCAGCCACATTACACATTCTTATTCTATTATAACAAGGACCCTGAGCTGGACTGGTTCCTAAATGAAACAGATTGAATTAAGAATTTTGGGGGGGGGGAGTGCGTAATTCTTAGTTCATCTGAGGGCCATATAGGGCCCTATCTGCTCCTCAGACAGGTGATGAAACTCAGTAGTTATTTCAATAATGGAAAATAGAACCTTTCCCTTCTTAGGAAGTTAGAACCCCAGTTCATTTTGCTTGGAGGTTTTTAATTTTCCCTGTCCTTTCAGGATGTGTGAACTCCTCTAAGAAAAGACATTAATAATTCACTGGTTAGCTTTAGGCAGCCTAGTAATAATACAAATCTTTAGATTTTCTAACTTCAGAAAGATTATAAAACAACAATGAATCTCCAAAAGACAATGTAGGGATGTAAAAGGGGTGAGTTTTATCTCAAAGAAGTGTTTGACTCTCATAATTATCTATGAGACCATAAGTAGAAAGTAGATTTCATGTTTAAGAAAAAAAAGGCCAACCTTAAAAGTCTGTTTCCCCCCTTAAGAATAATAAGAAGGTATATTAAGAACAAGGTACTTTAAGAATAAGATGTATTATCTGACTTATTCCAGCCCTTCTTGGTGAAACAGGAAAATGATAACTATCTTAGCAAACTGAAAATATTCAACCTTTGAACAGCTTCACATGTCCTGATTTCAGATACCATGGAGAGTTAGTAAAGAGGAATTTGCTTTTCAGGTGTAGTTTTGTGCTCTTTAAAAGGTTCGAGAGACATAGTTTCTGGGTAATTCATAATTTTATTAACAATGCTAACATATTATCAATAAAAAGAACAGTCATTTGGCTATTGCTCTTGGACGGCAGACAAATCTCGATAGTGGGCTCACAGTTTATGTGCCCTTGGAAGAATGGGTGTTCCTGAGGGTGGCAATCAACTCTGATTTGTAAACAATCAATTAAAGAGAATGAATATTGAAATGAGAGGTGGACCTATTCTACTGGGGTGCTAGTAAATGTGACTTTGATCAGGTCATTTGCTTCTAAAATACCCCTAACCTTTAGACAAATGATTTGCCTCTCAAGCCTGAGTAGAACACAAGGGCCAGGGTTTTGTAGATGAAATTTCCTTGTAAATTGGGTGGGGAAGCAATGTTCATTAATGTTAATCCTTTCTACTATCATCAATCCTGTCCTTCAGAAGCTGAACCTTGAAATGAGGACTTTATAAAAATGTTAGAAACGCTGCATCTCCCCAAATCACTGGTTATTAGTAAGTATTTCTCTCAATTTAAACGCTAAAGCCAGATAAGCTATGTGAGGAGACCACTTCTTTCAAATAAGAAGGCCTGGGTCCATTTTAGTGGAACATGATTTTTTTGTATATATCTTTGCAGTGACATTCTCAGAGGATGTAGGACCAGATAACATAATTTCCTCCTTCATGTTAACACCTGAATACCTTCTATTCCTCAACATCTCCATTTCAAAACTGCTTTAATTTGCATGCTTTCTACTAGGATAGTATCCAAGTTAGCCTTCTCCTTCACAAATGTGTGTGTGTGTGTGTGTGTGTGTGTGTTTCTTAGGCAAAGCCTGCTGGTGATGGCACTAGGAAGTCTCCTTTTCCCAACCTTTTCTATCCTCTCCCCTTTTTCTTCCTTAAGTGTGGTGTTTTGACACTGGCTTTTACTTTTTCTCTTATAGAGGAAAGCTTCTGATACTCATCTTTTTTCATTTGTGTTTGTGAAACTTGTAGGATCCCTTCCAGGAATACTATGTTTTCATGTACCCAGAGAGGGGTTAACCAGAACCCCAAAAGAATTCATCCTTTCTAATTTCATTTCCCCAAATTCACCTACTAAAGGTTACTAGTGCTACTCACTATCCTTCAATAATCTCATACTCGGGCTCTTAAAATAAATATTATTATAAGGAGACCAACAAAGATGGCAGAATAAGAGGAAGTATAGCCCAGCTCTCTCTCACAAAGAACCACTGCAACAAAGAGATAGAAAGAGCAACACACAGAGCAGTGATCTGAAAATCACCAGAAAACCAAAGGGTGATTTTTCCAGTCCAGATCATCATACAGTGATAGTGGACTTCAGGCAATAGGAATGGGATACAGCCTAGAAGACCTAAAGCTGAGGCTTCCAGGAGAAAAATTAAATTAGAGCCTGTGGCTATATATTACAAAGAAGGAAACCATTCTGCATCCAACAGAAACTGAAATGGATGTTTTGTTTTGTTTATAAATTAATTAATTTTAGTTTTCAATATTCACTCCTATAAGTTTTAAATATTCTCCATCTCTCTCTCCAAGAGGACGTGTAATCCAATATAGGCTCTACATTTACATTCTTTTTTTTTTTTTTTTGGAGTAGCAATTGGGGTTAAGTGACTTGCCAAAGGTCACGTGGCTAGTTTTGTGTTAAGTGTCTGAGGCTAGATTTGAACTCAGCTCCTCCTGACTCCACATTGCTCTATGTACTGTGCCACCCAGCCACCCCTCCATCTATATTCTTACTAAACATATTTTCGCATTAGTCATGTTGTATAGAAGAATTAGAACAAATGAGAGGAATCATGAGAAAGAAAAAACAAAACAAGATAGCAAACAATATGCTTTGATTTGCATTTAGACTCCATATTTCTTTTTCCGGATGTGTATGGCATTTTCCATCATGAATCTTTTGGAGTTGTTTTAGGTCCTTGCATTGTTGAGAAGAACTAAGTCTATTAAAGTCAATCATCGCACAATGCGGCTGTTACTGTATAGTGTCCTTTTGCGGTTTTTATGATCTCTTTGGCATGCAGGCCTAGAAGTGGTATTTCTGAGTCAAACGGTATGTGCATTTTTATAGCTCTTTGTGCATAGTTCAAAATTGCTCTCCAGAAAGGTTGGATCAATTCACAACTTCACCAATAAGGCATTAGCATTCCAATTTTCCCACATATTCTCCAGCATTTATAATTTTCCTTTCTTGTCATGCTAGTCAATTTTATAGGTATGATTTGGCACCTAAGAGTTATTTTGATTTGCATTTTTCCAATCAATGGTGATTTCAAGTAAAATGACTATAGGTAGTTTTAATTTTTTCCTTTGAAAACTGCCTGTTCATATCCTTTTACCATTTATCAATTGGGGAATGACTTGTATTCTTATACATTTGACTAAATTCTGTATATATTTTAGAAATGAGACCTTTATCAGAGACACTGTTTGTAAAACCCCATTTTTCACTTCCTTCCTAATCTTGATTGTATTGGTGTTGTTTGTCGATTTAATATAATTAGAATTATTTGTTTTGTATCTAATAATGTTCTCTAACTGTTCTTTAGTCATAAATTCCGCTGTTCTCCACAAATCTGACAGATAAACTATTCCTTGCTCTCCTAACTTGCTTATAGTGTCAGCTTTTATATCTAAATCATGTACTCATTTGGACTTTATTCTGGTATACAGTGTAAGATGTTGGTCTATGCCCAGTTTCTGACATACTATTTTCCAGTTTTCCCAGCAGTTTATGTCAAATAGTGAGTTCTTTTCCTAGAAACCGGGTCTTTGGGTTTATCAAAGAGTAGATTACTATAGTCATTGACTACTGTGTCTTGTGTACCTAACCTATCCCAGTGATCCACCTCTATTTCTTAGCCAGTACTAAGTAATTTTGATGATTGCTGCTTTATAATACAATTTAAGATTTGGTATGACTTGACCAACTTCCCTAGCATTTCTTTTCATTAATTCCCTTGATATTCTGAACCTTTGGTTCTTCCAGATAAATCTTGCTATTATTTTTTCTAGTTCTATAAAATACTTTTTTTGGAGTTTCATTGGTATGACACTGAATAAATAAACTAATTTAGGTAGAATTGCCATTTTTATTCTATTAGCTTGCTCTACCCACAAGCAACTGATGTTTTTCCAATTATTTAGATCTGACTTTACTTGCATGAACCTTTTTTTATAATTGTATTCATATAATTCCTGAGTTTGTTTTGGCAGGTAGACTGCCAAATATTTTATAACGTCTGCAGTAACTTTAAACAGAATTTCTCTTTCTATCTCTTGCTGTTGGTTTTTGTTAGTAATATGTAGAAATGCTGATGATTCATGTGGGTTTCTTTTATATCCTGCAACTTTGCTAAAGTTGCTTATTATTTCAAGTAGTTTTTTACTTTATTCTCTAGAATTTTCTAAGTATATCAGCATATGAGATGAATATTTTGTACTTGCAGGGAGCAGGAAGAGGATCCAGAGTGGGCTGAGGATGTTTGGTTTTTGTTGTTGTTTTTTTAAACCTGTGGCTTTATACTAGGGCAAGGAGTACAACTAAGATCTGTCCTTAGGTTGTTTGCTGGGCAAAGAGCAGGAACAGAAGCAAGCAACAATTATATAACATTGACTGTGGAGTAAGGTCATAGATTTAGCCTATAGACTATACAATAAGGAGAAAGACTTGGAAGGAATGCATATTAAACCTCGTGTTAATCTGAACTGGTCAAAAAAGGGTAGAACACACATTTGCAGAGTTTGGTGTAGAAATACATTTAACTCAAGAGGAAATTTTAAGTTAAGAAAAGAGAAGGTCAAAATAAAGTAGAGTGTAAAATATAGGGAGGGATTACTTTTTATAAGCAAAACAAATTTTATCCTCAGAGGGTAGGTATATCATGAAAAGATGTTTAATAGGAGTGAAAGAGCAAGAACCTGTGATTTGGGTCTGAGGGAAGGGAAGAGAAGAGGGAAAGGGGAATAGAAGCAGATTGTATCAAACACTGAATGCTGGTGCTGAGCATACTTTTTTTTCACCAACTTCTTTGTGAAGATGAGTGGGGAGCAAAGATGAAAAAACATATTTTTTTCATTTTGAAGGAAACATATAATTAATAATCTTACAATTAATAATCATAACTGTGAAGGCAACTAGGTGACGCAGTGAATAGATCACCGGCCTTGGAGTCAGGAGTACCTGAGTTCAAATCCGGCCTCAGACACTTAACACAAAAAACTAGTCGTGTGACCTTGGGCAAGTCACTTAACCCCAACTGCCCTCCAAAAAAAAGCAAAAAAAAAAATAATCGTAACTGTGCATGTGAATGGGATTAAATGACCCATAAAATGTAAAAGAGGAGCAAAATTAATAAGAATCCAACAAAATGTTCCTTACCACAAACACACTTAAAACATAAAAATCTATATGTAGTTAAAATAAAGGGATAGAGCAAGATCAACCATGTTTAGGCTAAAGTAAAAAAAGGCAAAGCTAGCAATCACAATCTCAAACTCAGCAAAAATAGACAAAATAGTTAAGAAGGGAAGCTACAGGGGCATCTAGGTGGTACAGTAAATAGAGCACTGATCCTGGAATCAGGGAGACCTGCGTTCAAATCCAGCATCAGACACTTAACACTTACTAGCTCTGTGACCTTGGGCAAGTCACTTAACCCCAATTGCCCTCCAAAAAGCAATAAAACAAGCAAACAAACAAAAAGGGAAGCTACATTATGCAGGAAATTATCATAGACATCAAATCAATATTGATAGTTGACACATGAATGGCATTGTATGTAAATACTTAAAGGAATAGTCAAACAAGTCACATGGAGACAGTAAAGCTACAACTTCAGTGTACCACATTCAGACCTAGACAAATCTAACCCAAAATAAGACAAGAAAATTAAAGCCCTTAGCTGAATTTTAGAAAAGTTAGGTATAATAAATTTCTGGTATCTGTAATGAGAATATGATAAATATGAGAAAAGTATAATTCAAAAATATAAAAGAAAATTATTACAAATTTTATCACCCAAATATATGTCAATAAAATTGACCATTTAAATGAAATAGATGAATTTTTTAAAATATTAATTTTCCAGACAGAACAAGAAAGAGAATTTAAATGACCCAAACTTAAAAAAAGAAATTGAAAAAGCCACAAAAGAACTCTGAAATAAAAGACCCAGGGAAATGTAGCCAAGATGACAAAGTAACAGAAAGAAGTAGAACTGAACTTTCCATCTTTCAACCCCTATAACTCCTCTACAAAGAAAATCCATCAAACTGAATCTTGATCAAGAAATCCAAGAAAAAAAAAGATCTCAGCCAGTCATTTTTTTTCCAGCTCAGCTTAGCATATGGAAATAGAGAGGTTTGCAGACAAAGGCGATAAGATCTAAATGTGAACAGCTGCATGCAGCATTCTAGTGCAAGGACTAAAAGAGTCTTAAGGCAGGGAAAGAAGAGGGAGGTCACGGACTACTACAAAAGGGAACGATGTTGTACATGGTGCAAGAACAAGGTTAGACTGGAAGCTCTGTTACTCGGTACCCAATTCTGGATCATAGTTCTAGGATGGCCTGAGGAATAGACGTATGCTTAAAGGTGACATTCCCACGGTCTCTAGGGTGTGTACCGAAGAATTCTGAAGAAGAGTTTTTTTAAAAGGCTACAAGCCAAGACCAAAGTGGAGGGAGTGTTGGTGGGTTTGTTGTTGTTGTTGTTGTTGTTGTTGTTTGCAGATGATTGTGCACTCAATTGTGCAGCCTCTGAAGCTAAGATGCAATGAAGTGTGGATCAGTTCTCTGCTGTTTGTGCTAATTTTGGCCTAACAATTAACAACAGGAAAACACAGGTGCTCTGTCGGCCACTGCCACACCATCCATATGTAGACCCAGCAGTTACAACAAATGGAGAAGTTTTGAATGCTGTGGATAAGTTCACTTACCTTGGTAGTGCACTTTCCAGGGATGCACACATTGATAATGAAATTGACACACACATTGCCAGAGCTAGCTCAGTTTAGGAGGCTCTGAAGGAAAGTATGAGAGAGGAGAGTTATTAGACTGACTACCAAACTGAAAGTCTACAGAGCTGTTGTGCTGACCTCATTGTTGCATGCCTGTGAAACTTGGACAGTCTACCAGCATCATGCCGGGAAACTCAATCATTTCCATTTGAATTGTCTTAGGAAGATTCTTAAGATCACCTGGCAAGATAAGATACCAGACACTGATGCCCTTTCTTTAACTAAACTGCCATGCATTGAAACTCTACTTCAGAGAGCACAACTCCGATGGGCTGGCCACATTGTTAGAATGCAAAATGTGCACTTGTCAAAAATACTTTTATGCAGGACTCACACAGGGCAAGTGTTTACAGGGTGGTCAGAAGAAGTGACACAAAGATACTCTCAAGGTTTCTCTTGAGAACTTTGGAATTGATTGTGTGACATGGGAGACACTGGCACAGGATCACTATGCATGGTGTTCCCACATCAGAGAAGGTGTTGTGCTCTACGTGCAAAGCAGAATTGAGACAGCTCAAAAAAAAAAACCTCAGCATGCACAAATTTGGAGAATTCACCCCGGATGTTTACATGGGCTATTCATGCCTAAGCAGTGGTAGAGCATTCTGAGCTCTTATTGGTCTGATCAGGCACAGTTGGACACACTGAAACTTAACTTTAGCAGAGTGATGTCATTTTGGTTCTCTTCAAGATAGAAGGACAACAACCAATCAAGCAGGGTGTGTACTGAGGTAGGAACAAGTTCAGAAGCAAGTATCAGCCATGAGGCTCTGGCTCTAAAAGCAGAGCAGAGGTCTCAGTTCCAGGTCCCAGCCCAGTCTGAAGCCTGCAGGGGAATAACTAAGGAAGGAATTTCAAGTAAAAGGGGAGCCTCCAGTTCTGTCAATCTGATCCAGCAGAGATTTCCAGCTAGAATACTGCAGCTGAGTGGAGCAACAGTCTACTAGAGCCTCAACCATGAGCAAGCCCACAGGTGTGTTGCTGGACTCAGATCAGGAGAGTAGTGAGAAAGCTTTACCCTAAGGAACACTGAAAACTTAAGTTATTACTGAGAACTTGGAATAGCACAATACTCAATAACCCAAGAAAGCACCAGAAAGACCCAAAGCAAGGAAGCTCAACCTAGACATTTCCCCTAGAAGTAGGCAAAGCCTAACTCCATCATAAGTTCTGAAGTAAGAAAGTAGGCTGGATGAATGAGTAAACAAACAAACAAAAAAGAATACCATTATGAGAGCAATTCTGATGACAGGAACAATCAATATATAATCTTAGAAGAAAGAGAATGGCTCCAAAAAACTACAAGTAAGATTCCCCCCATAAAAAAAAATAGCTTGGAGACACAAGTTCAAGTAGAATTCCTGAAAAACAAATGAAACAAAAGTCTGAAAATTATTTTAAAATTCAAATGAGAGTAGTAGCGGAAAAATGAAAAACAATTGAGAGCTAAAGAAGAGAGAATTGGAAAGAGAATTAATAGCTTGGAAAAAGAGGTACAAACTTCTTAAAAATGAAATTGGACCAAATAGGACTTTATGAGACAAAAATTAAAATTAAAACAAAGTCAAAAAATTGAAAAATGGAGGAAAATATAAGGTATCCCATAGTTAAAACAACTGCCATAGAAAACATACAGAGTAGAGAGAATTCACTGGACTACCTACTGTTGTTTGTCCTTCATTCCTGAAGAGGATCAATGACATCATGGGCATGATGTCTTGATTTGTGCATGAGTTGGATTTGAGTGAAGCAGATTGCACAAAGTTGTCAGTTTCTCCTCTAGAGTCATCAGAGTCCTGTGGAAATGGAAACAATCCACCTCTTGAAAAAAATACTAAAATAGAAACTTCCAGGAATATTATAGCCAAAATTCAGTGTCCAGGTAAAAGGAAAACAAAACAAAACAAAACAACACATCATGCAAGCAGATAAAAAGAAAGGATTCAAGTATGATAGGGCAGAGTCAGAATCACACAACATTTTAAAATTACCACAATAAATAAAAGACTTGAAATCTACAATTCCTGAAGATAAAAAATACGGACTTAGAATCAAGAATAACATACTCAGCAAATCTGAGTTTAAATCCATCCTACAGGGAAAAATTAATCTTTAAAAAATCTTTTAAAATTCATTTAGAATTTAAATATTAAAGGAAAGATTTCCCTGTATACTATACAACACAAAAAGAGGATTCAACGTGAAGCCATGAATCTCCATTTCATGTTGTTTACTTTCTAAAAACCATGTAATAGATATTATACATCATTTTCAAAACTACCCTGCTTTTCTGTGTTTCCTTCTGAATTTTCTTTAGTTCTCTGTTGTGTAATTTTTGTTTTTTCTCTCCCTCCCTCCCCTGTACTACAGAGGGTCATCATTTCACAGAAATGTGTATATACACACTTACATACATGTGTCAAACCATACTATACATTCTTCTATTTATCAGTTCTTTTCTCTGGAGGTGGATGGCATCTTTCTTCACTCAAATCTTTGAAGCTGATTTGAGTATTTATGATATACTAAATGACTTGGTCATTTACAGTTGTTCTTAGAACAACTTAGTTCTTAGAACATACTTAGTGTATACAACATTCCTTTGGTTCTGCTCATTTCACTCTTCATTACTTCATGCAAGTCTTTCCATACATTTCTAAAATCAACCAACTCATTTCTTATATACATATAATGTATTCCATCACAATCATTTACCACAATTTGTATAAACATTCCCCAATCGATGGGCATCTCTGCAATTTCCAATTCTTTGCTACCACAAAGAAAGCTGCTATAAACATTTTAGAATATATAGATTCTTTTCTTTTTTCCCTGATCACCTTGGGAAACAAACCCAGCAGTGATATTACTGGGCCAATAGGCATAGGCAGTCTAATAAATCTTTGGGCATAATTCCAGATTGCTCTGAAAAATGGTTAGATTAGTTCACAGTTCCACCAATGATGCATTTAGTGTCCCAATTTTTCTGCATTCCCTCCAATATTTCTCATTTTCCTCTTCTATCAAAGCAAGCAAAAAGTAAAAATAAAAAAAGAAGTGAGGAGCAGACAGACTTCATAATAACCTGGAGATACAAACTAATGTTGAGTGAGAAGAACAGAACCAGGAGAAATTTGTACACAATTACAGATGCAATGTATATGTGATGACTGACCTTGATAGACTGGACTCCTCTTGGCAATGTAAGGTTATAAGACAACTCCAAAAGATTACTGATGGAAAGAGATGTCCACATCCAGAGAAAGAGCTGCAGAGTCTGAATGCAGACTGAAGCAAACTACTTGCCTTCTTTCTTTTTCTTGTTTAGTTTAGTTTCCTCTTTCCCATTGTTCATTCCATTGGTTATAATCCTTCTTTACAACCTGACTAACGTTTAATTTGAAGGTATTTGTAGATGCTGTATTTGACTGCATGCTGCCATGGTGAGGGAGAGGGGGAAGACAGGGAGAGAAAATCTGAAACTCAAGGGATTGTGGAACTGAATGTTGTAAACTAAAAGTAAACAAATTATTTTTTAAAAATAATTCTTTTTCATTTTGTACCTCACAATGCTATATCTTATTTATTAATTAATTGTTTTCCTATCCATAAGTTTGATAGGTAATATGTTCCACATTCTTCTAATTTACTTATATCATCTCTCTTTATATCCGGGTTATGTATCCATTTTGACTTTATCTTGGAAATGATATAAGATGTGGGTCTAAACTAGTTTCTGCTAGACTGCTTTCCAGTTTTCCCAATGATATTTTTTAACCAAATGGTGAATTCCTATCCCCAAATCTTAAATCTTTACATTTATCAAACACAGGGTTACTACCATCATTTCTACTGTACATTCTATACTCTGTTCCACTGACCTACCTTTCTATTTCTTAACCAGTACTAGATAGTTTCAATAATTATTACTTATATTATAGTTTAAGATTTGGTACTACTAAACCTTCCTTTACATTTTTTTCATAAATTCCTTTGATATTTCTGATCTTTTGTTCTTCCAGATGAATTTTATTATTTTTTTCTAATTCAATAAAATATATTTTTGGTAACTTGATATGGCATTGAATAAGCAGATTAGGTAGAATTATCATTTTTATTATACTGACTCTACCCACCCATCAGCAGCTAATATTCCTCCAATTATTTAAATCTGACTTTATTTGTATAAAAAGGGTTTTAAAAAGGGTTCATGTAGTTCCTGGTTTGTCTTGGCAGGCATACTTTCAAATATTTTATACCATCTACAATTATTTAAAATGGGATGTCTCTTAACTACTTATTCTTGCAGAATTTTGTTGGTGACATATAGAAATGCTGATTTATGTGGTTTTATTTTATATTCTGCTACTTTGCTAAAATTATTGTTTCAACTAACTTTTTACCCGAATGTTTAGGATTTTCCAACTGCATCATCATATTGTCTGCAAAAAGAGATAGTTTTATGGCCTCATTGCCCATTCTTACTCCTTCAATTTCATTTTCTTTTCTTAATGCAATTGCTAGCATTTCTAAGACAATGATGAATAATACTGATAATAATGGACATCCTTGTTTCACTCCTTATCTTATTGTGAAGGCTTCTAGCTTATTCTCTATTACAAATAATGAATACTGATGGTTTTGGGCAGATGCCTGTTTTCATTTTAAGGAAAACTCCATTTGTACCTATGCTTTCAGGTGCTTTTAAAAATAGGAAAGAGTCTTATATTTTGTCAAAATCTGTTTCTGCATATATTGATATATCCCGTCCTGTTCCTCACGCCTTGGCAGATGTGGAGGTGCTGGAATCTGTAGAACCGCTGCTGACTGGCTGCAGTGCCTGCTTGGCTCAGCTCAGCCCGGCTCCTTCCCACAGTCCCAGGCCTGGCCGCGGTCTCGGCTTCAGGCTGTTCCAGCCTCCATTCCGGCTGCCATGATGAACCCCTGCTCCCGAGCTGCCTTCAGCGAGAGATGTGTTCTCTGTATTTTTGTGAGTTTGAGAGTCCTAGGCTTTCTCTGGGCTCATAATTTTATGGGTGTTTAGGGTGGTGGTGTGGGAGCTGCGGGACCTTGCTGCTTCTACGCCGCCATCTTGGCTCC
>CM053598.1:201068627-201098739 GCA_028646575.1 Pseudocheirus occidentalis
GCAGGGGCAAGACGCGGAGAAAACGTGTAATTCAAAAACGTAATGAAAATGAATAATGTAAACAAGAAAACAAATAAAAACTAAATTAAAAAAAATAAACATTTATTCTTCTCTCCCTCTTTTTACCCTACCCTTCCTCAGATGTCTAATTTACTTCTAATCACTGCCTCCCTAATCTGTACCCCTGTGAAGAATCCCTCCTTTATTCTCTTGCTTATCCTCCTATTTTTTATTTATATATCTTTCTAACAGTCCTTTCTGTATCCTATCCCCATGCCCTCCTATTTCTACTTAAGTTAAGATCACTTTTATTCTCCTCTAGTTGTATATGTTATTCCATCTTTAACCCAGATCTAATGAGAATAAGGTTCTAGTACTAGCAGCCCTCCATGTTGCCCCCTCCCCCTGCCTCCACTGTAGTCATTCTTCCATTCATACCTTGTTTATATATGACAAAATAGCTCCATTTTAACTGTCCCTACTTAGTTTTTTTTTGGATCATCCCATCATAATCAGCTCAACCCCAAGTTTTCTATCAATGTATGCTCTTTCCAATTACCCAAATAAATTCTTAAGAGTTACAGATAAGGTTTTCCCATATAAGAAATACACAGTTTGATCTTGAATCCCTTGTAACTGTCATTTAATGTTTACCTTATTATGTTTCTCCCAAATCTTGTAGGTCAAATTTTCTATTCAGTTCTGGTCTTTTTGTCACAAATACCTCAAAATCTTTTAATGCATTAACTCTCCATTTTTTCCCATGCAGGATTATACTCGGCTTTTCTGGTTAAGTCATTCTTGGTGCAAACACAGCTCTTTTGCCCTTCAGAATTTAATGTACCATGCATTTTAATGCCTTTAAAGCTGATAAATCTTGTGCTATCCTGACTGTAGCTCCACAGTATTTTAAATTCTTTTTTTCTAGTTTTTTTTTTCTTCTTGAGCTGGAGCTTTGAAACTTAGCTCTGATGTTCCTATGAATTTTCATCTTGGGATCTTTCAGATGGTGACTGGTGGATTTTTTTCAATTCCTATTTTACTTTCTAGTTCTAAAATTAGATGGCAGTATTCCTTAATTTCTTGAAGCATAGTATCTAGACTCTTTTAAAAATCCTAACTTTCATATAATCCTGCAATTCTTATATTGCTTCTCCTTGATTTGTTCTCTAGATTAGCTGTGAAATGTTTCACATTCTCTTGTATCTTTTTTCATTCATTTGATTTTGTTTCATTATTTCTTGGGGTCTTATAATGTCATTAGCTTCCCCTTATCCAGTTCTATTTTTTAAGGAGCTATTTCCTTCCATAAGTTTTTGGATCTCTTTTTTCTAATTGGTTGACTTTTAAAAAATTATTTTCTTGATTTTCTTGCATTACTCTTATTGGCTATTTTTTCTTAACCTCTCATTTGATTTTTAAAGTCCTTTTTAAGCTTTTATAGGAACTCTTTTGGGCTTATGACCATTTGATATTTTTTTGAAGGGGAAGTAGCTGTTTTAACTTCACTGTTTTCTGAGTTTGAGCCCAGATCTCATTTTTCACCATTTAGGTGATTTAGGGTTACACTTTTTCTCTTTTGTTTATTCATTTTTAAGATGCTTATTTCTTTGCTGTTAACTTTATGTTAGAGTTGGATTTTAGTCCTAAGGTGTGGGGGATAATGTCTCAGGCTTCAGGTTTTTCATACTGTTGTTTTCTGAGCTATATTTGGGAGCCTAACCTCAGGTACTCTTCTTTGCCTTTGAGCCGTAGCCAGGTCCCCAGAAACAGTCACTGAAAGTGCGCTTGCTCTCTGTAGTCCCTTCTGTGACTACAAAATCCAATCCACCCCTTTGCCTTGGAACCAAAATCAGGGACTCTACTCTCTTGTGAGTGCCCACATCCAACAGAGTTCTACTCTTTGTGACCACACTCACTAGTGTGTGCTTTTTTCTCCTTGCCCACAGCCCAAGATTATGTCTGGTGAGCACACTTATGCCCCATATCCAGCACCAGGAAGGTCCTGAAATCTTCTGCTCATCAGTCACCTGACCCCCGCATTGTGGGGCAAAAGTTTTGAGGTTGAGGATACCATAGGACACGGCTACCCCCAAGTCTTGTTGTTTGTTGATTCAGTGGTGTCTTCATGAAGGTATCTGCACTTCAATTGGACCAGCCCATCAACTAGGGAGGCCAGGCCTTTTCTTAATGTCCTCTCAAGTTTTCTTAGGCTGAATAACTACTTTACCCCAACTTTTAATTATTTCTGCTACTCGAAGTTCACTTTGGTGCATTATTTTAAATTGTGTGGGAATTTGGGAGAAACAGGTCATTTCCTACCTTGTTCTGCCATCTTCCCAGAATCTTATGAAAAAATGAATCTTTAATGAAATAGTAGCATTCTCAATAAAAAAGAAACTTTGAAACACAAACACTGTTTTCAAGAGAAAGGGAAGGGGTGTGTGTGTGTGTGTGTGTGTGTGTGTGTGTGTGTGTGGAGTGATAGACAAAGGCTAGCAATGAGAAATTGACTCCTGTGGTTTCAGTACAAGAAGAGTATTCTGTTCATCATTTCTTAGAACACAATAATATTCTAAGACAAACACATACCACAATTTGATCCACTCATTCCTTAGGATTAGATTATTTACTTTCCAGCTAATTTTTAATCTATGGCCCATCATTAAATATAATTTTTAATGCATTATGGTCCCCAAAGGGTGTATTTGATTTTTCTGCATTTGTTTATGGGATTTTAAAGTCCTAATAAATACATGGGCAAGTTTTGAGAAGATGCCATGCACAGTGAACTTTTTTCTATTCATATTATTTAATATTCTTGAGTGACTTATCATATCTAACTTTTCTAAAATCCTATTCATCTCCTTAATATCTGTCTTGCTCATTTTGTGGTTAGATTTATCTAGGTCTGAGAAAGAAAAATTAAGGTCCCCCACTGGTATTGTTTAATTATTTCCTCCAGTAATAATTTAACTTTTCCTTCAAGAACTTGAATGCTATGCCATTTGATCCATATAAGTTTAAGTATTGATATAAATTAATTGTCTACCATAAACATAGACCTTTTTAAAAAAATGTAGTTTTCCTGATTATCTGCTTTAACTAGTTCTATTTTTGCTTTTGCCCCACCTGAGGTCATGATTGCTACTGCTGCCTTTTTTACTTCATCTGAAGCTGATTATGCTCCAGTCCTTTATTTTAACTCTGGGAGTATGTTTCTGTTACTAGGATGCACATTATAAACAACTTGTTGGACTCTTGTTTCTAATCCATTCTGTTATCCTGTTGTTTTATGGATGAGTTCATCTCATTCACATTCACAGTTATTCTTATTAACTATATATTTCCCTCCATCATTTTCTCTTTTATTTATCCTTCTTGTTTTCACCCTGTCTTCTCTTCAAAAGTTTGTTCCACTACTGACCACTACCTTCCCTAATGCACTCTTCTTTTTATCACTCCCTACCCTTTCTTTTAGCCTCTTCCCCTCCTACCACCCTGCTGGATAATATGAATTTCTGTACACAACAACTGTGTCCATATCTGCGTCTGTGTCTCTGTCTGTCTAGAACAAACTCTTTCTTTGAACCAGTTCAGATGAGAGTGAGATTCAAGTGTTACCTGCTCTTCTCCCTTATTTTCCCCTTCATTGTAAAAATCTTCCTTCTCCTTCACGGGGAGAGACTGTTTATCAGCTATACCTTTTTTTTCTTTTTCTTTTTCTTTTTGCAAATGTCACTTTCAGAAACAAAAACCAAAACCTGGAGTGAAGTTGAAGCTTTCACAGCAACTTAAGGAATCTGACAGAGAATTAAAAAAAAAACAGCTAAGATCATTTCAAAGTATGTAATTCTGTGGCCTGCAAAATGGGTGAGTTGTTACTATGAGAACCTTATGTTTTACTTCCTATCTAGTATCTGACATTGCAGCCTAGACAACATAGCTGCCAGTGTTTTAACTAGACCCTGGTATTGGACTATAGCTAGCACTCCTCTCCTTCAGGAACATTAGTCTAATGGCTGATCTTCTCTTGTTCCTTGCCCAGTTTTCCACTGATATCACTGTGCATCCTAGCCAGGGCTGGTTTTAAAAGTTGTTGTAGAGGGATGTTCTGCTGTTCTCATGCCACCATCTTGGCTCTACCAGTAGTTTTGGCACTTGAAAAGTACACTCATCAAAGCGGGTCTGGCCCCTGCCCCCAGAGCTAGAAGTAGTGGAGGTGTGCCGGCCCTGCAGCCACCTATGTGTGGCTGCTTCAGAGCTCCAAGCCTGCAGATTGCAGGGGGGCCAAATGACCATTCAGAGGCTAAGTGTTCTTGCCTTAACTGGCCTGGATTGGGATCATGGTCTTGGTTGGTGGTCCTGAGGTATGTGACCAGTGAGCCAAAGCTGGTGGGGGCTATAGAAACAGCAGCCTCCTAATAGCTCCAGCAGCTGCAAAACCCCCAGCAATTTGGGACAAAGCTCTCCCCTCTGAAAGAAGAGTTCTACGGAGCCCCAAAATCAAGTAATTGACTGGCAACATGGGCAGGCAAAGGAAGCAAAGCAAGAACAGCAATCCAACTTTAGATTCCTATTTTGGGGACAAAAAGGATCAAAGCATGGAATGGGAGGTAGACAACACAGTCAGAACTCCCGCACCAAAAGCTTCCAAGAAAAATATGAACTGGTTATAGACCATAGCAGAGTTTAAGAAGGATTTTGAAAACCAAATAAGACAAGTAGAGGAAAAATTGGGAAGATAAATGAGAATTATGCAAGAAAATCATAAAAAGAGTCAACAACCTGACTGAAGAAAACAATACCTTAAAAAACAGATTAACTCAAATGGCAAAAGAAGGCCCAAAAAGCCAATGAGAAGAAAAATGTCTTATAAGAAAAGTTAAATTTTCCAGATGAAAAAAGAATCTCAAAAGCTGACTGAAGAGAATAATTCTTTCAGAATTAGAGTGGAGCAAATGGAAGCTAATGACTTTATGAGAAATCAAGATACTATTAAACAGATCCAAATAAATGGGAAAAAAATAAGACAATGTGAAATGTCTCATTGAAAAAACCACTGACCTAGAAAATAGATCCAGGAGAGACAATTTATAAATTATTGGACAGCCTGAAAGCCATGACCAAAAAAAGAACCTAGAAATCATCCTTCAAGAAATTCTCAAAGAAAATTGCCCAGATATTTTAGAAGCAGAGGGCAAAATAGAACTTGAAAAAAATTCACCGAAAAATACACTTTTCCACCTCAGGAATGAGAGGAGTTGGAAATCCCTGGGGCAACTAGCACCTGGGAGAGGAGAAGGAAATGGATGCACGGAGAACGTTTGAAAGCAAATGGGATAGAAAAGGTAATTGGACAAGGGCATGTGGTGGACTTTATAATTAGAAAGGTGGTGAGGAAGGCATTTTACAGTGGGACTTAAAATGAGACTGACACCCGTAATAATTGGGATTGTTCTGGGAAAAAAGCACAATGGAAAAGGGAAAATCTAAGGGACAAGCTCTACAAGACAGTGACAAATTGCCTAAGAAGGAGAAACTAGAATGTATGCCTTTTAGAACATCTAGAACACAAGCTTTGATTTAATAAAGAATAAAGAGAGTAGGGGTGGCTAGGTGGCGCAGCAAATAGAGCACCGGCCCTGGAGTCAGGATGACCTGAGTTCAAATCCGGCCTCAGACACTTAACACAAAAATCTAGCCGTGTGACCTTGGGCAAGTCACTTAACCCCAACTGCCCTCCAAAAAAAAAAGCAAAAAAAAGAATAAAGAGAGTAGAGAGAAGCTAGATAATTACAGGGGTTGTGAATCAGAAAGTTTAAAGTACACAGAAAGAGAGAATGAGTAAGAGGAATACTTTTTGGAAAGGGACACACAAAAAAAGAAATTTTAAAAACTAATGAACATGACTAATTGAAAGAGAGGAGAGGAAGGGAGAATCTACATATCTAACTGAGAGGGAAAAGGGGGAGGGGGAGAATTATATGACCATATAAAAGCAGAGGATAAAAAGGAACTAATAAACTAGACACCAAAGTTAAAGGAATAACAAAAAAAGTGGGGATTGGGGTCAAGGAAAGAGAACCAAAAGAAATAAAGGGAAATTAGAATACATTATGCACAGTTATATGATAACAATGACACATAAAAATAAAGGAATATTTTAAATAATATAAAGATAGTTAAATTATATATGTATATATATATAATTATATATAAATTAAATAATATAAGAAGACCATCTAGAGATCTTAAATAATCCAGTCTTAGAAAAGGAAATAGATGCAGCTATAAAGGAGCTAGAAAAAATGAGTAAAAATAAAAAACCATCCTGGGCCAGATGAGGATTCTATCAAACTTTTAAAGAACAATTAGAAAGCCATATTTCACAAATTATTCTTAAAAACTGATAAAGAAAGCACCATACCTTTCGGTAGGGTACCTCCTTTTATGTGATAAATTTAGCCCTAATATATAAACCAGGGAGAGATAAAAACACAGAAAGAAAACTATAAGGCAGTGTCATTAATGAAATTGATTTAAAATTTTAAACAAAATACTGTCGAATAGAATCCAGATATTTCTCTTAAGAAATAATTCACTATGGCCAAGTGGAATTTATACCAGGGATTCAAGAATGAATCAACCTTAAGACAATAATCAATATAATCTTATTAAAAGCCAAAACATCCAAAATCATACAGTCATCTCAATAGATGCTAAAAAGCCTACAAAATGTAGACATAGAGGGAAATGTGTATATGTGTATACACACACACACACACACACACACACATAATCTATCCAAAACCAAAAGTAAGCGGCATACACAATGGGGCACACTAGAATATTTTCCAATAAATACAGGAGTGAAGCAATAAACTGAAAGAAGTTAAAGGCATAAAGGTAAGTAAAGAGCAGATTCAACTATCCTTTTTTGCTGGTGATATGATACTATGCTCTGAAAATACTGGAGAATCAACAAAGATATTAATTGAGACAATAACTTCAGCAAAGTTGAAAGCAACAAAATAAATCTCAAAAAATCAACACCATTTCTATATTATAGTAATAAAAGACAAGAAGCAATAATAGAAAAATTCCAAATAACCACAAAATGCATAAAATGTATGGGAATCAAGTACCAAAGCCCACAAAAGACTCATACATGTTATTTACAAAGATTCTCTCTCCTTGACTTGTTTCCCAGGTCATTTCCTTTTGATATTATATTTCTTACATTCTTAAAAATTATCGTGATTTTGTTTTAGTGTTTCTTGTCTTTTGACATTTTTGTTTGACTCATTCTAATTTTCAGAGCATTCAGTTCTTAGACACGGTCGTCCCCATCTGTTCTAATGTGTCAATTTGCCTCTTTTCTCCCTAGCCATTCCATTTTGTATATCTTGTTTTAGTTTTTTCTAGGCACTTGTGTAGTCTTTTCTGGCCAGAACTTTCTTAAGGTAACTGTCTTCCACGAGTTTTACTTACTGGATGTCTTTCAGTGTAACTATTTCCTCATAATATTTGACATTTTCTTTGGTTTGTTCATTTCAGCAGCTTCAGTGCCTAGGTAGGGATGTTAGTCTCTACTCCAGTATTTATGAAAGAAGTGGGCTAATCTTGCCTGGTAGGTACAGTGTGTGTATTCCCTTCTTCAGGGGTCTCTAGGACTATTCCAGCACTGGACTGTTAGGTTCTTTATCTGACAAAAGGGCTCCTTGGTCATTACTTGTTCTTCTCATAGGCTGTTCCTGGGGCCCTTCTTTCTCCCCATCCTTTGCTTGGCTCAGACATTACTGTGCCTACTCCCTTATTGAACTCCCTTCATGGGATTTTAGGCAGTCTAAGCTAGTCTTTGCCTAGAGCCCTTTTCCTGCCACGGGGCTCTCCCCTTATTTCCCCTGGGGTTCCTGGACTCTGGGTCAGTGCTGAATTTTAAGGTTTTAATAGGATGTTTGTGGGTAATCCTAGCGTCTCTAGTATGTTGTTATTTTCCCATAATTTGTGTTTTCATAACTCACAGTTATGTGCACAGAAGGACTGAGGAAACAGTGATGTTACGGTTCTATAAGGCTCTTCTTCACAAGGCTGATGTGTGTTAATACCCCAGCATTGTGTTATACACGTGTAAGGATTGGGTGATTCACATACACACACACTCACACGCATGTATGCACATACATGCATATATGTATATATGTAAGTACACACATATATATGCATATATGCAGACACATACATACTATATATCCATATCTTTGTGTGTGTATGTATATATCTTTCTCTATCCATCTCTCTCTCTCCCTCTCCCCCCCCTCTCTTTTCTCTTTATATCTCTAGGTTAAATTAGTCAGAGAACATATCTTCCACTTAAATGTTGGGAATTTTCCTAATGGGACATCAGTTTGATTGTGATTGAGGTAATAACATTTCATCTACAATAAACTCTCTAAATAATAGAGGAAGGAACTATGGGGGCATTGCCCATGGGTTTACATGAACATAAGAAGAAAGTTCTATGAGGCTTTTGTTGTGTTATGTTTTGGGGAAGATGATTGGAGCTGTGATACATATAAATTATTGTCATGAGTTGTGTCATGGCAAGGTTCTACAGTGTTTTGTGCCCATGTCTGAAGATATCTGGATATTTTAAAACAAGAATACAGGATACAGAGTCAGAAAATCCTGGATTCAAATTTCAGTTTGTCTCTTTAATACTTGGATGGCCTTGAACCAGTCACTTCCATTATCTGGACCTCAGTTCCCCTATGTGTAAAATGAGGGAGCTGAAATAGATGACCTATAAAGTCCTTTCCTATTCCTAAGCATTCTCATTTGGGGGGTGGAGGTGAAAGGACTTGAACTACTGACCTAAGACCTTCCTTGTGAAAGTCGTTTCCCTTCTCTGGGCCTTAATTTCCCCATCTATAAAATTAGAACACTAACTATGTCTGAAGTTCCTCCAGCTCAGTCTTACCAGTCTGGTTTGGAACTTGGGCAGCATCATAGAGTGGACAGTGAACTGAGGGTGATGGAGTGGCCATGCCGGCAGGTTGTGGAGCTGGGAGTGCCATTTGCCCCCACGGTGCCTCACTATGTCAGTCTAAGGAGTGGGGGAGAATAACATGCATTCCTTGTCCGTCTTCCTAATAGTCTCTACTTCCTGTTTAATAGAGATGCCAAGAGTCCTCATGAGTTATTCTGCAAGTCTGAATAGGACACACATTTTAGAGCTCAAAGACATAGAGACTCTAGTTCAAATCCTTTATTTTACAAAAGAAGAAACTGAGTCTCAGAGAAGTTAAGTACGTGGCCGAAGTTCACACAGCTATGTAGTGCTAGAGTCTTGAGTTAAACCCAGGTTTTGACTCCAATCCCCATTCTTTTTTTACCTCTGTGAGACTTCAGGGCATTCCTCCTCATTATACTCACTCACCTTTCTTAAGGGCAGAACCCAGAACTTTGTGCCCTAACTAGGCAGCCCTATAAACCTGGGTAACCTTTTACACTTTGATGTTTCCTCAGTCCAAGTGCACCAATTGCCTGCTTGGCTCTGATCTCTAATGGCAGCTAATAACTCAAGCCAGTGGGAGTGACCGCTAGATTCACTAGGGCAGCTTCAGAATGAGAGTCTGGGACTGGGGGGCAGGGAGGTGCTGGCAAGGATTCCTTTCATTCTTCAAGTCTCCTTCCATAATCTAGTGGCAAAGGCATAAACAGCCCTCCTGGCCTTGGGGATGGTGCTAATATCATCTACGATCCCAGCCTGGGTCATCTGGAAGGTTTGAATCACTCTTCCTCCCAGCCACACCATCGGGTGGGAATTAAAATTTAATTTCGAAAGTCTTCTGTTCTGGTGCTGGTGTTTGGTCATGAACATGATTGACCTGCTGGTTTCTTTCACCTTTGCATGCCTTGGGTTTTTACTATCTAAGGAAATGAAGACTGAGTTGCAGCAGGAAATTCCATGTAGGCAGGTGTTTCTGGTTAACCCAGGAGGAGTTGGGCCAGTAGGAAAAGGCAGGAGTCTGGTGAGGAGTTTGGGAATCTAAATGATGGCTTAGGGCTCAGTAACCTCTTCTCATGGGTCTTGGCAGCTGAGAAGCTGGTTGGCCAGTAAAAAGGGGGAGAGGGAAGGGCTGAAGCTAAATCTAAAATGTGTCTGGCTTGACTAGAAGGGAGAATTTCATTGTTTTATTTCAATGACCCTGTAAGAAGTCAATATGCGTTTGTTAAGTGCTCACCATGTGCCAGGAACTGGACTAAGTGCTGGGGAGACAAAGACAAGCAAAAAGAATTCCTGTCCTCAAAGAACTCACATTCTAATGGGGCAGACAACATGCAAAGAGCTTTGTATGAACAAGATATACACAGGATAGATTGGAGGTAATGGCAGAGACAAGGCACTAGAATTAAGGGAGACCAGAAAAGTCTCCTTGTAAAATGACAGAATTTAGTCTGAATCCTGCAAAAAGCCAGGGAAGACAGGAGAAAGTGAGAGAGAGAGAGAGAGAGAGAGAGAGAGAGAGAGAGAGAGAGAGAGAGAGAGAGAGAGAGAGAGAGAGAGCATTCAAGCAAGGGGACAGAGAGTGAAAATGCATAAGGAACAACAAGGAGACCAACTTTACTTGATGCTAGAGTCCCTGAGAGGAATAAAGTGGGAGAAAATTTGAAATGTAAAAAGGGCCAGGCCTATGAAAGGCTTAAAAAACCAAACAACTCAAAAAAATTATAATAAAAATTGCCCGGAGAAACAAAAGATCTAGAATATCAAGGGAAATAATGAAAAAGTATTAGAGATGAAGGGAAAATAGTACTTCCAGACCTCAGCCTATATTATAATGTAGCAGGCATAAAAACCATTTGGTGTTGGTTCCATAATCACAATAGATCAATGGAACAGATTAGACAAAGGTAAACCAGAAGCAATGGAATTTAATAACCCAGCACTTGATAAACTGGAAAACATAAGATCTCCTTATTTGATTTGAAAAACTGCTAAGAAAACTAGAAAGCAATGTGGCACAATAAATTCTAAACTGATATGTGCCAGTAATATTAAAGATCAAACCATTATAAATAATAGAAGTAGATCATAAACCTTTTGCTGCTAAAGGCGGGAGTTAAATTCTTAATCAAACAAGCGATAGAGACAATTATAAAAGATATAAATAATTTTGGTAGCATAAAACTGAAAAACTTCTATATGAATAAAATTAATGTAGCTAGGGAAAAAAAGAAAATGGGGAAAATGAGCAAATGGGAAAAATCTTGGTATGAAATTTCTCATACAAGAATTTGCTTACAAGATATATAGATAACCAATAGACATATCTATGTATGTGTATATATGTGTGTGTATGTATACACACATAAATATATAAAGGTATATATGTATGTGCGTGTATGTGTATAAAATTAAAAGCCATCCCCCAGCAGATAAGTGGTTAAAAGATATAAACAAGTAGATATCAAAAGAATTGCAAACTATCAATGCCTATATAAGAGAATATTCTAAATCAGTAATAATTTAAAAAGGGAAATAAAAACAAGTCTAAGGGTGCACTTCACCAATAACAAATTGTCAAATATGACAAGAGAGTAAAATAGTTATGTTGGAGTTGCTGTTAGCAGAAAGGCACCCTGATGCATTGTTGGCAGAGATATGAATCAGAATGACCAACCATTTTGGAAAGCAATTTGGAATTGTGTAAAGGAACCGACTAAAATGTCCATACCCTCTTATCTACAATCTCCACTACTAGGCTTATACCCTTAAAAAAAGTCATTACTAAGAAGAAAGTTCCCATAGACATCAAAATATTTATAGAAGCAAAGAATTGGAAGCCAAGTAGATGTCCACCAATTTGGGAGCAGCTAAATAAATTGAGGTACATGAATAGGATGGAATATTGCTGTGCCAATCAGTGGTCATTGTTCCTATCTTCATAACATCTGTCATATACATGCGTGTAATTGTGCATGCACGCCTGTATGCCTCCTCCTCACCTCTGACACTGTCCATCCTAGTTTAGACACTATTCTCCTCAGTCCTTGACCTCAGGTCTCTCTCCACTCTATTCTATCATCCATTTGGCTATCAAACTGATCTTCCAAAACACAGATCTGACTATATCACACCCCTCTTTGATAAATTCCAGTGGCTCCCTATTAACTTGAAGTTCAAATATAAAATCTTCCATTTGATTTTTCAAACCTAATCAGGCCCCTTCCTACCTTTCCAGTCTTCTTACACCCTAAATCCCTTCATGCACTCTTTTGATTCAATAGCAATACCCTTTATGCTGTTCCTCAAACTCGACACCTGCTTTGGAACCATTCTCCATGTCTGGAATGCTGGCCCTCCACATCTCCACTCTCTATCTTCCCAGGCTCCTTCTGTGTTGTTTAGTAATTTTTACTCTTGTCCAATTCTTTGTGACCCCATTTGGGGTTTTCTTGGCAAAGATACCAAAGTGGTTTGCCATTTCCTTTTCCAGGTCATTGTACAGATGAGGAAACTGGGTCATACAAGGTTCAGTGATTTGCCCAAGGCCACATAACAACTAAGCATCTGAACTCAGGTCTTACTGACCCCAGACCTGGCACTCTATGTCCATTGCTCTGCCCAGCTGCCCATCCAGAGTCATTTAGGACTTGGCTGAAGTTCTTCCTACTGCAAAAAAAGCCTTTCTCAAGGCTTTCCTACTTAGTCTTAATGCTTTCCCTCTAAGATCATCCCCAATTTATCCTGCCGAAATTTTGTTTGTATATAGCTTGTTGTATACTGTTGCCTCCCTTAGACAGTGAGCTCCTTGAGAGCAGTGACTAGTTTTTGCTTTTCTTTGTGTCCCTAGCATTTAGTACAATGCCTGACACAAAGTAGGTGTTTAAGAAATGCTTGTTGGGGCGGCAGATGACGCAGTGAATAGAGAACCAGCCCTGGAGTCAGGAAGAACTGAGTTCAAAGCCGGCCTCAGACACTTAACACCAGCTGTGTGACCTTGGCCAAGTCACTTACCCCCAATTGCCCTGCATTCCTCTCTCCAAAAAGCAAAGGAAAAAATAAATCCTTGTTGATTAAGAAATTATGAATATGGTGGATACAGAAAAGTATGGGAAGATTCTAGATATAAAGTAAAGCAGGCAGAACTGAGAAAACAATGCCTACAATAATATAAATGGGAAAAAAACAACCTCAAGATAATAAAAAGTAAATGTAAATGTAAAATTACAACAGAACAATCAGGGCCCCAAAGAAGAACAATGATAAAAATCTCCAGCCCATTCCTTTGCAGAGCCAATGGGTATGGTACATTGCATGTTCCTCAGACTTCTCCCGTGTATTCATCACTTTGACTGATTTTTCTTCTTCTTCCTCCTTTTTTCTTTTCTATCTTTAAAATATTATTTATTATTATAATATAGTTATTCTATATTATTATATAATCATTATTATAATTAGTATATAATAATAATTGTTATTTAATAATATTAAAATATTATATAGGATGGCTTTCTGGAAAGGGAGAGATATTAGGAGAAATTCTGGTGAAGTAAAAATAAGAAGTATCAATAATTTTTTTTATAAAAAGATCCAGAGAGTTTTATATTTGACCTTAGAGGCAATAGGGTGACTAGGTGGCAAAATGGATAGAGCATTAGCTCTGGAGTCAGGAAGACTCATCTTCCTGAGTTCAAATCTGACCTCAGATACTTAGTATCTGAGTGTGTGATCCTGGGCAAGTCAATTAATCCCATTTGCCTCAGTTTCCTCAATTGTAAAATGAACTAGAAAAGGAAATGGCAAACCACTTCAGTATCTTTGCCAAGAAAGCCCCAAAATGGGGTCGAGAATTGGTGAGCACAACTGAATGACAAAAAAAGTAATAGAGAGCCACCGGAATTTATTGAATAGGGGAGTGATATGGTCAGACTTGCACGAAGGTCAAATCATTTTGATAATTTATTAGAGAATGAACTGGAGTGAGGAGAGACTCTGGATAGGGAGACAAACCAGAAGGTTACTGCAGTGGGCTAGACATGAGTGATTAAGGCCTAACAAGGGTAATGGCATGTCACAGGTGATAAAGGGGGTGTATATAAAAGATGTTGTGAAGGTAGAATCCGCAGGATTTGGCAAGAGATTGGATATGGAGGCTGAATGAAGATGAGAGTTGAGGATGGCATCTACACTGAGAACCTGAGTAATTGGGAGGATGGTGGTGCCCTTGACAATAATAGGGAAATGAGGTCTTAGGGAGGGCTCGAGAGGGGAGGAAGATAACAAGTTCAGTTTTGGACATATTCAGCTTAAGATATCTGTAGGGTGTCCAGTTTGAGACTTCTGTTAGGTGGTTGAGTGAGATACAACACTGGAAGTAAGGACTAGATAAATAGATCTGAGAATAATCTACATTGAGATGAAATTGGAATATACAGGAGCTGATGACAGCACCCAATAGTCTAGAGGGGGAAAAGAAAAGGGTCAAGATCACCCACAATCAGTAGGAGTGACTGGTATGACTCTCCAGCAATGGAGACCCAGAAGGAATAGTAGGACAGGTTCTCCCTGGAAGAACCAGAACAGAGCAGAGCCACAGGAACCTGGAGAGAAGAGAGCACCCAAGACAGATGATTATGGTGGCAGGCAGCATCAAAGGCTGTGTCTACAAGACTAGACTGGCTTAACTGGTGCAAACTAAATGTGGCCTCCACCAGACCGGAAGTGACACGTCCGTTCCTCTGTGAGATGAGATGAGCAGAGTAGAGAGGTTGGGCTACTAATGTGCAGTTAAACCCTCCTAAAAGCTAACTTTCCACTGTGCCCTCCAAGGACAATCTTCACAATCTCAGCATTTTCACAGGATTACAGGATCATATCTAAAATCGGAGAAAGAACTAGATAACTGAGAGAGATCTTCTGATTCAATCCCCTCATGGCACACGTGAGGAACCTGAGGCCCAGAGAGGTTACATGATTTGCCCAAGGTTGCATGAGTAATGAACGTTAGAGGTGAGTTTTGAATGAGTTACTTATCTCTGAGTCCAGAGCCTAACATCCTTCTGGTGGGAACAGTGCCAAGCGGAGGCTATCTACTTAACATAAGTTTAGTGACATTGAAAATCAACATTTTCCCATTCCTCATTGGCCCCACATTTTATGTTTGACATTCGTTAATGACCAGGCTCCTGTTAAAATACAAAGATTACCTGGGAGGGGAAACTGAGACTCACTAAGTCAATCAGTGAACAAGCATTTGTTAAGTACTTACGATATGCTAGAGACTGCGTACATAAGAGGAAATGTCCCATAGCAAGAGAATTGGAGAGTGTTTTAGTCCCAGATTTTCTGCTCATTTACTGGGTAAGCTTGAACAATTTATTTCCCCTCTCTGAGATTTATTTTCAGTTTGGAAACTGAATGATTTGAGGGGCAGCTAGGTGTCACAGTGAATAGAGCACCGGCCCTGGAATCAGGAGGACCTGAGTTCAAATCTGACCTCAGACTTACTAGCTGTGTGACTTTGGGCAAGACACTTAACCCCAATTGTCCTGCCCTCCCCCCTCCAAAAAGCATTAAAAAAAGAATTATTTGGATAAGATTATCTCTGTGGTTCATCCAGCTCTCAAATCCTGTGTCTATGACTATTTCAGAGAGTGCTCTCTGAGAAATTAAAAAGCAAGCAGATCTCTAATCCTCCTTCAATTCAGGCTCTTCTGTGTTGTGAAGACCAGTGATCAGGGGCATCCTGAGTTGGTAAAAACAAGAGTCCACAAAACCCCACCTCTAGTCTTGGAAGGGGGCAAGAGACAGCAACGTAGACAATCCTCTCTGCTGTTAACCTGAACTGGTTTGTGTTTTAATGACTACAACAGTATAAATGGGAAGATGAGTAACAACAGCCAAACAACTGCCACTGAATGATTCAAAATTGTAGTGCCCAAGCTTGGCCCTAGTGGAGACAGCTGACCACCCTTCCTTTGCAGAGTTGAAGGGCCATGGGTTTCGAACATGATGTTAGAGTTTTTCTGACATATGCAGCTGACTGCATCAGTATAGAGTTTCCTTTTCATCATGGATTTCTTTATATTGATGTAATCACAAACCCTGTCTGTATCTCTATCCCTAGTTAATTTTGCTGGATATTTTTTCAATCTTCTTAAAAATAATTCTTTATTAAACAAGATTACTCTCTGGGATGGGATGGGGGTATTATGGGAAATCTTGGTAATATAAAAACTGAAAAATAATAAAAGTTAATTTTAAAAAGAGAGAAATGTTTGTTGATACTTATGTTAACCCATGAAACAAGAAATTTGGTGTCAATAAGGAATGGGAAAAGGTTGATTTTCAATGTCACTAAATTTATGCCAAGTAGATACAATCTCCATTTGGTATTGTTGCCAACAGAGAGAAAAACCTCAGGCTTTGGACTCATAGCAGATAGAAGATGTTCAAATCCCACCTCTAACATTCATTCCTTATATGACCTTGGACAGCTAAGGTGGTGTGATGGATGGAGCACCAGGATTGAAGTCATGAAGATTTAGCTTCCTGAGTTCAAATCCAGCCTCACTGTGTGACCCTGGCCAAGTCAGTTAAACCTGTTTGCTTCAGTTCCTCATCTATAAAAATGAACTGGAAAAGGAAATGGCAAACCGCTCTGGTATCTTTGCCAAGAAAACCTCAGATGGGGTCATAAAGAAGCAGATAACACTAAAACGACTACACAGCAGCAAAATGTTAACCCCTCCAAAAATACACACACACGGAGAGTCACATTAACATATATATATCTATACACACAAATACATACAAGCACACGTATGTATGTACGTATTTTAAAGACATAAAGTAGAGATCTCCCTCTCCTTTACCCAGGCAAATTCAACCAGCACAGTGGAAAGAACTCTATCTTTGGAGTTACAGGCTTGGGGATCGAATCCCTTCTCTACCACTTCCAGCCTATGTGACCGACCCGAGACAAGTCACTTAACTGCATTAGGGCCCTAGTGTCCTAAATTGTAAAATGAAGGGATTGAGCTTGATGACCTTGAAGGCTCCTTTCATTTCTGAATTTATTATCCTATAGTCTGTAAAATGAGGGAATTAAACTAGGTGATCAGTAAGATTCCTCCTGGCTTCTTCTGTGATTCTAGTCTCTACTCTCAAAGCTCAATTTCAGTCGCTCTTTTTTTTCCTTTTCACAAATTCCCTTAGTGCTTATTCTTACAACATAGTCTAGTGTTAGGTAATGCACTGGGTTGTTTGGCTTTCCACGTATGTTAATTAGCCTGGTCTCTCCAGTTAGACTATACATTGCTTTTGTATGGGCAAAAGTTATATCTCCTCTTTCTCTTGTCTCCCTTTTAGCATTTACCCAGGGGCAGAGACAAAGGAGGTGGTCCATAAAAGCTTGTTGAATCAGATTCTATCCTGGATTGAAAATAGTGGGCATGCACAAATTTGTTTTGCTTAACCATACTCATTTGTTATAAGAGAGGGCTTTTTATTGGGGAAGTGTCATAGGAGATCTTGGTAGGGTTTTTTAAAAGAGATACAAACAAAAAAAAAGAAGAAAAGAATGCAATGAAGTAAAGGAAAAAAAACCCCTGGAAGAGAACAACAAGAAATTCAGAAGGAGACAGAGAAAGACAATGGGGGTCTTACTGTGGTAAAGTTGATGCATTTTTAAAAAAACAGCATTCAGTACATTCAGGTTTTTATTCAATCATCATTTTCTATCCTTTTTGTAGGGAAGTGCTCATATTTGTTTATGACTGTTGGATTATTAATTAAAACGGTATTAAAAAAAGAAATCAGTTGTAAAAAAAAAGCTACATTTCCTGAATTCTGGTTTCTCTTCTCTCTCCACATTGAGAATTGTAGGACAGAAACCCGCTGGCCTCCTTCCTTAATCTCTTTCCCTCTTTGTGGTCATCCCCATTCTTTTTAGTTGGTAAAGCCTGATTATGACACTGGCTGAAAGCAGGCAGATTTTGTCATCCTCTGCTTATCCCTTCCTCCAAACAAGCTCTTAATAACTGCTTGCATCATCTGCAGAGAAGGGTTCAAACCTTCATTTACAATTTATAGGAGCAACTTCCTCATTAAAACCCTGTATATCTCACAGCATAGACAGTGCAAGTATTATTATCCTCATCTCACAGATGAGGCAATAGAGGCACAGAGAGACCAAACAAATGACCCCCCCCATCATACAACTAGCAAGTAGAAAAGCCAGGGCTTGAAGGCAGACCTCCTCACTTTAAGATATTTGCCACTGGATCAGGGTGCATCTCCATAGTGACTGGATTTCTTTGCATGGTTTTTTAGTCTAGACCTCTGATTTCTTTGAGGTAGGAAGCTCCCCAAAGAGGAAAGTCCCTCTAGAAACGCAGATCCTCAAATATTCTGCTCTTATTATACTTTTAGAGAATTGCTTGAGGCACTGAGAGATTAAATGATATGTCCAGAATGACATAGCCCTTATGTGTGATTTGAACCTAAATCTCAGAAGCTGTTTATCCACTCCACTTCTCCTGCTCCCACTCCATTAGTAGTTTTATTTCCTTCCTTCTTTCTTTCTTTCTTTCTTTCTTTCTTTCTTTCTTTCTTTCTTTCTTTCTTTCTTTCGGCAGTCAGGGTTAAATGACTTGCCCAGGGTCACACAGTGTCAAGTGTTTGAGGCTGGATTTGAACTCAAGTCCTCCTTATTCCAGTTCTGGTGCTCTATCCCTTGCGCCACCTAGTTGCCCCTGCATGAGTACTTTTCAAAATGTAAGTTGATATTTTTATAGTACTTTGCAGTTTGCCGAGAAATTTTCTTGCAAACACTCTGGAAAATCTGGCTCCAATTTACCTTCTCATTAGTGGTAGGAGGGTTTTCTAGAGAGCAGCAATGGAGTTTCCAATGAGAACATCTCACTGAGAATCATAGAGCTCTCAGCCTTGATGGAAATAGTATAAAAATAGTCTAAAAATTCCAAAGCAATCGCCCTCTGCTTCTAGAGTGTATTGGGATGTGTCAATACAGCAGTCTATACACAACACCCAGTAATTGCATTCTGCCCTTGCCAGGCAAATGAAAAATGTAATTTGAAGTCATCTGTCATTGTAGAAAGTCAAAGGGCCACATGGAAATACTTTCATTCCAGTCTTCCTTGAAAGGAACATGGATGTTACCGATTAGGTGGGATGGGTCAGACGGAGTTAAACTCGTATTAGTTGAGCAAGCCTTACAAAGAAATATTGAAAGATTTGGGCTGTTGACTACAGCTCCATAAGAAAAGGTCTCCACATTCTGTTAAATAGAGAGTCTTTGGCTGGTAAGGGCTCCTTGATCAGATAATTTCCTAGAGATGTATAGGGGCTATCAGTAAGACTTTAAATTTTGGAATCCAGGTGGTATATCCAGACCTGTGGATATACAAGCCAAACACATATGAGCTCCTGGTACCCATTAGGAGTAAGTTGGATTCAACTCTGATGAAATTTGTTTGCTTGTGGGCCATTGTAAATCAATCCATCGAAGATCATATTTTCACTAGTAAGCATGGAGGTAGAGTCTTAGTCATCTAGACTTGAATTAACTCAGAGGTGAATCTGTAGAATAAAGTTTCCAGTGTGTTGGTAGCAGAGTTATTATAAAGCACCATGCTTTGCACATAACAGGCCCTTATTAAATGACTATTGAATGAATGAATCAATTTGATTGTATATGCAGGCATACTCTACACAAAGTTGCCTGGATCCAATATTGCTTTGCGATAACAGCATCAGTAAATTATCATTGTTACCAAACTTCAGCTAAAGTAAGGAAAATCTCTTGTAACATTGTTCAGTCAATCATCAGTTTTTAATATTGTTCCTGCGGCAAAGTGAATGAATATGGACAAAGAATCTTATGAGGAGTTAGAGGAAGTGTCTAAAAAAAGGCATGATATATGTTGAAATTAATAAATTTCAATATAGTTACTGGGCAAGTTTATTTGTGTTGATGTTCAGTATTGAATTTTTAATAAAACATTTAATTATATGTAGTGAGAGTTGTTCCCCCATCATGTAGCATAAGGGGAATCAGCTCAAAGGGAAGAAAAATGGACATCTCCCTCCCTTTATGCATTATGTGCAAGAATTATCTTATTTCCTATCAGGAGGGGAAGTTGAAAGTTGGAGTCAGAAGCTTGTCCATTCTGTTCTCCTCAGAGAGAGTAGGTGCCAGGCTAGAATTATATCTCTCTGTTTTCTTAAATATGACTAGTCTGGGGGATTTGGTTTTCAGGCTCAAACTTCTAATTACTGTTTCCTTATTGGGGGCAAGCAGAACATCAGCATTTATATCCAGGGTTAAACTCTTCACACAAAGTGCCGATTTCATAATGTATATACATAGTAGGTAGTATTTATTCAAATCAAATATCAAAAACAGAGATCAAAGAGTGTATGCAAAGGAGAAAAATATGCAGAAAATACAGAATGAAGGAGCTCTCACACTGGGAGGGAGAGTCCTAGATTTCACCCAAGAGCATCCTCCTCTAAGTCTCTGGGGTAGCAAGCTAAAGACAGGGACATGATAGCCACTACTGGATCCTCGCATGTCAGCTTCCTGCCAGAGCCTTTTCCTTTAGCAACCTGAAGTGGGCTTGGTATTGTGCATTTTTTGTCTCTCGATGCTGGAAACTAGAAGCACTTGAAGAGATTCAAGTGGTTTGGAGAGACCTGAAGAGAATCAAAGCCAGTCCAAAGACTTGAAGAGAGTGGAGTTTTCCTCTCTCTTCCTTTCACCCACTCTTTGCTGCCTCTCACACAGGTACAGGGTATTATAGTCACACACATATACATAAACAATATACTATACATATAATAGATATGCACATATATACATACATATATACCATGCATATAATATATACATATGTACACACATATATACATATACATATACATATATATATATATATGCAGTGTCTCAAAAATCTTAGTGCAGCTTTAAGACTTAATGGCTAATATCTCTGTCTACATTTTCATGGAACTAACCTGTGCAATACTCCCTGTAACAGTTTTATCTGTTGCTTCTTTTTTTCTTTCTTGGAAGAAGTTAAAGAAGTTAACCGACAGACCAACAGACAAAGTATTATTAAGTGCCTACTATGTGCTGGCCACAATGCTAAGCATAGAAAATGCAAAGGCAAAAATGCAATAGTCCTTTTACTAGAGGAGCGTCTATTCTACCAGGGGAAACAGTGGGTCGGCATTATGTGCAAGTATTAGACAAGAAAGACAAATTATTCAGAGAGCAGGCTATAATGACTGGGAGAGGGGTTCAGGAAAAGGCTGTATGTAGGCATGAGTGCTTAAGTAGACCTTTGAAGGGAGCAAGGAGTATCTGTTCTCAGTTCTTTCCAGAGAAAATGCCAAGGAATGAGGTGATAAGGAGGTCAACATTTCTGAAAGGCTAGGGTAGAGTCAGAATGAAATAGTAGAAAGCTGGATATAAGGAAAAACTTCCTAACAATTTGAGCAACCTGAGGAAGAAGCTTCTTTCGCTTCACTGGAGATCTTCAGCCAAAGGTAAGATCACCATTTGCCAGGGATGAGGTAGGTAGAAGGGATTCTTGTTCAAGCATGAGCTGGACTCTTAAGAGACCTCTGCCTCGGGGCTTCGGGGATTGTCAATGACTGACTTTGCAGAAGCTGCTTCAAGCTTGTGAAACAAAATTTCCCCAGGCTTTTGGGGAAGACAGCTTCAGTGATGGCAATTTATAGGGGATATTTTGTATTCCAAGAATTTCTTTACCAGGTAGGTTTTTCCATTCTCTCTCAGACCTGATTTCCACTTCAGATTCTTGTCATATCACCTCTCCCCCTTCCTCTCTGGCTACTTTATAGCTTTTTAGGAAGTTTTTTTTTAAAAGGCTTAAAGACATAGAGTTTTGAGCCTGACTTAAAATGGACAAATAGGATTCTTTATTTTACTTTGTTTCACTTAATTTTATTTCTTTATTTTATTTATTACAAATAGGATTCTGTATTTGATAGGGCTTACTTTTCTAAGATGCTTTTCTGGTCTTAGAGAAGAGTATGCTTCCTGATATTAAACCTTTTCATTAAATATATAAATGAAGATCTACATATGTTTTAAATTTCATTCCAAATAAGTGGTAGGAAAGGGAAACATGAGCAAAATTACATAGACTGATAGATCTAGAGCTGGATGGATGCTCAGAGGCCGTTCAAACCAAACCTCTCATTTTATAGATGAGAAAAATGAGGCCCGAGGAGGTTAGGTGTCTTACCCGAGGTCATGCACAGAGTAATGGTCGATCAAAATCCAGGATCTCTGCTTCTGTAGCCAACATTCTACCATGTGGCCTCCCATGAGCCTATGATTCTATGATCCCAAGCACCATACTTCAAGTTGCTCTGAAGTATGATTTTGCAAAAAGAAAAAAATTTGCTCCACTAACCCACACATTAAAGAACAAGAAACTACAGAAAGGAAATTGAAAAGTATGAGGTAAATAATCTACCTAGGAAATGCAGCTGTAGGCAAGGGGCTCTGAACTTCCTCTCTCTATCCAAGCTGTGGTGGTGGTTTCCTTTCTCCACTTTTGTTCTCTGGAAAATCAGGAGCGAGGTTCTAGCTTTGCTTAAGATAAATTTGCACAAGTTGATTCTGAACCAAATGTATGAGTTTCCTAACTTGAAGTAGTAACGACCCATGCATCTGTTTTGGGCCCATCTATGAATCCCATAGAGATCTGTGGCCCATTAGAATTTGCCCATGTTTTGGGTAAATTGATGGGCAATTATTGTTTGTAAAAAGGTGGTGTCAACTATGGGGTAATCTGGGTCTTAAAACGAGTTCCAAGTGTCACACATTCCTTATGCTTTGGCTATTCTATGATACTATTATATTGGAAATTCAGTTTTAAAAGTTTGTTCAAGGACTTCAACTTAACACAGTAATGAAAAGATGGACTCCTGAAAGGTCAGGAAGGAGGAAGGATAACTGGCTTTTCTTAACCTCTGGACTAGAGGATAAACCCTTACGATTATGAGTTGGTTGACCTAAATATCATAGGAGATCCTATAATTTAGAACTGGAAAGGTCTTTAGAAAATATTCTTTGGGTTTGAGAGGATTGGGGTTCACAGTCCTTCAAGTTCACCCTGGCTCTGCCACTTTTAACCTCTATGACCTTAGATAAATTACCTAATCTCCCCAGGCCTCAATTTCTCCATCAATAAAGTGAGCGTGTTGGGATAGGTGATCTTCAACATCTCTACTAGATGTAAATTTATCACCTTATCTAGTCCAATTGACTTATTTTACAAATGAAGAAACTGAGAACCAAAGAAGGGAAGATTCTATCAGTGGTTAAAAGCAGAAGCAGGATTCAAACCCAAATCTTCTGACCCTAAATGCAATGTTCTTTCTGGTAAACTATGCAGCCTCCCTTACGCCACAATGACTTGTGTTTTCATTGCATGAGGGCTAGGGTCTTGATTCCAGCCAGTTTCAGACATTATTTCCTACTCTAAGGGAGTGAGCTTAAGAGTGAAACTTCCTGGTCAAGGAGGAGGCTTTTGTTCCTGTTTCAGACACGCTTCTTCCTCAGTTTATAAGTTTGAAGATCCCTCATATTGTGATAGTTGTTGTCCAGCACAAACACTCTAGAGGTAAAGCTATTCTAGTGAAACTTGTTCATCTTTTTCTTCCAATCTGATATTATACTGCATCCCAAACTGTATTCCAAGTTTGATGTTCAGAAGTCAGCACTTCCTCCAACCAAAGGCAGCAATATGGTATAGTGGAAAGAACACTGAATTTAGAGTGAAAACGACCCGTGTCCAGATCTATGCTTTGCCATGTTTATATGACCTTGATCCAGTTACTTAATTTTTCTGAGTCTCAATTTCTTCCACTGTGGATCTCTTCCACTAGATGATTTCTTAAGTCACTTCCAGCCCCAAATCACAAGAATGATCTCAAGTTTCTGCAGGAAATACCTTCATCCTAAAATATAGTCATAACCATTATTTTTTTTTGAAATCCCCATGAAATCCTTGGAAGAGAGTGGCAGAGACTGTGATTTCTGTTATGGGCAGAGCAATGCCAAGTGAGATTTCAGTGACTTCATAATGGTAGAAACTTTAAGCATTTTTGAGGACAGAAACTATCATTCTTTATTTCCTGCCTAGCATGGCTTTCCTGTTTTATCTCACAATCTCTTAGTGGGAAAGGACCTCAGAAGTCAACCTATAAGTTGTAGTCCAACCTACACCTGCACATGAATTCTCTCTATTAAAAGTGTTTCTACAGCTTACTGAAAGAGCACTAGTGAGGGGCAGCCCTAAATGTTTCAAGGCAGCCCACTCTACTTTTAGATAGCTCTTATTGTTGTAGACCAGCAGTTCTTAATCTGTGGGTTATGTCCAATTTGTAACAATGAAAATACATCCTGCATATCAGATGTTTACATTATGATTCATAACAGTAGCAAAATTACAGTTATGAAGTAGCAACGAAAATAATTTTATGGTTGGGGGGTCACCACTACATGAGAAACTGCATTAAATGGTCGTGGCATCAGGAAGGTTGAGAACCACTGTTGTAGAGTTTTTCCGTAAGGGTGAGCTCAAATCCTCTTCAAGCTTTGGCTGGCTTTATATGTATAGTAAAGGCCAGGAGTGTGGTTAGGCAGGTAGGAGATACAACGACCTTGCTTCGTGGCAGTTTCCTATATTGTCCCCGTGCTTCTCCCTTTTCCCATGGTCTATGTGGGGTGTTCAGGGAGGACTAGCACTTCTGGTATGGGGGCTTGACAAGCCCCTTTCAGAACTGCTCATCCACCTTTGGTGTCACCCATTTCTCATTTGCGACTCCAAGAGGCTGTATGTAGCACATGCAGTGGCCAATGTCTGAACAGAAAGGCTTAATCCAGTTGAAGGTAACCAACACGTCTCAAATTCATTGTGAATTAGGGAAATGTCTACCCCAAGTATGTGAAATTTCCCCTGTGGAGTGGGCAGATGAGAACAATTTGTTCCAATGGCCATGAAGGTGGCAGGCACTGTGGGGTGCTTAGAGCTTGGCCAGGCACTGAAGGTCATCCAGTGCATGCTGGGTCATGGCCAGTCATCCTGACTTTTGTCTTGTCATTGGATTTTGATGACTCAGGGAGAGAGAGTAAGGCTTATAACTTGGTGCGACTGCAATTCCTGCCTGTGATGTCATTGGTTCTCTTCAAAAATGAAGGCTGAACAATGATATCTACATGGGAGAATAGAAGAAATTTTTAGAATAGAGAAACTGAGCAATCCCCAAACTCCATGCTTGTTGGGTGAATTGCCCCTATATAGATGGTATAGTGTAGACTTCATAAATTAAAATCAGGAAGCATTGGGGAATACCCACCAAAAACTAGAGTGAAGTCTCTGACAGGGAGACTCAAGCCCCAGAAGAGAAAGTTTTAGTACAGAGGAAAAATAGAAACTTCAGGATACTGGTTACTTAAGAAGAATTGAGGTAAATCCTAAAGACTTTGACTCCTAGGTAAAACTATCTCTTAGAGATGAAAGACAGTGTAGCATATTTTCCAGAAAACAGCAGGTAGGCTGCTTATTAGAGAGAAGAAAAAGTTTAGTAGCTTCATCTGTCAGTCCCCACGTAGCATGGTGGAGGTAAGGGCTATTTTCTCTAACAGCTGTTTACAAAACGAAGAAACGCTTAGGACTATGACCCAAATTGAGAGTTTAGCAAGACCAATTCCCCTTAAGAGGAAGATAGTGATTTAACTAAGGATATTGGTTAAAGAAGTCCATTTTTGCCATAACCCTGTTTGACAGACTATGCATCTTGTGGATTTAACATAACCAGCTGAGCAGCGTCTAGAGGAGACCAACAGGAAACACAGTCTGTTGCACTATGATGCTGCCAGAAGACATTGGTAATCCTGCAGCATTGGAGGCAGGAGATGCTCTGAGCACATGCATGTGGGTCCTGCATGTGTGTCCTGTCCACAAAAGTTCCTTCTGTCTCTTTACTCCCTGGTGATAGTGGGTATTTTTGTAGAGGTCTGTGACCAATGTTTATGTTTTACTGCTACTTTTCTTAACGTCCTATACTCATTCCACTCTTCTTACTACACTGAATGACCTTTGGTCTGAATGAACTGTGCCCTCTGGCTGACTATTAAAGTTACACATATATGTGGGGACTCTTGAGCTATTTTAGAACACGTGGTGAATCTTCATGACATTGGGTTTTTTTTCTCTTGAGTTAAATCCTTCTCTCTGATTTGGGAAAGTCGCTGGAAATCTGAACTTGAGAGTTACTTTTCTCTTATTATTATTATTATTATTATTATTATTTCATTTTAAGTAAAGTGCAGAACTATTGGCTTTTAATTACTTTGTGGTTTTTTTTTAACCAACGGTTTTCTTGGGGTTGTTGACAAAACCCAGGGTGTGTCCCACTCTGTGGTGGCCTGGGAAGGCCAGGCAAGTTAATCAGTGATGAGACATTTATACATTGAAGAATATACAGGAATTATACCAAAGTCACAAACAGATCAGCATACTAATTCCTGTTCTTTCTGATCATTTTTTCCTAGGCAGCGGGAGGAAAAACAGCTCTTTTTGTAGAAGAGATGTAGACAGCTAAAAAACAAAACAAAACAAGAAAGCTTGCTTATCCGTGCCTGATGTTCATGCCCCTTTCTGCCTTTCTTTTCCTCCATGGTTGCCTGGATTTGAATGTTATTTCTCTACCTCCCCATGACAGAGAAACGACTATCTCTGGCAATATGGGCTGATGGTGATTTGAAATCAACAAATATCACTTCCTGGCCTTTTGGCTCAGATTAAAGGCAGAAGCAACGAGAAGGTGTTAGCTTGGGCCAAAGGTGGAATACAAGAAGAGCTGGATTTAAAACCAGAGGACCCAAGTACAAATCCCAGCTCTGTCTATTGCCTGTGTACAGCCTTGGCCAAGTGACTTACAATCTTTGGTTCCCAAATTTCTTCATTTATGATATGTGAGTGTTGGACTAGACTACCTCTAATATCCCTTCTAGTTCCAGATCTATGAGCCTTTGAATACCCCAATAAAAGGTGTAAAAGGAAAGATCTTGTTTGATCAAGGCATTTGTTAACTTTTCACTCAACTCAACCTTTGAACTCACGAGGAAGGCTATCATAAAGTGAAATGAGGGCTAAACTTAGAGTCAGAGGAGCTGTATTCAAATTCTAGCTATTTCACTTATTACCTGTGTCATCCTGGGCAAGTCCTTTCATTTTACTGGGGCTCAGTTTCCTTCCATGTAGGATGATAAGGTGAACTTGCACTAATATCAAAGCCTCACGTGTGTGGCCTTGGCTAGTAACTTCAACCATTTCTGTGACCGTAAGACTCCTGATCTGCAAGATGGGACAGCAGTATGATCTAACTCACAGGGTCATTGGGATGAGACCATTTTATAAACTTTAAGTAAACCTTATGGTTTACATGAAGCACAATCCAGTGGGTACTGGAGGCAAGGCAGATGGGACATTATTTCTCTTCTCAAATCCGGAAGAGGAAAGAAGGCATATGTACAAAGAACTAGAAGATAAAATGATTTTTAAATAAGTTTTTAACAGATGTACAAGAAATAACAATGAGGGATCAAAGAAGGCTTCATGGAGGAGGTGGTGCCTTACAATCTGACTCTTGAAAGATGGATTGTATTTTGATAGGCAGCCAGAAGAGAAAGGGTATTTTAGATGAAGGAAATAATTGGTGCAAAAATATGGCAATAAGAAATTGTAAATTCTGCTCCATGAGATTAATTTGACCAGTGGAGTTGAAGTAGATAGTGTGTGGAGGAGAATGATGAGAGACAAAGTTGGAAAGGTAGACTGAGGCCAGATCATGTATAATGAAGCTCTTGAATGAACTCTATGCCCTGGGAAACCGTTGAAAGATTTTGAGTCAGAGTGGGGGAGGGGAGTAGACTAGAGAAAGATGGAATGGTTACACCTGTGAATTTGAGTAAGTTTAACCTGTTATCTATCTGTCCACATATACACATATGCACACATACATGTACATGCACATTTATGTCTATGCATGCATATATATATATATGAATGCATATATACATACACATATGTTGTTGTTTCTCCTTTGTTTTTGAAGAGGACCAATGATGTCACGAGGCAATATCCCGGCTTGTTGGTGAGTTGGAAGTGCAGCAGAGTTGCACAAAGTGGTCAGCCTCGCTCTCTTATCCAGTCATCAAAATCCAGTGGCGAGACAATAGTCAGATTGACTGGGATAGCCCCTGATGGGTAGATTGGCATCTTCTGCACGTGACCAAGCTCTAAGCACTCCTCTGTGCCTGCTTCAGCTGCTCTCATTCACCCATTCCATCAGGGGTGAGGGCTTGCCAAGGGCTAGCTCATCCAGGGCTGCTCATCCACTTTTGGCATCGATCCGTCCCCCAATTCTTACCTGTGGGTCTAAGAAAATGCAGCATGGACTGTGGCTATTCCCTTGTCAAAAAAAGGTTAAACCAAGGAGAGGAAAACTGACGGACCTCAAACATGTCAGTGAGGGAGGGGATGTCCACCCCAAGAATGTGAAGATATTCGCATGTATCTGTATGTATTGGAATGAGAAGACAGCATGTGGAGAAGCTATCATGGTCATTCTCTTGTTCTGGGCATTATTCAAGAGGCTGAATGAACTGAAACTGAACTGAGTGAGATCCAGTGAAAACTTCCTAGGATATGTTTTGGGTTAAAGTATGTTCATTTCCCTTGGCAGTTTACATAGCGCTCTTGTTTGACCACTCAGAAAAACAATGTGACCTGCTGAAGGTCCCACAGAAAATTGCGATTGTAGAAGGTTCATGAAATGACAGCTCAGACCTCCAGCAATAACTCCGCTTTAGCTACCTCCAGGTAGATACATTGTGCTAGACCACATGGTGGATGGAGGTCTGGACTGGGAGTCAAGCTAGACCCAGGTTCCAATCTTGCCTCAGACACTTGCTGTTTGGCCCTGAAAAAGTCACCAAACCTTTTCATAATCTCAGCTTCCTCATCTGTACAAATGAAGACAATATCACCTACTTCACAGGACTTTTGTGAGGCTCAAATGAAATAAAACAACTATTGTATCCCCATCAAATAATTTTTTAAGAGGTAAAAGAAGCATAATAACAATACTTTCTTCATTTGATTAGATTGTTATGTCCGTAGCCTTAGGTCGCTTTTACCTGCCCAGCTGACTAATTTCTAGACATATTTAGTAAGTAAACATTTATTCAACACCTACTGTATACTACTGTATACAGAACCTTGTATAAGCATTTAGGGGATGGGTAGATGATGTTCTTCCAGAAAAAAACCCCGAACAACCAAATACATTCTGTCCCTATAGTCAAAGAGTTTATCAAGGCCCATCTCCTCCCTCCTGAATAGCTCCCCCACTTCCTGACCTCTCCTTTTCCTACTGGTCTCTACCAGGACTTTGTCACCATCATTAAACAGAATTAAGAGAACAACAGCAACAAGAACAATAGTTTACATTTACATGATGCTTTAAGGCTTACAAAGAACTTTTCGAGTGTATAACAACCCTGTAAGGAAGGTGCTATCATTATTTTCATTTCACAGATGAAGAGGTTAAGTGACTTATCCAAGATCACATAGTGAGTATCCGAGGCAGGATTGGCACCTAGGTCTCTCTGACTCCAAATCCAGGTCTCCATCCACCGTGCCACTTAGCACAAGGTCTTGGGTACGTAGCATGTGTTTAATAAGCTAAGCTGAATCGAACTGTACCGGGGTATAACAAGGATGGCAGGACTGCCCTAGAATCCTAGAAGGGGAACATCTCAAGAAAACACCCTCAAAACAAGCACAGTAACCGCTGGCAAAGTGCAGCCAGAATGAGATCATTACAGTCTTTGCCCAAGTCCAAAGTCAATCAGTTATGGCTCTGGAGCTGAATATCCTCATTGGAAGTCTATCAGCCTAAGTTTCCTCATCAGTAAAACAGTGATAAATAGTGTGTGAAGAGCAAAGGAGGCAACTTAGAGAGAGAGAG
>CM053598.1:201099239-201155145 GCA_028646575.1 Pseudocheirus occidentalis
GTGCTTTCTGTCTTGTGGAGAGTTTTGGAGCTTGAAAATCTATTTAACGTCCCATTTTATGAGTTTTTTAGCGTGTTTGTGTGGGAGCTGCGGTGCTTTGCTGCTTCTACGCCGCCATCTTGGCTCCGCCTAGAGAATTTATTCTTAATCTTATTCTGATTCAGTCAATCAGGAAACAGACATTTATTTAGGATTTAATATGAGGATAGAAGGAAAATTAAAAACAATCCCTGCCCTCAAGAAATTCACATTCTTTTTTTAAAAATTTGTTTATTTATTTTCTTGTTTACATCACTCATTTCCATGAGATTTTGAGTTACAAATTTTCTCCCCATCTTTCCCCTACCTACTACCTCAAAACAGCAATCCCACTGTAAAGCCCCTCCCTCAATCTGCTCTCTCCTCCCCCATCACCCCTCTGACTTTCCAGTAGGGCAGGATGGGTCTCCCTACCACAGTGTCTGTATGTATATCTTAATTCCCAGTTGCATGTAGTTAATAATAATAATAATATGTATACATATATATTTTTAACATATGATTATAGAACTTTAAATTCTAGATTCTTTCCCTTCCTCCCTTGTCACCCACCCCCACTGGAAAGACAAGCAATTCAATACAGGCTGTATGTGTGTAGTTATGCAAGAACTCACATTTTAATGGAGACAATATATACATAACATATACATAACTAATTATGTACTATATATACTTTGTAAAGAAGGTAGTCTCAGAGTGAAAGGCACTAGTATTTTTGGGGGGGAGGGAACAGGAAAGGCCTCCTGCAGAAGGTAGAATTGGAGCTGAGTCTTGAAGGGAGTCAGAAACACTTGGACGCAGAGTTCAGGAGGGAGAGCATTCCAGGAATGAGGAGTAGCCAGAAACAAAAGATCTTAGTATCATGTACAAGGTCTAACAGGTAGGTCAAAGGGTAAGAAGGCCGGAAAGGTAGGGAGGATCCAGGTCCTAAAGAGATTTAAATGCCAAAAAAAATTTCATAGTTGATGCTAGAAGCAATAGGGAGTCACTAGCATTTATCAACAGGAAGATGATATGATCAGACTTACACTTTAGTAAAACTGCTTTGGCCACTTGAGGTAGAAAATGGACAGTAGTGAATCTGCTTAACCCTTTAGCCTTGCCTTCATTTATTAGTGGACAAAGTATGGCATGAAGTCAGGATTTCCTTTTAAAAATAATAATTAGAATGATAATAATAACCCCTTGCACAAATCAAGTATTTTACAATTTTCAGAGCATTTTCTTAGCCATGCTTCATTTTGCCTTTGTGATATCTCTGTGAGGCAAGCCAGATTATTGCTAGTATGATATGAGTGAGTTATTAAGGAGACGTAGCTTAGACCTGTTACCAGCCAAGTCAGCCACCTCTGGACACTCTACAACGCATCAATGTCCTTCCTAAACTGTAGTCACCAGAATTGAGCACAGTACACCAGATGGGACCAGACCAAAGCAGAAGACAAGGTCTTTCTTACCTTTCTTGCTCCTGGGCATTATGCCTGTCAATGCAACCTCCCCCCCCCCCCACACTCCTTTTTTGGCATCCAAAACCTCCTATTGCTTCACATTTAGCCTGCAGCTCAGTCATGCTCCCCCCTACACACACACACACACACACACACACACACACACACTCACACACACACACACTCACACACCCCAATCATTTTTCAAATGAACAAATATTTAGCCGTGTCTCATTAAGACAAAAAGAGAAGACATTATGTCAAGATCTTTGTTTCTAAGTGTATTTCAGAAAATAACTCAAAGAAACACACCTTTGGCTTAGAAACGAGTCTTTCTGGTTTAGATGCTACCTATCTAGGGGGTGTTTTAGAGTATCTTTCCACAACCCAGCCCCAGGCTAATGCGTTGACTTAGTTTACCTTACTGTTGAAGCTGCATCTGGGGTGTCAGAGTCCCCAACTGGAAGTGGGAGCTGATCTTGTTACAGCTTTCTGTTTTCTTTGGCTCCTCTGGCCCAGGAAGCTATTTCAGCAGAGTCTCTCATTCAACATTCTCTTCTAGTTTCCTTTGAGAAAAGAGAATTAAAACTATCCACCTCATCCTTTGCAGAAGTGCAACTGTATTGTTGGTGAGGTTGGGAAATTCCTGCAACAACTTCACAGAAGGGCATAAAATCTGCTGCTTCAACCAGCCTCTGGATTTAAAAGGTTAGCAATGCCATGGAGGGATATTCCATTCTATGGCTAGTTCTGTCTCTGTCTTGACTGCCTCATCTCCAAAGGCCTACAGAACTGGGGAAAAAGCTTCAGAAAACAGATCCAAATTGTAAGCAAAAGGTTCGTTTTTGTAGCTTCCTCCTCTGTTATCCTTATCCTGGACAGCACCCCATAGGGATCCGGTGGCCCCAGGCCACACGTGGTCCCTAGATCCTCAAGTGTGGTCCTTTGACTGAATAACTTTCACAGGTTCCCCACCCTTGCACCTAGGATCTAGCCTCATGCTTCTCTTCCCCTCCAACATCTACCCATTCTGTGTCCTATTCCCTCAGTCACCCGATCACAGCTAATATAAAAATCAGTCATTCCTGATTTTCCTGGGTAATGTGTATTTTTAGTAGTGGCCTCTGGAATAATAATAATAATAATAATAATAATAATAATAATAATAATAATAATAGCTAACATTTATATGGCACTTAAAATGTTCCAGGCATTATGCTAAGTGCTTTACAATGATTATTTCATGTGACCCTCACAACAATCCTGGGAGGTAGAGTGGGCACAACCCATTTTATAGATGAGGAAATTGAGGCAAAGAGAAATTAAGTGACTGCCCCAAGGTAACACAACTATTAAGAATCTGAGGTCGAATTTGAATTCAGATCTTCCTGACTCTAAGCTCAGCACTCTGTCACACTGTACCATCTACCTGCCCCCCTGGGACCAGTATCCTTAAAGGAATGGATCTATTCATTGATTTCACACCTGTGACCAACATGTGGGAACGAGATTTAGGGTCAGTTTTTCAATGTCCTTAAGTCTCATGATCCATATCCCAGTTTTTTGATGTCTGTGAGTCCCATGACCCATATCCCTTACTTGGAAGTTGAGCTCCAGCCTCAGTATCTAAGCAAAGCCTCCCCTGACTGCGCCAGCCCCTGCTCATCTTCCTCTCCTTTGAACTCCTCTGAGGCAGCATGACCTACAGATAGGTCTGTCCTTGGCCGGTTATGACAGCTGGCTTATGTGTGCCTTGTTACTGAAGGATCAGACACAGATGCAAACTGAGACTGGAGCTCCCCTCCAGAAGCTTGCTGGACCAGCTATTTTGTTTACCCTGTGCTGTGAGGTCCCTGATTTGAGGACCTGAGTCAGTCTCTTACTCTCTCCACCCCAGAGTCCAAAACTTCCCCAGGGGCAGGGCCTAGGACTGTTCCTGCTTGATCTTCTCCCAGACTTAGAGTTCCCTCAAGGACAAGGACCATGTCCCCTTCTCTGCCTCTCCCACAGCCTAGTCAAACACAGGGCTGGGCTCGCAGTAATCATTCAGGAAAGACTTGTTGGTTTGAATCAGCTGAGCATCAGCCAAGATCCTGCCTCTTGACAACAGATCTGGAGAAATATTTGACTTCTTTCCTAATCAGAGCACATGCCTCAACTTCAGCAGAACTGCCTTACTTTCCCATCTCACCTGACTGCCTCTAAGGCATACTCAGGGACTGTTGATTTGGGAGCAAGTTAGATCTGACAGCCTTGGAGCACAGTGGAGGTAGGCCCAGGAAACCTGCTCTTGATGATGACCTGAGGGTAAGGATGGTTCCTTAGCTTCTTATTTCTTTAACTACCTAAACCCCAGTTTATTCTGGGTCAGAGGTCCCATCCAGGTCTCAGCCCCTGCTTGAAGGAGAGGCACAAAACTCATAAGGAGGATGTCCAGTCAGAAAGGCCAGCCTGAACCCCAAAAGGTGAAGCTTATATTTTAAACCATGTGACAGAATAGTGAGGCAGAGATTTTTTTTTTTGCTCAGACCGGGTCCCTGCCCTCCTCCCCCTTCCTCTGCTCCATCCAGTCATATTTTTGTGTCTAAATGATGTAGATATTTCTGTTCTGAGGTCCTCTGACCCACCAGAAGCTCTACTGAGTCATTTGCCCTTTGGAAGTGAGCAAGGGCAAGACACTAGGACTCCATTTGGTTTTGAAAATGATATGCTCTACAAACAAAAGGTATTCTCAAGAGCTCACTAAAGGCTTCTGTTGATCCAGCTCTCAGGATGTTGGCCTCCTTCAATCTATGCTCCAGCCAAGCCCCTGAGAGCAGTTTGGTTCTTTAGATACACATATGGTTTGGAAGATGAATCAGGGCATTTCTTTCAACTACAGGTCATCTGAGTGTGTTTTCAGAGAACCAGGACTAAGGAAACAGAAACTGATATTAAGGTCCCATGGTGCTTAGTGCATTGATGGGTGGGGTAAAGAAGGCCATAAGATGATCAATCAATTAATATTTATTTAGGATTACTATGAACTGTACTAAATTCTGGGGGTGCAAAAAGAGGCAAAAGACCTTTCCTGTCCTCAAGGAGCTAACAATCTGAAGGGGCAACAATATACAAATATCTATAAAGCAAGCTATCTACAGGATAAATAAAAATTACCTAAAAGAGGGAAAGCACTGGAATCAAGAGGGTTTAGGGAAGACTTAATTGCAAATAAATAGAGCCCAGAAGTCATTCCTAAATTGGGCATCCAGTGACCTTGTTTGTGAGAGCAACGGAGAAAGAAGCTATCTTCCCACTGCCATTTAGCTGAGCTCTGCTTAGCAGGCCCCTGAGACCCCCAACGGCAAGCCTCTGGGACCAAGCAGGATCAAGCAAGTCTTCTCGCTGTGATTGGCATGTGTGCTCCCGGGTCTGGTGCAGAATGAGTAGTCCCGATGTGCAGAGCCAAGTCTGGAACTGGGGAAAGGTTAAGTCAGAGCCGTAGAAAGGAAATCTTGAGGGACTTGGACAATAAGACCAATACCAGTAATAGTAGTTAGCATTATCGTAGCGTTTACTCTTTTTCAGGTGCTTTACAATTATTTTTTCACTTGATCCTCACAAGAATCCTCGGGGATAGGGGCAATTACAATCCCCATTTTACAGATGAGAAAACTGAGGCAAACAGAGGTTAAGTGACTTTCCCAGTATCACCAAGTTGGTAAATGTTTGAGTTGCATTCGAACTTAAATCTTCTTGACTACAAGCCTGGCCAGTGCACCCACTATGGCGCTTGACTGACCTCTGTTCGCAGTGGAATCCTAGACTATCAGAAGTAGAAGGAACTTAAGTGTTGATGTCATTCAATAGTTTGACAGGTGAAGAAAGTGAGATCCCAAGAGGAAATATAACTTTCACAACACGGCAGGCAGGATTTGAACCTGGAGCTGATTCCTGGTCCACAGATTCTTCCACTGGGACATTCTGAGGAAGAGGATGAGCCAGACAGAGTACAAAAAACTCAGAGGTAGAAGTCCAGAGCCCTGAGATCTAGCCGTTCCTCCATCAGCTGTTTGACTTTGGCTAAGTCAACTTGCCCGGGCCTCAGTTTTTCCATATGCAAAATGGGAAGGTAGAGGGGTGGGAATGAGAATAGGAATGAAGGGGAAAAGTTGAACTAGGATGATCTCTGAAGTCTTTCTAAACCAAGCTTATCTCCTGGTAATATAAAAAGCTGAAAACTCTGTTGAGTATTTTGATTATATCTTCAGGTACCAAGTATGGACATGCTCATTAACATCTCACTGAAATGACTGAGGACCTTGCCTTGATGGGACCTGGGTACTTAAAGACCCATTCTACAAATCCAAGATTAAATCTTAGCCCTAGGGATAGTTTGCCTGAATAAGACTATTGTTGCTCAGGGAATATCTTACTATTAGATCTGTAAAAGAAATCAGAAAGTCATGCCAAGGCCAGTGAAGTAGAGAAGGGATAAGAGCCAACCCTGGACAAGGACTTAATGGCCATGTGGAGACCAAATATCAAAGACATGCGATCCCAGAAGAGGATGGCAGATTACATGATTCAAGACAGGTCAGTAGCTGTGCCCATTAGGGGTCAGTCACAACGGGCCCCTGCACAAAGGCGTGACTCATCCAATATAGTCTGAGCCAATCAAATAATAACATGTGATATGGTGAGAAGAGGTCAGAGGACCTGGACTTCCATCCTGGTTCTAGTTGCATGGCCCTGGCTGAGATGCTGAATTTCTCTGGGCCTCAGGCTCATTGGTAATAGGTGGTAGCTGGTTTGGATGGTTCCGGAGGTCCTGCTGAGCTCTGAATCTATTATCTGATGCTGCTCCCTCCTGCTTCTCCTCCTTTGGATCTGACTGTTCCTCGTGTTCCTTTGCTTGATATTCATGGAGAACAGACCTGCTAACAGTGACTTTGTTCTAGGCCTTATTCTCCTTCTGTACTATTTCAAATTTAGTGCCATTATCAACTCCCATGAATGCAATTATCATTTCTGTGCTTATGATTCTCAGGTCTAACCCTAACCTCCAGTCTCACATCTCTCACTGCCTATTTGGACACCATTTTATTTATCCATTCATTCATTTGTTCTATTTATCTATCTATTTATTTATTTGTAACCTTTTTTTTTTTAACATATTGAGGTCCACATTCTGGCCCTCCCTCCAGCTCCTCCCCCACTGAGCAATACACATTAACCACGTTGAAAAAAAAAAGAAAATAAAGTGAAAAAAGTATGCTTCAGTCTCTGGAGGTGGATAGAATTTTTCTTTATCATATTCGTTTGGAATTGCCTTGGATCATTCTATTAGACATCTTTAACTCAGTACCCTGCAGACGTCTCAAACCTAAAAAGTCCAACAACCGAATTCCTTATCTTTTCCCTAAAACCCTTCCCTCTTTCTAACTTTCCTATTACTACTGAAGGCACCACCATCCTCATAGTTGTCCAGGCTCAAAACCTCAGTATCATCCTCTACTCTTCACTCATCCTTCATATCCAATCCGTTGTCAAGATCTGTTGTTTCTACCTCCACACCCTTTTTCTGCTCTAATTTTGAAACAAACCCTTCTTACCTCCTGTCTAGGTTACTGCAGTAGGCTTCTGGTTGGTCTCTCTGCCTTAAGTTTTTCCCTTCCCCAATGAATCCTTTAATTAGTTGTCAAATTCATCTTTAAGTGTCCATATCTCTCCCCTTCCCGATTCAATAAACTCCAGAGGCTCCCTATCGTCTCTAGGATCAAGTAGAAAGTCCTGTCTATCATTCATAACTCTTTGGAACCTGGCCATCTCCGACCTTTCCAAGTTTCCTTATGCCTTCCTCGGCACCTCCTCCCCCAGTTCCCAAGTAAGGACTTAATGGCCATGTGGAGACAAGTATCAGAGGTATACAGCCCCAGACTTGTACTGGCTTCTGCGCTGTTCCTTGACAAGGCAGCCCATCTCCCAGCTCCATGTCTTTTCACTGGCTTTCCTCTATGCCTGGACTTCTCTCCTTCATCATTTTTACCATACGGCTTCTCCAGCTTTTTTCAAGTCCCAGCTAAAGTCAGACCTTCTGGAGGCCCCATTAATGCCAGAGCCTTCCCTGTACTCACTATCTCCAGTTTATCCTCTATCTCTCTTTAGCTGTCTTGTCTGTACATTGCTATTGGCACATTGTCTCTTCTGTTAGACCATGAGCACCTTGAGATCAGGGACCGGTTTTTGTTTGGTTTTACCTTTCTTTATATAATGAGCATTTATTGTACCTAGTATACAGTTGGGGCTTAATAAATGCTTGCTGATAGGTTGACACCACTGAAACTTAATTACACAGTAATTATTAATTAGTTATTACATTTTATTTTTATTACTTATTTTTATTTATTTTTAATTTTATTTTACTATTTATTAAATTAAATATTAATTAATAATTAATTTGGTCAACAAGTAGCCAGGCACATAGTACTAGGCCCCATTAAGGAGATTCAGTAATTTTACTGAGATGTTGTTGTGGTCAAGGAGAAAGAAGGCTGACTCTTGAGTCAGGGCTCAAGCCCTTTTTCTCACGTTTACTGTGTGACCTTGGTCAAGTTACTTCATCCTCCTAGACCTCAGTTTCTTCACCTGTAAAATTAGACAGTTGGAATAGATATCCTCTGAGGTCCTTTCCTAACTCTATGATCTTTTGTCCACAGAATATATAGTCAAAATCCCAAATAGAGGCCTGGCTTCATTACTTTTGTTGGCTCCCTCTACCGGCAAGCTCTGTATGAGAGGAAGGGTAAAGGGCTCTGATTGAAGTTAAATCCTGTTCAGGTGCCTTTGACTCATCTATGGGCAGTTTTTCACAAGGGAACAAAAGTTCTGTGCCTCTCAGCACTTACTCAAATTTTTTCTCCAAAGAAGGAAGGAGAACTGAAATAGGGAAAAGAAAATTTTGAAATGACAGGGAGAGGCATGCTATTTTTTCACAAAGATGTTCTGACAGTTGGTGGTAGAACAGCTGTGGGAAGGCATTCTTACTGGGAAACAGTTGGTGAAATTATGAATTGGTTTAAACATTCTAAAAAAGCAGTTTGGAATTATAAGAGAAAATTTGCTAAGTTGCTACTACCTTTTTGACCCAGAAATTCCACTGTTGGAACATAAACTCCAAAGAAATCAAAGGTAAAAGGAAACAAACCATACACACAAAAATATTGATAACTGTGCTCTTGGTGGACCCAAAAAACTGGAAGCAAAGTGGGAGCTCATTTATATTGGGGTAGGACAACAAATTGTGGTATAGATCTAATGAAATATTACTGTACTCTTAGAAACGACTATATGAGGAATTCAGAAAATTCCTAGAGAAACATAGGAAGCTTGTTTAGACTGATAGAGAATGAAATGAGAAGACAGATTCAGGAAAAACAATATTACCAACCTCTATAGTTATATAAATGCAAAGGACTCTGAAAGAGAGCTCAATGTTATGTAATTATAACAATATAATGCATTATCTTGGAGTCAAAGAAGGCATGAAGAAATAGGATTTACTCTTCCCTAAAAGTCATTTAAATTCTCAGCACCACCAGATAACTCTCTAAGATTTTAAGTCAATGACTACCTGGCCTTAATAGATGGAATTTTCTCACCTAAAGATTTCTTTTTTTTTAAAAAAATTAATTTATTTAGTTTTTGTTTTCAACATTTACTTCCATAAGTTTTAAATTTTCTCTGCCTCCTTCCTCTTTGCCCTCCCCAAGAAAGCATGTAATCAAATATAGGCTCTACATTCTTATTAAGCATATTTTCACATTAATCATGTTGTGTAGAAGAATTAGAACAAATGAGAGGAGCCATGAGACAGAAAAAACAGAACAAAACACAAAAGAGTAAATAGTATACTTCGATCTGCATTCAAACTCCGTACTTCTTTCTCTGGATGTGGATGGCATTTGCCAACATGAGTCTTTTGGAGTTGTTTTAGGTCCTTGCATTGCTGAGAAGAGCTAAGTCTATCAAAGTCAGTCATTGCACAATGTGGCTGTTACTGTGTACAATGTTTTCCTGGTTCTTCTCACTTCACTCAGCAACAGTTCTTGTAAGTCCTTCAAGATTTTTCTGAGGTCCGTCTGCTCATCATTTTTTTATAGCACAATAGTATTTCATTACATTTATATACCACTACTTGTTCAACCATTCCCCAACTGGTGGGCCATTTCCAGTTCTTTGCCACCACAAAAAGAGTTGCTATAAATATTTTTGTACATGTGAGTCCTTTTCAAATTTTTATGATCTCTTTGGGATACAGCCCTAGAAGTGGCATTTCTGGGTCAAAGGGTATGCACAATTTTATAACCCTTTGGGCGTAGTTCCAAATTGCTCTCCAGAATGGTTGGATCCATTCACAACTCCACCAACAATGCATTAAGTGCTCCAATTTTCCCACATCTTCTCTAGGATTTATGATTTTCCTGTTTTGTCATGTTAGTCAATCTAATAGGTGTGGTATGTAAAGATTATTTTTATTTGTATTTCTCTAATCAATATTGATTTAGGGCATTTTCATATGATTATAGATAGCTTTAATTTCTTTATCTGAAAACTGCCTGTTCATATCCTTTGACCATTTATCAATTGGTGAATGATTTGTATTTGTATCAATTTGACTCAGTTCTCTATACATTTTAGAAATGAGACCTTTACCAGAGAGCTGTAAAAATTCCCCATTTTTTGCTTCCCTCCTAATCTTGGTTGCATTGACCCTGTGCAAAAGCTTTTCAATTTAATGTAATCAATATTATCCATTTTCCGTTTCATAATATTCTCTGTCTCTTGTTTGGTCATACATTCTTCTCTTCTCCATAAATATTACAGGTAAATTATTCCTTCCTCTCCTAGCTTGCTTATAGTACCAGCCTTTATGTCTAAATCATGTACCCATTTGGACCTCTTTTGGTATACGGCAAAAGATATCAGTCTATCCCCCATTTGTGCCATACTATTTTCCAGTTTTCCCAGGAGTTTTTTTGTCAAATAGTGAGTTCTTATCCCACAATCTGGGGTCTTTGGGCTTATTAAATAGTAGATTACTACAGCAATTGGCTACTGAGTCTTGTGTACCTAACCTATTCCATTGATCCACTTCTATTTCTTAGCCAGTACCAAGTAGTTTTGATGATTGCTGCTTTATAATACAATTTAAGATCTGATAGGACTTGGCCACCTTCTCTAGCATTTCTTTTCATTAATTCCCTTGATATTCTGGACCTTTTGTTCTTTCAGATGAATTTTGTTAATATATTTTTCTAGCTCTATAAAATAATTTTTCAGTAGTTTCATTGGTCTGGCGCAAATCTCTTATTTTTTCTGCTGTGCCACACTGGGAGAGAAGTTGGATGGTGCCGCATGGAATGCTAAGGCTTTGATCAGAAGAGTTCCACGGCCAGATCTAGAATGATGAAACTAGCTCCAGCAGGGACAAGAAGACCAATGTGAAGTGAAAACAGGAAGAACATTACCATAGTGCAGATGAGTAGTAACTGGTGCATATTTCAGAGTGGTAAGATTTAAGAGATGTTAATTAATTGATTAAATATTTGAGGTAAGGCAAACCACAGTTCCAAACATGGGAGACAACTTATTCAGAGGAGGTTGATGGTCTGAAAAAAAGGCTGCAAGTAATATTTTTGTCTTTGACCTGTTGTTTTTACGGACGTTGGCAACCAACAATGATGAAACTTCCTCTACCAAACCAGATCAACAATTTTTCTGCAATATTTGAGAGCCGACTGATAGGGGAGTTTTGTGACAGTAAATAATTTTCCCAGGGTCGTATGGTGAGCACATGACTGAGGCAGGCCTTAATAAACCCAGGTCTTCCCAACCAAAGCCAGTTGTCTGTCAACTAAATCATGTGTCTTCTTTACTATTAAAACAAAGGGCAGAAGTGACATAAATAAACTGAGTTCTGAGTATTCTAGTGACCAGTCTTGACACTTAGAAGAAATAAAGAAATATAACTTTTTCCTTTTGTTGGAAAGGTGGGGGACTAGGTACATGGAATGTTGTTTCTGATGTCAGGTGAGACCAAGGTGTTCCATGGTTGTGTTTAACTGCTGTTTTTGCCATTTTTTTAAAACAAGAGAAGATTCTGTGTGTGTGTGTGTGTGTGTGTGTGTGTGTGTGTGTGTGTGTGTGTGTATTTCGGGGGAAGCGTGTGGGGAGAAATCCTTTCTAAAACTCAAGCAAGTCCTTGGATCTCAGCTTCCTTATCTGTAAAATGAGGGGGAGTGGAGTAGGCTAACTGACCCCCAAGGGCCCTGTCAGCCCTAGAGCTGTGATCTACTGAACTCTAAAATAACAAAGGGGCAGAGGTGTCCCTCTGGGGAGAGGCTTAGCCGAGCCTTCCATCCCTTCCCATCCTGCTGGACTTGCCAGCCTGTGTCAATCACTCTAAATTTCCACCAGGTGGCAGCATTATGAAATCCAAGAGTTCCATAATCCCATTTATATTAGAAGGATTTCATCCTTTTATACAAGGAAAGCCCAACAAAAGAATGCCCTGTCAGGGAAAAAAGCAAAATGTGTCTCTTTTCTTAATAAGGGAGGAATGAGGAATTTTTTCTGAGCTTCCTTGATGCAAGAATTGCTTTCCCCCTCTCCCCACCTGCCTACCCCCCAATCCCAGCCTAGCAAGTGATGTCAGAAAACTAACAAAACTGCATTTTAAAAGGTCATTTGTGTCAGTATGGGCGCTTTGTTATTTACAGAGCGTTTTCATGCTCTTGGGAACTAGAAGGAGCATCAGTGGTCAGTAAGCTCCAGTGGTTCTTTCAGTGATAAGAGGATCTTATCTCTAAAGCTAGAAGGGACATTAGGAATCAGCTTATCCAAGTCCCTCGTCTTACAAGGATACAAGACGCACCTCACAGTTGTGTCTGATTCGTAGTGACCCCATCTGGGGTTTTCTCAGCAGAGATATTAGAATGGTTTTCCTGTTTCCTTCTCCAGCTCACTTTACATATGAGGAAGCTTAGGCAAACATGGCGAAGTGACCTGTCCAGGGTCTCACAGCTAGGAAGTGTCTGAGGTCAGATTTGAACTCAGGAAGATGAGTCTTCTTGACTCTGGGCCCGACATGCTAGGCTGCACCACCTAGATGTTACTGTGAAAGGAGGATTTATCTATCTTAAACTGTAGCAAATGCTGCTGATTGACTGTGTGATATGAGAGGGCCTTAAAAATTATAAAAACCAAATCAGAAAGAAAGCTAAAACTACTGTTGGTGAGCAGTCTTCCTTAGTATGCTAATAAATCTTTTTCTTTTCATTTTGGTTACTCAAATTATTTGACCCCAACTCAGTAGGTCTACCTAGTGGGTAAGATTCTCTCTGGGTTCTCCAGGAATCTAGTTTAGAAATTCTCCAGCAATACCAAGGGGGCTCAGAAAACATGAATTGATTTATTATATCCAGGCTTGCTATAGAGAAAAGGCCAACCCCAGGAGGGCAGGTGATGGATCTGTCCAGGGACAGACTCATGAGACAGCAGCAAATCATACAGCAGGTTTCCTTGGCCTAAAATTGGCAGATTTTCACCCTCCCACACCCTCTCCAAGCTTCTGCTCTCCGGTGTCCCTGTGTTTACTTTTCTGCCACAATTTATGGTATGGCCGGCAGTTGTTGGGTTTTGCCTGCTGAGGTGATGACACAAAATTGGCAGCCTGGACATGCTGGTGAAGCCCCACAGTGCTCTGGCTCTCCCCTACCCACTCAGCCCACCAAGGCCTGTCCTATTTGAGGGAATCCAGGAGGGAAAAAGCTTCCATCCACTGGGGGAATTTCTATTTCATAGAGATTATTCCCAACTCCCTTGGTCCATAAACTATACTTGCTTTTTTTTCTTTTCAATTTTATTATTAAATTCTTGGAAAATGTGCTTCTCCAGGTCTGCTTCCTGTACAGAATAATATCTACTCTACATGGGAGGTTGGATCACAAGGTGGTTATAAATTTGTGTCTGCTCCTGACCACTGTGCCCTGGGAGCAATGAATCATGGGAAGCTGGAATGGAAGTTTAGGCCACTCTTATTTGCTATACAAAAGACAGGTGAATTTGGAGCTGTTGTTTTCCCAAGAAACTTAAGAGCCTCTGTGCTCCTACCAGGGACCAAACTCTACCTAGGAGCCTTGTTCTGACTCATGCCCTTTTTAAGAGTCAGACTTTTGTGGATTGAGAACTGGGCTCAGAGACATGAAAACTAGGGTTCAAATCTTGCCACTGACAGTAGCTTGGTGACTAAGGTCGTCCCTTGGCCTTTCTGATCTTTGGTTTCTTCATCTGTAAAATGGAGATAATAAAACTTGTGATAACTACCACACAGGTTTGCCATCAGGATCAAATGGGATAATTATGTTAAGCACTTTATAAACATCAAAATGCTCTATAAATATTAGCTGTTATCTAATCAATCAGCATTTCTTAAGGATGAACCATTGCTGGACATTGGTGATACAGAGACTAAAACACAATAATCCCTGCCCTCAATCTTATATTCTACTGGGGGAAACAACCTGGGTAGATATAAGTAGATAGGAAATATATGCAAAGCAAATACAAAGAAAGTTTGGGGGAAGGAGACAATCAGGAGAGGAGATTGTGCTTGAGCTGATCATTGCATGAAGAAAGAACGAAAAACTGGAGGTTTAGAGTGAGGCTGATCTGGGGTTGACAGACAGAAAAGACTTTTCAGTAGTTAGAAGTGTTAAAAAGTGAAATGGCAAAGCAAAGGCAGCAGATACCCCCCCAAAACCGTATTGTTTCCAAAGCCAACATGAGAAGGAAGGGTTTCTCTATATGGAAACAAATTGGGTGCACTCCTACCTCTAGGTCTTTGCTGGGGCTTTCTTTAGTATCTTTCTTTAGGGGCTTTCTTAGGACTTAGCTGGGAAACCCTTGGAAATCACTTAGTCTAGCACCCTAATTTGAGAATTGGGGTAACTGAGGCCCAGAAAAGAAAAGGGACTTGAGCAGCAAGTTTGTGGCATTTACCTAGCTAGACATAATCCTTTGACAGGGTCAACATCATAAATATTCTGTCAAGAGAAACAACAAAGTCCCATTGCCCACTGGATTGGCTGGTTGAAAAAAGCAAAGCAAGAAAATTATCTCTGGTTTGTACTCTTTCCTTAAGATGGTTGCCTGTTCCCAAATGCAACATTAGACTATAGCAACTGTGTGCCAGGCACGGTGCTGGATGCTGGGGGTATAAATGGAAAAATAGTTCTTACCCTCAAGGAGCTTACTTTCTATCAAAGAGTCCAGAAAGATAAAGGTAATAGTTCTTATGGACAAGATCCCTAAGCAGAACAATTATATCTCTATTGAAATGTTTGCTTCAAATAATACTTCGAGGACGGGCTTTTTCTTGCCTCTGGCAAATTTGTATGGGCAGTCATTGGCTGTTGAAATGGAATAGTCTTGCCCTGGCAAGACAGCATTAAGGCTTTCAGTCAGGCTTATACCATCTTTTTAGGATTCATTCTTAGGAGCTAAGAACTAAGTGAGCATTGTTATCAAAGATGTGATGTTTGTCCCATTCAGACTTTTTGTGCCTAAAAAAATTCTCATGTTTAACTAGAGTTAAATTTCTAGCTTATTTAACTAGAGTTAAAATTCAACATTTAACTAGAGTTTGGGAAATGACCAATGTCTAAAATCTTCTTTGCCCATAGTCAGTGGTTATTTAGTGGGAAGAATGTTGGATTTGAAATGAGCAGAAATGGGATAAAATCCCAGTTCCGCTACTAACTACCTCTCTTACCCTTACCCTCTCTGGGCTGCTCTTTTCCCAACTGTATGTCTTCTAAATTTCCTTCCAGCTTTAAATTTTATATTACCCTCCAGTAAACAGTGAAATTCAATCATGGGACACAAGACTTGAGACTAGAGGAATAATCATATCAAACATAATCAATGCAGTGCATTTTTGGTGGAATTATAAAGTGATCCAACTATTCTGGAAAGCAATTTGGAACTATGCCCAAAGGGCTATAAAACGGTACATAGCCTTTGATCTAGCAATATCACTACTAGGTCTAGAACGCAAGGACATTAAAGGGAAAAAGGAAAAAGGACCTATCTGAACAAAAATATTTATAATAGCCTGTGTGTGGGGAGGGAGTTTGGTGGTGGTGGTAAAGAATTAGAAATTGAGGGAATGTCCATCATTTCGGGAATAACTGAACAAGTTGTGGTATATGATTGTGAGGGAATACTATTGTGCTTACAAAAAAAATGAAAAGCAGGATCCTCTCAGAAAAAAAGAAAACCTGAGAAGACTTACATAAATCGATGCAAAGTGAAATGAGCAGAACCAGGAGAACATTGTACACAGAACAACAATATTGTATGATGATATACTTAAGTATTCTTAGCTATACAATGATCCAAAACAATTCCAAAGGATTTATGATGAAAAATGCTATCTACCTCCAGAGAAAGAACTGATGGAGTCTGAAGGCAAATCAAAGCATAGTTTATTCACTTTTAAAAAAATTTTTGTGGGATTTGTCAGTGTCTTGTTTCACAATGTGAGTAATATGCAGATATGTTTTGCATTAATGCACATGTATAATCCATATCAAATTGCTTGCCTTCTCAATGAGGGTGGAGCAGAGAAAGGGAGGTAAAGAACCTGGAACTCAAAGTTTTAAGAAATTAATGTTAAAAATTGTTTTACATGTAATTGGGAAAATATTATTTAAAAAGTAATCAATATAGTAGAAGTCAGTCATAGAACACAAGACTGGAGGCTTGGGCTGTACCACTAACTTATATACCATGACCTCCACTTTCCTCTGTACAATGCAAGGATTAGATGCTGATTGTCAATCTCGTGTAAAAAAAAACCCCACAAAACTTTTGCATCTTTTGCAACTTTTACCAGGTGAAATTTATAAGCAATTACAATAATAGGAATGTATGGATATATTACTCATCTTAGAGACACTAACAATTTCACATCTATAGGAATGCTTTGTGGGATAATCCTACGCAGAGGCAGATGGATGCCTTAAATGACCTGTCCAGCTCCTTTTCTATCTTCAAATCCAAGGACTTTATAAGACAATCAAATGTTGCTTTTCTAATCTTCTTGTCTTCATAGCTAAGCCCAAGCTGATTGCTTTGCAAATTCCTACAATCTATTTGTCACTTTTACTTAGCTGCAAATCCTGTAATGCCCAGGATTCCTTACCAGTCATGGAATGGAAGGGATTTGGTTTGTGGAGAGAACCAACAGAGGGGACTGGGCATTTTCAAAGCCCACATACTTTGGCACCTTTAGAGAACAGGATGGTAGACCAAAATAAAGCAAAAGACATTAAGCCCAGCAATTAGGAGAGCTTTCTGACCTCTTGGCCTCTCAAGACTGAAGAGTTATTCACTTAGCCAGTTTTGGGGAATGGGGCAAGAGGAGGCACAAACAAAAATCCTTTCTTCCGACCTGTGGTTCCTACCCTATCACTTATTGGCTCAATGAGTAAGCGCTCAGGTGTCACTGAGAGCCCTAACGAGGCAAGGGGATGGTAGAATGGAGTCAGGGATGTCATAATACATGTAGGCCTCACTGCAAGAAGATTTAATAAACAAAAAAACCCAAGTTTATCAAATGATAAATTAAGGCAGCGGTTCCCAAACTTTCTTAAGCATAAGAACCTGTTTTTAATGTCAGTTTTGGGATCCCTGTGCATGACAGTATTTATATTATCAATAACTATTAATTAAGAAAATGCATATTGAAAAAATAGTCATGTAGAATGTACACAAGGATTTGTGAACCCTTATAATATCAGTGCTCCCCCCGACCCTATCCTACAGTACATATTTAGGACCCGCTAAATTACAGGATTGAATTAACGTCTCACTTGCTGTTCCATCTTGGCTGTATTACTTCACTTCTGTGGCCTTTAGTTTCCCTATCAATAATACAAGGGCAATGATTTCTAAGATCCCTCCTGTCTCTGAAATTCTCATCAAATATGACTCTATGAAAAATCTTGGTGTTGGGAGGTAATGCCTGAATTGAGACACAGAAAACCTGGGTTCAAATCCTGCCTTTGGCATTTAGCCATTCTGAGTCTTATTTTCCTCCTTAAGAAAATGGAGAACTTGCATTACTGACCTTGCAGGGTTATTGTGATGAAAACCCTTTGTAAACTTTAAAGAGCTAAAGAAATGCCAGCTATTGGTGTTGATGTGAATGATTACATTATTATAATTTTTATTGTTCATTTTAAGGATTGTTGTTGTCATGACAATATTATTGTCATTATTATTGTGAGGGGCATGCCAATGCATAACTATGTTTGTGGTATGATGACAAAATGCTGGATATTCATAGGACTTGAGTTCGAATCCCAATTAGCTATTTTCTTCTTGGGTTAACTTTGTCCAGTTACTTCTCCTTGATGGGTTTCAGTTTTCTCATTTACAAAATGGGAGTTTTAGACAAGGTAAAAGGCCATGATACTGTGAACCAGTGAACTCAAGGGGCAGAATAAGGCACATAGAATAAGCCAAAAGATTGAATAGCAAGGTGCCTTTTTGAATTTAGAATCCCTAGGGGGTTACTGCTCTTCATAAATTAACAGGAAGACTCATACAATGACTGGTAGAGGATGGCAGATGTTTTCCTCCTGGTTCAGGCCTTGGGTGGTGTTTGTCTCACCTTTTTCATAGGATAATAGGTGACGTCACCTATGGGAATTGATGATTAAGAAGTGCAAAGATCAGACAAGATCTATGTTCTACTTGAATTTACCAACTAATTGGATAAAAATAAGATGAGTTATTTTGCCCCACTTAACCGTGCCACAGTCAATGCAGGACAAAGTCTGGATACGTAGGTTTGGACCACAATCCCACTGACATATGGACTGTGTTCTTATCCAGAGCTATGCCTTTATCTTTCTCTACAGCAGACCCAGCTTGTCCTTGGCTTCTACCTCCCTTTCCTCTCCCTATTCAGAGAAGCAAGGAAACTTTGATGAGGGGAAATAAAAGATTTGTGATCTAGTCCCAGCTCAAAGAGAGTCCAGAGCAAAGCCATCCTGAGTGCCATCTGAACGAGATAAAAATGAAGTTCCTATTTGATTTCAATGGATTAATGTGTGAATTAGAAGAAATAAAAATATATCTGGTTTTCTATGTGTAAATATATGGCCTGAAGGCATTATTATGTATGGTTTAGTGGTCCCAATTTCTATGTGAATTTGGTACCACTGGTCCAGAGACTATCCAGAATGATGAAATGCAGATCTAGTGAATGTTTAACCTAGAGAAGAGGAGAGTGGTGTTAAGCTGAATAGTGATCCTCAACTATTTGAAAGGGTGTTAGATGGAAGAAAGACTGGATTTTCTCTGGCCTCAGAGGGTGGAACCAGGAGTTCTGAAGGAAAGTTGTAGAAATATTGATTTAGGTTCATTTTAAAGAAGAACTTCCTAACATTTAGTGGTCAGTGGGGCTCCCTCTCATCAGATGGTTTTTAAAAGAATGTGGATGAGTGGGGGTGTGTGACAAAGGAGGAATCGAAAGAATCTAGAATTTAAAGTTCTGCAATACCTGCAACTAGGAATTAAGATATACAGGGGCTGAGATAGGAAGACCCTCCCTGCCCTACAAGAAAGTTAGAGAGCAGACCAGGGGAGGGGCTCTACAGTGAGATTGCTGTTTTAGGGTTGAAAATGTAACGAAAATGAACAATGTAAACAAGAAAACAAATTTAAAAAAAAAGAATGTGGATGACCATTTGTGATCGATAATCTAGGGCAGAGGTGGGGAACCTGCAGCTTCAAGGACACATGTGGCCTTCTAGGTCCTTAAGTGTGGCCCTTTGACTGAATCCAAACTTCACAGAACAAATCCCCTTAATGAAAGGATTTGTTCTGTAAAACTTGGACTTAGTCAAAAGGCTGCACCCGAGGACCTAGAAGGTCACATGTGGCCTCAAGGCCTCAGGTTCCCCACCCCTGCTCTAGAAATAATACTTGTTCAGGATGGAGTTGGACTAGATCATTTCTGAGATTCTTTCCAACTCTGAGAGGGTCTCTGGTTGTAGGTGAAGGTGGCAACCTCTTGAACTTCAGTGTATTCCTCCATAAAATGGGGTGTTTAGAATATCTGCCCCAACCTCCCTCATGGAGCTGTCATTATGAAGATCAAATGACATCAATGACAAGGAGGGCCTTGTTCTCCATTTCAGAGTATGCACAATTATTTTATAACTGTTTCCTACCTGTCTCTTGCAAGTAAAAAAAAATACTGACCCAGAAAATGATATGCATTCCAAAGGCACCAAAGGGTAGAAGCCAAAGGGCTTCCTCTCATTTGCTGCCTGACTGTGGTTGAGTGAGGAGGCGAGGACTATCGGAAGCCTCCAAGTGAGGAGAGAGCAGTGCCGTGTTCTCTCCCCACTCGGGTTGATATGAAGTTATGAGCACTGCTGCAACTTCTTTCCTTGTCATTTCTAATTTTTCCTGTCTTAAGTGGAGGAGGATTGGAAATGGAATGAACTAGGCTGAGAGGATCAAAAAGTTGGGAGAGCCACCAAATGTTAGTGAACAGTAGTCCATGCTGGGGTTTTCAGAGTCAAGACTCATTTACTAGCATGGGAACAAATAACATTTAAACCTGAAGTTGATTAATCCCAAAGCCAAGATGCTGAATTCTACAAGCAAGAGAGAGATTGTCCATTAGCTATGCTGAAGCATCTAGAGGTGAATATAATAGAGGAAATGTATTGTAGCAACTTCTTTAAGGTTGAGACTGCCCTGCTCAGGGACTGAAGTGTCACAGGAAAGAGAATTCTTCTTAGGTATTGGGGGAAATGTTTGAACTTCTTTTCTTGCTATATTTTCTCAATAAATATTAATACTCAAAAATATAAGTCTTTATTTCCTGGCAGAACATGGATCATTAAAGGAATTATAAATTTAGAAATTTTCTTACAAATTTTCTCCAGGTTATCTCTGGTAAATTCCAATTCTAATGTCTCACAATGTTGTGGAAGTCACTGTGGGTTCTTTTTAAAATTATCATTTAAAATAACTATAGGATGTATAAAATACTTGGGACACACAGGAACTATTACTATAAAACACTCTTTACAGAAATAAGGACCTATATAATCAGAGAAATATTAATTGTCCACGGGCAGGCCAGCCCGATATGATAAAATGGCAATACTTCCTAAATTAATTGACCTATTCTAATCAAGGTACTAAAGCATCACTTTATAAAAGTAGAAAAAAAATCTTCATGAAATTCATCCAGAGGAACAAAAGGCCAAGAATCTCAAGGAAAGAGATGAAAAAAGCAGATAAGAAGGAAGTCCTAGAAGTATCTGATTGCAGACTATACAAAATGACTTAGTACTAGTTAAAAATTAGAGAGGTCCATCAATGGGACAGGTTAGATTCCTAACATATAGAAGCAAATGAACACAAAAATCTGATGCTTCACAAATCCAAAGACACCAGTTTCTGGGAAAGGGCTTTTTTTGGACAAAAACTGCTAAGGAAAACTGGAAAACAGTCTGGAAGAAACAAGGTATAGACCAACATCTCACACTGTATACCAAGATAAACTCCAAATGGATAGATGACCTAGACCCTAATATCATAAACAAATTAGAGGAGCAAGGAAATTAACTTTTTCCTGCAGGTAGGAGACCCACAGGTTCATGACCAGACAAAGGATAGAGAGAATCCCAGAGGATAAAATGTACAATTCTGCTCACATAAAAATATGAAAAGTTCTTACACACAAAACAACCTATGTAGCCAAACAGAAAAGGAAACAAATAACTGAGAAAAAAATTTGCAGCAAGTTTCTTTTATAAGGCTTTCATTTCATTTGTATAAGAAACTGGTTCAAATCTAGAAGAATATGATCCATTTGAATAAGATCCACGTTTAAAGAATATAAACAAGCAAATTTTTCTGGGTAATTAATAATTTTTTAAAATAGTATTTTCCCCTAATTAAATGTCAAGACAATTTTTCGCATTCATTTTTACAAGAATTTGGGTTCCAAAATTTTCTACCTCCCTCCCCTCCCCTTTTACTAAAATAGAAGGCAAATTGATACAGGCATACACCATATATATGTATATATTCTATCATGCAAAACATATTTCCATATTAACCATAGCTGTGAAAGAAGAAACCTATCAAAAGAAAAAATCAAAAAAGAATAAAATAAATGAAAAAAGTATGCTCCAATCTGTGTTCAGTGTCCATCAGTTCTTCATCTGAATGTGAATAGCATTTTCCTTCTTGAGTCCTTTGTACTTCTTGGATCATTGTGTTACTGAGAAAAGTTGAGTCATTCTTAGCTGATCGTCACAGAATATTGTTGATACTGTGTACAATTTTTTCCTGGCTCTGCTCATTTTACTTTGAATCTGTTTGTATAAGTCTTTCCAGGTTTTTCTGAAATCTGCCTGTTCATTTTTTATTGCATGATAATATTCCATTACATTAAAATACCATAACATGTTCAGCCATTTCCCAATTGATGGGCATCCCCTTAATTTCCAATATTTTGGCATCATGAAAAGAGTTGCTATAAATATTTTTTCACATATAAGTCCTTTTCCCTTTTTTGTGATCTCTTTGTGATATAGACCTAGTAGTGGTATTGCTGGATCAAAGGGTATACACAGTTTGGTTGCCCTTTGCTCCATAGGCATAATTTAAAATTGTTTTCTAAAATGGTTGGATCAGTTCATGACTCCTCCAACAATGCTTTTAGTATTGCAGTTTCTCCAGTCCTCTCTAACATTTATCATTTTTCTTTTTTTCTTATCATACTAGCCAATCTGATAGGTTTGAGGTGGTACCACAGAGTTGTTTTAATTTGCATTTCTCTAATCAAAAGTGATTTAGAACACTTTTCCATATGCCTATAAATAGCTTTGATTTCTTCATCTGAAAAATACCTGTTCATATCCTTTGACCATTTATCAATTGGGGAATGGCTTATATTCTTATAAATTCAGTTCTCTGTATATTTGAGAGACGAGCCCTTTATCAGAGACACTTGCTGTAAAGATTGTTTCCTAGCTTTCTGCTTTCCTTCTAATGTTGGTTTTGTGTAAAATCTTTTTAATTTAATATAATAAAAATGATCTATTTTACATTTTGTAATGGTCTGAATCTCTTGTTTGGTCATACATCTGTAACCCAATTAACTTCTCATTTAAGAATTTGGATGCTATACCACTTGGTGCATATATGTTTAGTATTGATATTACTTCATTGTCTTTTTAGCAAGATGTAGTTTCCTTCCTTATCTCTTTTAAATTAGGTCTATTTTTGCTTTTGCTTTGTTTGAGGTCAGGAGAGCTGCCCCTGGTTTTTTTTTCCTTAAACTGAAAGATAATAGATTCTGCTCCATCCTCTTACCTTTACTTTGTGTGTTTCTCTCTGCTTCAGGTATGTTTCCTGTAAATAATATATTTTAGGTTTCTAGTTTTTGATCCACTCTGCCATCTATTTCCATTTTATGGGAGAATTCTTCCCATTCATATTCACTGTTATGAACACTATGTATTTCCCTTCATCCTATTTTTCCTCCTGTTTGCCCTCTCTTTTCTTTCACCCTTTCACACTTCACCAGTGTTTTGTTTTTGTCTACTACCTCCTCTGATCTGCTGTCTCTTCTGTCAGTCCCCCTCCACCTTTACTTAATCTCCTTCCCTCCTGCTTCCCTGTCAGGTAAAATGGATTTCTATATTCAACTGATTGTGTATATTATTTCCTCTTTGAGCCTATTCTTAGGGGAGTAAGATTCAAGTGATACACATCAACCACCCTCCCATCTTCCCCTCTACTGTAATAGGTTTTTCAAACCTCTTCATGTGGTATAATTTACTTTATCCTACCTCTCCCTTCTGTACCCACTAAACTCCTCTTTCTCATCCCTTAATTATTTTTATTTCATTTCCTCAAATTAACCCTATACCCATACACTCTGCCTATGTGTAGTCCTTATAGTTGTACTATTAATAGTACAATTTTTTAAGAATTACCAATATCATCTTCCCATATAGGGATGTAAATAGTTCAGTTCCATTGAATCCCTTATATTTTCCCTTTTTCCTTTTTTACAATTCTCTTGGGTATTCTCTTGGGTATCTCCAATATCAAGATATTGAAGATAATTTTTTTTGTTCAATTCTGGTATTCTTATGAAAGCTTGAAGTCCTTCTATTTCACTGAATGACTATTTTTTCTCTTGAAATATTATGCTTAATTTCACAGACAGGTGATTCTTGGTTGTAGTCCTAGTTTCTTTGCCTTCCAGAATATCATGTTCCATGACCTCCAGTTCTTTAGTGTTGTAGCTGTTAAGTCCTGTGTAATCCTGACCATAGCTCCCTGATACATGAATTGTTTCCATTCTGACCACTTACAGTATTTTTTCCTTGACTTGATAGTTCTGAAATTTTGCAATAATGTTCCTTGGAGTTTCCTTGGAGATTCTTGCAATGCCTATTTTGCCCTCTGGTTCCAGGACATCAGGGCAGTTTTCCTTGATAATTTCTTGAAAGATGCTGTCCAAATCCTTCTTTTGATTATGGCTTTCAGGTCCAATGTTTCTGACATTGTCTCTCCTGGATCTGTTTTCTAGGTGGGTTGTTTTCCCAATGAGATCTTCTATGTTTTCTTCTATTTTTTCATTCTTTTGAATTCTTGATGTCTCATAGAATCATTACCTTCCACTTGTCCAATTCAAAGTTTTAAGGAGTTGTTTTCCTCAATTAGCATTTGTACTTTCTTTTCTATTTGACCAATTGTACTTTTCAAGGAGGTGTTTTCTTTTCAATGGATTTTTGTATCTTCTTTTCCATTTGGCTAACTCTACTTTTTAGGCACTTGTTTTCTTTTTCTAAGCTGTTGATTCTTTTTTCATAATCCTCTTGCAAAACTCTTATACCTTTTCCCAATTTTTCTTCTGCCTCTCTTATGTGATTTTTCAAGCTCCTTTTTGAGTCCTTCCATGAGTTCTTTCTCAGCTTGAGACCACTTCCCATTTTTATTTGGGGTTTTGCACATAGGTGTTTTGATGTTGTTGTCCTCTTCTGAGTTTGTGTCTTAATCTTCCCTGTCACCATAATAGCTTTCTATGGTCAGGTTAGGTTTTGTTGTTGTTTTTTGCTTATCTTTTGTGACCTTCCCCTTTCTTTTAAATATGAGCTCTGGGTGGAGGGGGCACTGTCTCAGGTTTCTTATGCCAGAGCTGCAGGCACTGGCTATTTGCCTGATGCTGCATTGATGTTGCCTCAAGGCCTATGAGGGACCCTCATGTCAGTTGTTATGATGAAGGGCTTGCTGGAGGCTGTAGGAGTCTGGTAGCTTACCTGGTGCTGAGCCAGTGTCCTAGTGCTGGTGTCTGGCACTTTTGAGGTTGGTAGGGTATCTCTGAATTTCACTAGGGCTACACTGAAGCACATGAAGGTCTGGCCTGCTGGAGGTTGCCTGTTTGCCGTGGGCTATGCTGAAGCATATGGCTGTTCTTGGAGATGGAGTCTGTTCTTTCTCCTGGCTATGCTGGCTATATAGGGAGTCCTGGTGATGGTGTTTGATTGCTCCACTACACTGGGGCTCAGGCTTTCCTGCTGGTTTGCTGTGGTGGGGCTTGCTGCTGGCTTACTGGGATGCTTCCTGTCCTGTACTGCATTTCCTGTTTGTCTGAGTGAGACAGACCTTGTCAATTTTCCAAGTTTCTTAGGCTAAAAAGTTGTTCCACTTCATCTTTTTCCTAGTTCTGCTGATCTAGGATTTGTTTGGGGGCACTATTTTATGTTTGGAGGTGAATATAGGAGAGTTAATGATGATTTGCTGCTTACTCTGCATCTTGGTTCCCAGAAGTCTTTCCTCAACTAATCATTTTTATTAATCATGTAATAGGTGATTAATAAAAGGGGTCCATGACATTCTTGAATGCCAAAGAATGAACAAGCAATTTTTTAAGAAAGAAAATCAAACTATCAATAAATCTCTGAAAAATTCTCCAAATCACTAATAATTAGAGAAATGAAAATTAAAGCAACTCTGAGGTTCTATTCATAGCTATCAGATTGGTAAAACTGACAAAAAATAAAAGGAAAATGACTTTTAGAAAAAGTTTTAGAGGAGTTGTGAGAAAACAGATACATTAATGTGCTGTTGGTTGGAGCTGTGAACTGGCCCAATCATTCTGGAAAGCAATTTGGAATTATGCCCCTAAAGTCACTAAACTGTGCAGATCCTTTGATCTAGCAATACCATTGCTAATAAGCCTATGCCCCGAAGAGATCAAAAAAAGAGTAAAAGAACCCAAATGAATGAAAATACTTATGACAGTTCCTTTGTAGTAGCAAAGAACTGAAAACCAAGGGCATGCCCATTAACTTGGTAATGGCCAGACAAACTATGGTATATGAATGCAATGGAATACTATTGTACCATTAACAATGCTGAAGGGAATGGTTTCAGAGAAACCTTGGAAGACTTGCATGAAGCGATACAACACAGTGAAGCAAGCAGAACTAGCAGAACAATTCATACAATAGCAATGCTAATTACAACAACTTGGAAAGCCATAAGAACTCTGATCAATGCGTAACTCCAGAGGATGAGCAATGGAATATGTCACTCGCTTCCTGACAGAGAAGTGATGGATGTAGAATGAGACATATGGTTTTGAATAGTGTCAGCATGGAAATGTATTTTCCTTGACTATGCACATTTACTCTAAGGTTTTCTTTTTATTTCTTGTTTTCTCAATGGGTTTTTTGGGGAAAAATTTTTAACTGAAAAAACTTATTAAAAAAATTAGAAGAGCATGTGATCTCATGAGTTACTCTAGGTAATAAAGTGCTCCAAAACCAACTGACCAGAGGGATTGGAGGAGAGAGGAAATTCTAATTTGCTCATAACTGAAACCTCTTTGCCTAGAAGACAAATTCCAGCCCACTCCTCCAAGCTGATTCATTTCCCTGTTAGAATCAGATTTTCTCTTTGTTGTCGGCTAGAAGCTGGAACATATTCTTAAGTCTTTTCTTCATCAATAGCCCCACCGTCACTCGCTCCAGACAGTCTTGCTTGGGTCTGAAGTGCCCTAAGGCAGAGGTTCAAGAAACAACTGGTTGTCCTGAGCCTCTCGAACATCTGGAATATATGTCACCATGCACATAGCAGGAATGCTTTCACTTTTGTCATGAAGGCTGCTAAATCACCAGGCTCCCTGTGCCAGAAACAACAACTGGGCTGCTGTGTGTGTGTGTGTGTGTGTGTGTGTGTGTGTGTGTGTGTGTGAGTATGCACATGTGCTTGCCTGAGTGCCCCAAAGGAAGTTTCAGACAGTATTAATCACAATGGGTATTGCAATCTGGATTGATTTTGCTTAAACCAAGGAAAATCTATCTAATAGTTTCTGTAGTTGTTTTACAATGTTAAATTGTCTGCTGTTAATTCTTTCTTACTATTTTCCAATGTAAATTGGAGGTTTCAAAACCAGTTTGTGAGCTCATTGAGAAAAGCAAATGGTCCCCCCCCCATTTTTGGCTGTTTTTTGGTCTTTCTTTGTTATTCCCACTGCTTAGCACAATTTCAGGAGTATAGTAGATGTTTTAATAAATACTTCTTGACTGACTGAGTTAGTTTGAGAAGAAATTGCCCTGATTCCAGAGTGAATGCCAATTCTCCAATGCCTCAGTGAGAAATAGAATGGAACAATTGGTCTGTTGCAGAATAATAACCTTAGTATTTGTTAATCACACTTATACTTTTTTGAGGGCTCCTCTGCCCACTATATCACCCGCAGTAAATCCCTTTCCCCCAGATGTACTTAGTCTGAAGTGAACTATTAATGGGGAGTGCATTTCAATGTTTATATATAGATATATATAGCAAATTTTATAGACCAGATAAACATAAATCTTCCTTTCAGGTTCTCTTCTCTCCCATTTTTTCTGATTGCCAAGTTTTGTTCAATCTGGCCCAATGTTTCCCTTTTTGCAATAGGTTGTAACAGTGCTATGCAGAGTGGACAGGCTCCAAAAAACTACCTGGCTCCTAATTTACTCCTTCCTAGGCACAGGGGAGGCAACAGGGGCTAAAAGCCTCAAAACCAGTCATGATTTTGGATCATTTCTATTGTTACCTAAAATTCCCCCTTTTATATCCAATAATGAATAAAATAAGTGTCTTATTGAAAACTCAATCCATAATTCCTGCTTCTGCCATAGCTAGCACAAAAATAAATTCAAAAGGTGCCATGATACAGTTGGAAGAGTGCTAGATTTGAAGTCAGAAGACTTGGGTTCAAATTCTGTTTCTGCAAGTCACTTAACCTCTGTGGGACCCAGGTTCCAGCTGAAAGAATCTTAGAGGTTATCTAATTCATGGGTTTTAAACCTCTGAAACATGGGTATATTTCAGGGAGTTCATAGATTTGGAATGTTTAATATTTTCATAACTATTTCAGTAGAATTGGTTTCCTTTGTAATTGTACATATGTTATTTTGCGCATTTAAACCCTGTTCTGAGATAGGGTCCATAGGCTTTAACCACTGCCAAATGGGGTCTGTGGCACAGAAATGATTAAGAATGTCTCCTTATAGTTCAACTTTTCTGTCCAATCTGTCCAAAGTCACACAGGTAAAGCCTGTGTAGTAAATGTTGTGAATAAATTGATGGATAGATCAATGAATATATTGCCTTTCTTCTAGACTATAGTAGTAACCTCCTAAGTGGTCTTCTTGCCTCAAGTCTTTCCCATTTTCAATAAATTTCATATGGCTACCAAAGTGATTTTTCCTAAAGTCTGACCCTATTGTTCTGTTTTTCAGTAAAATCCAGTGGCTCCCTATTACAGTTATTAAAGCCCTTCACACCTTGCTCCAGTTTTACTCTACTTTATTGCCCTTTGAACACTTGCACAATTGAGCCTCGTTGGCTTTCCTGCTGCTCCTCCCATTATAGGATGCACCTCTTTTCCTGTCTTTGCCTCTATTTGACATTCACTCTTAACTTCCCTCCCCCTTCTAGAAGTCCTTGTTCTCTTCAGAACTCAGCTTAAATGTCACTTCCTACAAGATATCTTTTCTGATCTCTTAGCTATTAATGTTTCTCCTCCCCAAATCACCACACATTTATTTTTAAGATACTTTATGTACATATATTTATATGTTATTCCATCGAATAGAAAGTGAAACTTTTTAGGAGAGAGACTGTTTCCCTTTTGTCTTCATATCCCCTGTGCCTAGCACAGACCCTGAAATATGCTAGGTACTAAATAAAATACTTGTCAGTTAACTGATTGATTCGATATTCCCCATAATACTGAGCAAAGAGCTATTGAGCACAAAGGAGGTCTCGATAAATATTTGTTCATTAATTAATTGAAAAGTAGGGGCTGATTTTTGCTCAATGGCACATTTGCAAGATTATCTAATGGAAAATTGTGATCATCTCTTCAACTAAGGACAAACAAGGAAATTCCAAGAGGAAGCATTTGAATTCACTAGAAAGAGAACTTCTTGATAGTTACAGAGAAGAGAACTACATGTGGTAGCAGACAGCTTTAGAAATAGATTCAATGCAGACTTCCTTTAGATCTGCCTGACTTATTTTATTAGATTCCTCTCCTTACACTAATTAAATGAACTACTGGCTATTCCCTGAACTCCTTCCATCCTCTCCTACCTCCTTGCTGTCAGAAAAATAGATAGATAGACAGATAGACAGACAGTCAGACAGACAGATGGATAGATAGATAGATAGACAGACAGACAGACAGGTGGATAGATAGACAGACAGATAGATGATAGAAAGATAGACAGACGGACAGACAAGCAGATAGATAGATGATAGATAGATGATAGATGATAGAAAGATAGACAGACAGACAGACAGACAGACAGACAGACAGACAGATAGATAGATAGATAGATAGATAGATAGATAGATAGATAGATAGATAAATGGAATAGAGATGGATGGATAAAATAGAGAGACAGATACAGAGGGTAGAGGTAGAACTAGAGATGGATTGAGATAGATAAAAACAGAGATAGCTGGATGGATAGATAGATAAAAACAGAGATAGCTGGATGGATAGATAAGTGCTTACTAGGAAACAGGAAATGTGCAAAGCATTAGGAATATAAATATAAGGAAACAACACAGAATATTCTTACATTCCAATATGGGAAGACAAAACATAAAGGGGAGATGGAAAGGGGAAGAGGAAGAGGAAGAGGAGGAAAATAGGAAGAGGAAGAAGAAGAGAGGGGATAAGGCTGCTGGTAAAGACACAGAGAGGTCAGGAGAGTGGGTTGAGTTAGGAGTCATGCGAGCATGGCTGGGGCTCCTCAGGAAATGGCAGCTCTAGTCAAGGACTCACCACTCAGGAAAGCTGGCCATCCTACTGTCTGGAACATACCAAGTCTGCTGAAATCTTTCCCTTCCTTTATGAACTTACTCAGGTGCCTCCTCTTTGATCTATATGGTCTTACATGATTCACTCAACTTTAGGGTGACACGGTTTTCCTGGAAACTCTCACCCCTCTCTGTTAAGACCTGCCCTATGTATATATTATATTCTACCTTAAATTATAATTATTAATCTATCTATGGGACAGTGTAAAAGTAGTAAAAGAAATGGGATGACTTGAATTTGACTTGCACCTCTGACACTATGTGATTTGGGGCAAATCATTTCAATTTAGGAGCTCAGTTATATCACCTTTAAAATCAGGGGGTTGAGTTCAATGATCTCTCAGGTCCTGAACAGTGAGGAAAGCATTGACTCTAGAGCAGTGGTTCTCAATCTTCCTAACGCCATGACCCTTTAATACAGTTCCTCATGTTGTGGTGACCCCCAACCATAAAATTATTTTTGTTGCTCCTTCATAACTGTAATTTTGCTACTGTTATGAATCTATCTGATATGCAGGTTGTATTTTCATTGTTACAAATTGAACATAACCCATAGGTTGAGAACTGCTCCTCTAGAGTCAGGAACTGGAATCAAATTTTGCTTCTAATACTACCCAAGACCTTGGGCTTTAATTTTCCCAGGTCTCAGTTACTTGGTCTATAAAATGAGTGGGCTGGATTAGGTGGTCTCAAGGGTCTTTTTATGGTCTAGATCTATGATCCTATGACAGGCACATAATGTTTATTTGAATCTGTTTGGGACAGGTTGGATGTAGTAATGTTTGAGAACAAGAGAACAGAGATGAACTAGGGATCTTTCTAGCCCAGCCCAAGATTCTGGATTCATTCTCTATGTCCTGGTCCAGAGTGAAAGTGGGACACGTCTGGCAGCCTCAACTTTTTAGCAAGTCCCTCCCTTGCTCTGTGATATATTATACAAGTCTGTTCTCACAACCACAAAGATTTCACATCCATTGTACTCTGCATTTTTCACATGTGCTTTACAAATGTGCACAATCACTCTGAACAAAATATATTTGGAAATATGTCTTTTCCATATGGGCTCCAATATAATCTAAACAGTGTTTTCCTCCTCTCAGCCCCAGAAGGAGAATATATCATAACCATCAGAATGTGATGAGAGCATGAAAAATCACTGGCCTATATATCTCCCAAGTAGTTTTCCAGAATCTCCTTCGGACAATGTAACCTAACGTAGTATAAATCATTAACTGCGTTTGGTAGAATTGTTACTTGGAAGCACAGAAGGAAGGCTGGTTGGGTCCGTGGTTTCTTGCAAAGATAAAGAAAATTCCTCTTCATGTCTCTAGTGTAGCTGTCTGGGATGTCACTCTGGGCAGGTTATTAACTTCTGCCTGTTTGCAAAATGCAGACATGCGTGGAAGCCGGTATGAGACTGTTTGTTATAAATGGTCTTGTCTTTCCGACAGAAGCAAATGAGGCTTTAATGATTTCAGTTTGATTGGACAACTGTGAAGCCCTCTTCTCATTTGGACTATTGAAACAGCTTTCAGTTTTCTTTCTCTGCCTTTCAAGTTTCTTGGAGCTGTAAGCCATTGTCTTTTTTTTTTCAAGTAAAACCGAAAGACCTACAACCCTGGTAAGTCACATTGGTAAGTCTTTGATACCAAAATAGCACAAAGCAATGTTCCCTTCTATTTCATTGTAAAAATGTGCCCTTCTCAACTTTCCAGACAAATCAGACTCTACAATACATCAATAATAATTTTGCTTCTATATGGCTTGTGCCCACATAAAAACTCCCAGATTTTTCTCAATACTCTGAATTAACCTTACTTTTAGATTCAGTTTATACGCTAATAAACAAGACAAAAAATGAGTACTTTAAGCACAATAGATTTATTATTTAAAAAAAACAATTATGGTAAATGAGAATTGGACTGAAGTCCAGAGGCAACAAACAAATTCCTAATGTCAGTAGAAAAGCTCCTGTAGTATTCCCAAAACTGGAACTTTTTCCACACACCTAGTTTGGTGCCTGTCAGTCTGTGCTCATCTGCACAGGACAGTCAGATCACCACAATTCCTCTAGATCAGGGGTTCCCAATTTTATTTAACCTACTTCACCCTTTAAAAAAAATTACTCAGCACCCCCTAGAAACTCACTTTCTTCAACCTTTTAGTGGTTTTTTAAAAAATTTGCGTCATTGCAAAACATTTTTAAAATGATTCTCTTAAATTTAATAATTTATTGTAAATTTTGTTTTTTTCCTTCATTGAAATTTTGATGATGCAATATTTTTTCATGCAACTGTATAGCATCATATTGTATACAAGTCATTACATGCATATATTCCTGCCAATACATGCTGGATTTCTCAACAATGCACAACACGCTCGTCTGCCAACACTTACTTGTTAAGACCTGTAGGCGACTTGACCACTGATTTGCATTTTATGTACTTATTTGGGAAATAGTGTAATCACTATGACTCTTTTACACAACAGATGAAATACATGTGAACAGTGTTTCAAAATTCTCTTCCCTTCTTTCCTTATGCTTCCACCTCTCCCTTATTTTTATTCAATGCCCTTGAATTGCATTGGAGGCTACTACTGCACTGCTGGATCATTCTAGTGCTCTCCACCCCCAGGGGTGGCATCACCCACTTTGGGAACCTATGCTCTAGATCCTGCCTTAGATAAGAAAGTGTCAGGCATTTCTGGCTATTCATTCTACTGCTGCTGTCATTAGTCCTACCAGGTTGCTATAGATTCTGGTTTTGCTCTGGAGGCTCTTCATTTTCACATAACATGTATTTCTTTTTTCATTATAATTTTTTTTATCAGATACCCCTACTTAGTCCTTTCTGACCTGTACCTTTGACCCACAGCAGTCTGGGAAGTGTAGTCTTTTACTAACAACTATATACAATATTCATAAGAAAACAGCCCCTGAAGTATGAAAAGTATGAAGTATGAAGTATGAAAAATGGGACATTTTCTGCATACCTAGTCTAGTGCTTGTCAACCCCTATTCATCTGTACATGTCAGTCAAATCATCTAGTCCTACCCTCTCTTTTTACAAATGATCCAGGGACCTTAAGTGACTTCCTGAAAATGACAGGAAACTTAGAGATTGGATTTCAACCTAGGTCCTCTTACTCCAGAGACTCACAGCACTTATCTTTCTTCATACCTTTTCTAGTAATTGTTTAAATGGATTTTTTAATCCCTTAAACTCATGAAATCTTGACAATTTCTCTTGGCCTAAGTGAAGCTGATAATCTCTGTCCTACATTATCCTGCTTTTACACACAGAGTTAGGGCATGTTAAGTCACTGAGTCAGGAGCAAGGCTAGGAATAGAACTGGTAGTAGTCCTGGTTCATTCTCTCTACCACATGAGTCTGGCTTTGGGTGATGGTGGTTTATCATAGCAATCAGATTCAATAAGAAGAAATTCAATCGTTTCTAGGCATTTGCATCAATGCAGTGACTTGAAACTGCTTTGCCTTTTTTTGAGTCTCTATGATTGGATAAGGTGAGGAAAGGGGCATTTAGAAGATCTATAGAGGAGGCATTACTGCTTTCAGCCATTCCCAGATATGACCTGCTGATAATGCAGATCTGAAGAATTTGGCAGTAGGTAGGGGCCAAAATTAAACTAGGCTAAATTTCTTTCAGCCATAGATAGGATTTTAGGGGCTCACTTTTCAAATAAAGGTATAATTAATGATTAAACCATTTCTCAAAAACACTTTGTTTTTATTGGGGCATAATTCAGAAACTGCAATCAGCAAGCTCTTCTTTGTGAAGTCACCTTCAGTAAAAGACTTCCCAGCAGCAACAATTTCTTTAGAAATCTGAAAACTAACCTTAGAAGTCCCTTCATTTTCTGAGTTTATTTTTTTGAAAAACCATTGCTCCTCACTGCGACTTTTCAACAATTTGGATGCTTTAATTTGTTTTTCGTTGGTGTCCAATTTGCTTAAGTCAGGATGTTTTGATTCAAAATGGCAGTGAAGGCTGTATTCCTTCAGAAAGGTTATTACTTCTCAGTAAACAAGGCACAATGTTTTGTCTCCACATAAGTAAACAAGTATTTATTCATCCACTCTGGACTAAACACCCTCTGTTCTGATGTGATCTTCTGTTTCTTTTTATCACCCATTTTACAAAGTTATCTCTAAAACTTTAATATTAGAACCAACAAATCTCTTCAGTAATTGCTCACATACAAAGAAATACTGAACTGAGTGTCTGACTTTGGAGAGAGGGCCAGACACTCTTGTAATTTGAGGACAACCACACAGCAAGGAAGGGGAAGAAGGCCTCACATTGTTACTCCTCATCCTATAGTGGGCATCAGCTGTGAGGGTGTGTGGCTGCCCTCACTTCATCCCTGTTAAATGCCAGTAACAACTGAAAACACAGCAAAAAGCTATGACTCGCTCCTCTCAGACTAGAGACAGACTGATAATACTTGCTTGCTGTGGGTCACGCGACATATAGGAGAATGGACAGTAGCAACCCATCCTCCAAGTTACATGATGGGGACAATAGTGACTAGTGGAAGGTGGGTTAAGCAAGAGTAGACAAAGCACTCATTACATTCTTGCTTTCGTTCACATCCTCTACATTTTTCATGGACTGCCCAAAATCCTTCGGTTGGCCTCAGGTGGCAGGTTATGTAATGTCATGCAGGCTTGTGATAGTGTTGTTCCTCAAGGGCAAAGACTTTTCTTTTTACCGATCCTAGTTCATAGTAGGTTCTTAATGAATTGGTATTGATTGATTGAATAATAAAGCGCTTAACATGACCGTAACACCAGTAATAATTTATGTGAGAGTGATATACAGACAAGATGTTTATATAGGTTCAGGGCCAAGACAGTCTGTTTCTGTCTGGTTGGTTGACTTTCTTTTTATATTTTTATATGATAGTCTAGCAAAGCAAATTTCCTCATCGAACAAAACAAATTTCCATGTAGACCATGTACAGAAGACTATACAACATACTATATACACACATGTATACATGTATGCATGTACATATAAATACATGTATACATATGTGCTGATTTCTCATTCTGTGCTCTAAGTTTTTTATTTCTCTATCAGGAGGTAGGTAGGAAGTTTGATTATTAGTCCTCTGCAATCATGATCATTGTGCTTATCAGAGTTCCTCATTCTTTCAAAGTGACTTGTCTTTACAATACTATTGCGCCATATAAATTGTTCCCCAGTTTGCACTCATTTCACAATTTACATCAGGTCATACAAGCCTCCCCATGTTTCTCTAAAAACATCCCCTTCATTATTTTCTATGACATTTTAGTATTCCATCACATTAATACACCATGTTCTGCCAACCCTCAATTGATGGGCACCCGATCAGATTCTCCTTCTTTGCCACCTCAAAAAGAGTACTGAATATTTTTGTACATCCTTATTTAGAGGTTGTTTTGCTTAGGACTAAATACTTCTCTTAATCTACCTTCCTTCAAATTTCCTCTTCTCTTCTCTTTAGAAGCATCTAGGTGGCACAGTGGATAGTGCTGGACCTAGACTGAGGAAGACCTGGATTCAAATCCTTCTTCAGATACTTATTAGTTCTGTGACTAAGTCATTTAGCTTCTCTGTGCCCCAGAGTAGAGGGGCTCCTTAGTGGAGATGGAAGAATGCTCAGTGCCAAAGTTCACTGAATCCAACAGTGGTTCTTTAAGGCTAGAGTAGTGACTTGTCTGTTCCAGAATAAATGATGAACCTCCCCACTCATTTAAGTCGAGTAATGGGGTAATGAGAGATGTGGAGTGCAAGATTTGTTGTCAGAAGCATCTGCTGCATAGGTCAGGTTGGTACCCCCTTTATTGTTGTTACAAGAAAAAGTTCAGTGGGGGAGATAAAAAAGACAAAAAATGCTTCAGAATCTCATAATTCAAGGTAAATTTTAAAAAACTACTTAAGCACAATAGACATTTATTAGGTGCTCCCTCGTGCTAGGTACCAGGGATATAAGGAAATATACAATAAAGTCCCTGATTTCAAGGATCTTAACCCTGAATGAATGAACTGAGGCATTTATTAAACACTTACTACATGCTAACTACTGTGCTAAGCCCTGGAGATACAAGCAGAACATCAAGAGAATTCCTGATCACAAAAAACTTACACTGCAATGTAACAGATAGTACACATGGGGCATAGAGACAGTTGTGGTCTAGAAAAGAAAAAAGAGAAGGTGAACGGAACAACAGTACAATGCACTGACAGGGCCATCATTACTAGTGTTCATTTGATTTCAATCCATAAAGCAATAGATAGAAATGGAGTAGAAACAACTTCAAATAACTATAATACAAAAGAGAGTGAGAACGTGAACAGAAAGGGCTTTCTGGAGGAGATGGAACTTGAAGGCAAAGGGGGGCTTCAGCAAACTTAAAGGGGGTCAAGGGGAATCTGCTCCAGATATAAGGGATGGCATAAATATAAGCAAAGGGTTAGGAGATTATAAAACCTTAGATTTAATGTTGGATATGACCTTAGATCATTTAGTCTCCCCCCAATTATATTTTCTTTATTTTTGAAATGGTTTCTATTTTATTATTCCAAATTTGACAAACATCAATATCATTCATCTCTCCTCTTCCTATCGAATTTTTAACCAAAATTTAAAACACCAACCTTATTTTGTGTTGGTCACATTGGCGACATCTAAAAATGTGCATATCATTTTGTAGTTGACATCACTTCTTTGTCAGGAGTTGGGGGAAATAGGGATTATATCCTTTGACCATTGATCTATGGAATAAGCATTTCTATAACTCCTACTGTGTGCTAGACATTGCATTGAGTGCTTTACAAACATCCCATTCTATCTTCAGAACAACCTGTGAGGTAGGTATTGTCCCCCTTTTACAGTTGAGGGAAACTGAGGCAAACAGAAGTTACTGACTTGCCCAGAGACATACAGCTGGTGTCTGAAGACAGTTTTAAGATCAGATCTTCCCGACTCCAGGCCCAGAGCTCTGTCCACAATGTCATCTAGCTGCCTCTGGGTAATATGCTTTATCATTGGTCCTCTGGAATAGCAACCGGATGTTGCATTAATCAACATTCTTGAGTTTTGTAAAACTGGTTTTCTTTTCAATGATGTGATTGGTGCATAAATTGTTCTCTTGCTTCTACTCACTTTATTATTCTTTTGGGTTTTTTTTGGAATCCATTCCTTTCACTATTTCTAATGGAGAAATAATATTTTATTACTTTTATATAACAAAATTTGTTCAGTCATTCCTTACCTGATTGGCATCCCACTTAATTTTTATTTCTTTGTTATAAACAAAAGGTTCTTCTATAAATATTTTTGTACACATGCCTTCCATTCCCTTTGTCTTTGAATTCTTTCATGTATAAGTGACATTCTTTGGATAGTTATAATCCAGTGACTTTTGGGGAATAGTTCCAAATTGCTTCCCAGAATGAGTGAACCACTTCATACCACCACCAGTAGTGCATTAATGTGTCTAACCTCCCATAATTCTCACCTTCCAACAACTGTCATTCTCCCTTTTTTGGTCCTATTTCTTAATTTGATGGATTCTGTTTTAATTTGCACTTTTCTTATTATTAGTGATATGGAACATTTTTATGTGAATTTTTTTCTTTTGAGAATTTTCTGTTTGTATCCTTTGACCATTTATCTATGGAGAAATGACTTTTGTCTTCATATATTTCAATCAGTTCTTTATATATCTTGGGACAGACTTTTATTAGAAAAACTAGCTACAATATTATGAAAGGATTCATTTATTCCTATATGTTATAATACTCTTAACAGAAATGTACTCTATTTTTAAAAAACCTTTTTCAGTATATACTAATAGTCATGTGATTTTATCATTTATTTATTAATATGAATTCAACCAATTATTATTATTATACTTATATTTTCCTTGCATTGAGCCAACCCTACATTCTTACTACAAATTCAACTTTGTCGTAGTAGCTGGTCTTTTAAAATATGCTGAACTTTTTTGCTAACATTTTATTAATTATGTTTACATTGATACTCATTAGATATATTGGTGTCCTGTTCTTTCTCTTAATTAGCCCTTCCTGGTTTAGATTTTATGGTCACACTTAAATCATCAAAATATTTTGTTAGTATACTTTCTTTTCCTGTTTTTGCAAAGAGTTCATGTAATATTAGAATTAATTGTTCTTTGAATGTTGGACAGAATTCACTTAAAATTCCAGGAAAGTAGGCTCTTTCTTTCTTTTGAAATTTATTTATTTTTAGTTTTCAACATTCACTTCCATAAGTTTTAAATTTTCTCCCCTTCACTCCCCCGTCTTTTCCCAAGATGGTTTGCAATCTGATATGGGCTTTACACATACATTCCTATTTAAAAACACATTTTCACATTAGTCATGTTGCATAGAAGAATTATAATGAATGGGAAAACCATGAAAAAAACAAAATAAATACATAGACAGAGGGTATAGCAGACATAAATATAAACAAAATAAAATAAATGAATGAACAAAATAAAGCAAAACAACAAAAAAAGGAAATTGTCTGCTTCGTTCTGCATTCCAACTCCATAGTTCTTTCTCTGGATGTGGCTGGCATTTTCCATTGTGTGTCCTTTGGAATTGCCTTAGGTCCTTGCATTGCTGAGAAGGGCTAAGTCTATCAAAATAAGTCCTTGCACACTGTGCCTGTTACTGTGTATGATGTTCTCTGGGTTCTGCTCCCCTCATTCAGCATCAGTTCGTATAAGTCTTTCCAGGTTTTTCTGAAGTCTGCCTGCTTGTAATTTCTTATAGCATTTATTATAGTATTCTATTACATTCACATACCACAATTTGTTTAGCCATTCCCCAATTGATGGGCATCCCTTTGATTTCCATTTCTTGGCTACCACAAAAAAGAGCTACTGTAAATAGTTTTGTACATGTGGGTTCTTTTCCCATTTTTGTGATCTTTTTGGGATACAGTCCTAGAAGTGGTATTGCTGGGTCAAAGGGTATGTACATTTTTATAGCTCTTTGTGTATAGTTCCAAATTGCTCTCCAGAATGGTTGGATCAGTTCACAGCTCCACCAACAATAAATTAATGTCCCAACTTTCCCACATCTTCTCCAACATTTATCATTTTCCTTTTTTGCTATGTTAGCCAAATTGATAAGTATAATATTGTATCTCAGAGTTGTTTTGATTTGCATGTAGGGATTAATTTATACTCATACCCTATGCCTATGTACATCCCTTTAAAATGTTGTAATAAATACACAATTCTCAAGTTTTACAAATATCATCCTCCCATGCAGGGATGTAAACAGTTTGCCCTTATTGAATAACATGTTTTTTAAATTTTTTTTCCTATTTTCCTTTTTATGCTTCTCTGGAGTCTTGTATTCGAAGTTCAAATTTTCTATTGAGCTCTGGTCCTTTCATCAGGAAGATCTGGAAGTCCCTTTCATTGAATGTCCATCTCCTTGACTGAAATATTATGCTCAGTTTTGTTGGGTCCTTTGTTGTTGCCCAAGCTCCTTTGCCTTACAGAATAACATATTCTTATCCCTCCAGTCTTTTAATGTAGAATCTACAAGATACTGTGTGATTCTGACTGTAGTTCCATGATCTTTGAATTATTTCTTTCTGACTGCTTGCAGTATTTTCTCCTTGATCTGATAATGGAATTTGGCTGCAATGTTACTTGTCATTTTCATTTTGGGATCTCTTTCAGGAGGTGGTCAGTGGATTCTTTCAATGACTACTTTACCCTCTTGTTCTAGGATCTCAGGGCAGTTTTCCTTGATGACTTCTTGGAATATACTGTCCAGGTTCTTTTTTTTTAATCATGGCTTTCCAATAGACAAATAATTTTTAAATTATCTATCCTGGCCCTATTTTCCAAGTCAGTTGTTTTTCCAATGAGATATTTTACATTTTCTTCTATTTTTTTCATTCTTTTGGTTCTGTTTGATTTTTGATGCCTCATAGAGTCATTACTTTCTACTTTCCCAATTTTAATTTTTAGTGTTTTGTTTTCTTCAGTTAGCTTTTGTTCCTCCTTTTCCATTTGGCCAATTTTAGCTTTTAAGGAGTTGTTTTCTTCAGTGAATTTTTTTTTTCAATTTTGTCAATTGTATTTTTAAAAGAATTGATCCATTTTTCTTCTACCTCTCTAATTTGACTGTCAACATCCTTGTTGAGCTCTTCCAAGGAGGTTTTTTGGGCTTGAGACCAATTCATACTCCCTTTCGAGGTTTTGGATGTAGGTGTAATGCCCATGCTGTTCTCTTCTGAATTTGTATTTTGATCTTCCCTGGCCCCATAGTAAGAATATATGGTTGTTAATTTTCTAATTTTATTTTTACTTATTGTGGTTGCCTTTTTCCTGGCTTTTAAAGTGCATCTCTGCTTCTGGGGCACAGGGGCTCTGTCCCATTCTTCTTATGCTGGGGCCAAGGGGGCTGATTACTGGCTTTGTGTGCTGTGGCCTCTGGTTCTGGCAATAGGAAGCTATATGATGTTGTAGCTTACCCGGTGCTGAGTTGGAGCTGGCTGCTGTGTGCCAAGGCCAGGTGAGGTCTTTCTGTGTTCCCCCAGGGTTATACTGAAGGTGTGGGTGAGGAGTGGTCTTCGCTGGAGGTCTCCTCCTCCCCTAGTATTGAGTTAGAGCATAGGTAGGCTCAGCCACTGGTGGATGACCAGCCATTCTGGTGTCTGCTAATGTCCCTGACTGCAAGGGCACATCTGGGGTCCTGATGCTGGCATTTGCCAGCTCCACAACCCTGAAGCTCAGCATCTCCCGCTGATCTGCTGAGGTGGGGCTTGCTGCTGGCTTACTGGGACACCTCCCATCCTGTATTGGTCTCCTTTGGCCACAGCAAGAGGGACCTTTAATCTCGTTAACCTGTTAATCTCCCTAGCCTCCCAAGCTAAAAGATTTCCATATCCTGTCTTTCTGCTGGCTCCACTATTCCAGGATTTTTCCTGGGGCAATATTCTCTGAGTTTTTCAAGGTCAACAAAAGAGGGTCAGTGACCTACCGTTTACTCTGCCATCTTGGCTCCCAAAGTTTAAATAGGTGACTTTCAAACATTTAGTCTGTGGGTTGATATACCCCCAGGAGTAGCTGTTGCCACTGCTGCAGGTCCAGTGTAGGACTGTGCCTCTCTCTCACCCAGTTGCAACAGACTCTCCTGTGCTGAGAGGTCTGGGAATTGCCACTATTGCTGGAGATTCAGTCTGCTGGGGTCTGCTCCAGCCTTGCTCTGGCTGAGTCTGCACTGGTGCAGCCTGCATGCTAGACTGTGCTCCTCTCCCAGTCTGCACAACAGATCCTTTCTGTCAACTTTCCAGGCTGTCTTGGGCAGAAAATCTGCCACACTCTGTCTCCCTGTGGATTCTTCCACTTCAATACTGGTTCAGATTCACTTTTTAGAGGTATTTTAAGGAGTTTGTGGGAGACCTCAGCTGAGTCCCTGCTTTCACTCCCACTATCTTGTATACATACACTTGTTAACTGGAAGGGGATATGTAAAGATGAATTGTTTAGATGAAATAGGGAAATATGAAGCCTTTCTAGTACAATATTGAGTATTAATGGTGACCATGGACATTCTTGCTTCCCTTCTGATCTTATTGGAAAGACTTTTAGTTTGTCTCTATTACAGATGTTTGTTCTTGGTTTTAGATAGATACTACTTATGTTAAGAAATGCTCCATTTATTCCTGTGCTTTCTAATGTTTTAAATAGGAGTTCATGTTGTATTTCATCGAAAGTTTTTTTCTGCATGTATTGATAGAATCATTTTATTTTTGTTGTTTTTGTTAATGATGCGGTCAATTATGTTTGTAATTTTCCTCCTCTTGAAATAGCCTTTTATTCATGGTATAAATCCCAGCTATATACTATATTGTGATATACTATATTGATACAGTTTTCTTGCAAGTGTCTTATTTAAAAATTTTGCATCAATCTTCATTAGGGAAATTGATCTATAGTTTTTTTTCTTTTTGTTTATGATCTCCCTTGTTTGAATATCAGCACATATTTGTGTTGTAAGAGGAATTTTGTAGGAATTATTGGTATGGTGTTTGTTACCCAGTAATTCCAAGAGAAATGCCAGGAGTGGAACAGAGAGGTCAATACGTAATGTCCATTGGCCTAACCAAGGCCTTTGATGCTGTCATTTGTGAGGGCTTGTGAAAAATCATGGGGAAATTTGGTTGCCCAAAGTTCATTAGTGGTGCATGCCAGTTTCATGGTGGAATGCTTTCATAGGTTCTGGATGAAGGACAATGCTCTCGTGCTTTCCCAGTCACTAACAAAGTGAGGGAGGGCTGCTATGTACTTGCTCCCAAGCTTTTAAGCATGTTTTCAGCAATGTTGTTAGATGTCTTCAAGGATGGAAACAGCATCAAGGTCAACTACTACACTGATAGTAGACCATTTAACTTGAAAAAGCTACAAGCCAAGACCAAAGCAGAGGGAGAGTTGGGGTGCAACCATTTGTTCACAATGGTGCCCTCAATGCTGCCTTGGAGGCTGAGGTGCAGCAGAGCATGGATCAATTCTCAGCTGCTTGTGCTAATGTTGGTCTGACAATTAATATCAATAAAATATCTCCGCCAGCCAGCACCACACCACCCATACGTGAACAGTAAATGGAGAAACTTTGAATGCTATGAATAAGTTCATAGTATATAGCAACATACGTTCCAGGGATGTACATATAAATGATGAAATGGATGCACACATTTCCAGAGCTCGCCAAGAATGTGGAAGGCTCTGAAGGAGAATGCAGGAGAGAAGCGATATTAGGTGGCATAGCAAACTGAAGGTCTACAGAGCCATTGTGCTGACTTCATTGTTGTGCACCTGTGAAACCTGGACAGTCTATCAGCTCCATGACAGAAAACTGAATCACTTCCACTTGAATTGTCTTAGGAAGATTCTGAAGATTATCTGGCAGGATAAAGTACCACACGTTGAAGTCCTTTCTTAAACTAAACTGCCAAGCATTCAAACTCTGTTACAGAGAGTGCCGCTTCAATGGGCTGGCCACATAGCCTGAATACCAAACATAAAATTATCTAAAAGACTATTTTACAGAGAATTTGCGCAAGACAAGAACTCACGTGGAGGTCAGAAGAAGTGGTACAAGGATACTCTCCAGGCATCCCTGAAGAACTTTAGTATCAGTTGTGAGACATGGGAGATACTGGCATAGGACGCCCTAGCGTGGCGTGCCTGCATCAAAAAAGGCTTGTACTTCATGAGTAAAGTGGAATCTTAGCAGCACAAAGGAAATGGGAGCTGCACACATCCAGAGACATCTACATCCCAAATATCTTCAAAGACTATTTGTGTCCACCTTGTAGAGCCTTCAGAACTCATATTGGATTGATCAGTCATAGTCGAATACACTGTACTCAAACCCCAAAATTATGATGCCTTTGGTTCTCTTCAAATACAAAAGATGAACAACAATAGAGAGTCCCTGACTGAAGGGCGTAATCCTTCCAGTAAGACAGTGAACTCCTGGTCCTTACCATCTGACCTTCAGCTTCACCCAGATGCCCAGTCCTTACTCTCCGTGATTCAGGTGACCCCTCTTGTCTGTTCTGTCTTCTTCAATTAGAATCTAAGTTCCTTTGAGCACAGATGTCTCTATTCTCTATTTGCATCCTAGGTATTTAGAACAGTGTTTGGTACATAAGTTCTAAATAAATATTTTCTTTCTTCTTTTCTTTCTTTTCCTTGTTTCCTTCCTTCCCTCCCTCCCTCTCTCTTTCTCTTTCTTTTTTCTCCTCCCTCTTTCTGTCTGTCTCTCCTCCTTCCTTTGACATTTAGTTCTGCTTACTCCAGGCACTAAAATTATTAATTAAAACTCTAAATTTAAAAGTTTGAGAGAATCGGGAGGTTGTCACTATCTCTCACCTTGATATGGGGTTTAGATCTGGATAGTCTCTGTTGAGTTTCCATATTCCCAGGTTAGCATTCCATTAGAACTCCATACTCTATAAGTTGTTTGGAAATTCTGTGTCACAGGTACATGTGGTGCCATCAAATTTTCATTAAGGAAACTGCTCTTTAGGTCTCTGGATATGTAGAGAGTGGATCATTTCTAGGCTTGTTGTGGCATAGGTTCATAGATTTATAAAACCCAGGAAAGGGGAGGAGGAAAAAAATCAGTATTATTAATTACAATTGACCTGGCTACTTCCAGCAGACTAATTACCCTGGTAGTAAATATATGTTTATTGTATCAGAGGTATCACACTCAAAGCCCACAGGTCCTGTGTGGCCTACAAAACTCTGGAGTATAGTTTGAACCAGATTAAAATGAAATGGGTAAATGTTTAACAAAATAAATAAAAGTGGTATGCAACATAGATAATGTTAATATGTAGTTTTCTAAGTCAGTATGCAGCTTGCCTTCAAGATAATTTCTATTTGAGTTTGAACTACTAGTTATCATTAGGAAGGGTTTTTGCTAGTCTAGGATGGCTCTGCAGACAGCCAGAACCGTTCTTATTCTGGTGGTATCCTGGGGAGGGATGCCTTCGGTGTTTCCAGTTCATTTATAGTGAGTATCTCTGGTTTTGTAATTCTTACATGCTGGCATTCTGCACAGTCATTGGTCTTACTACAAATCCAGGAGATTTGGGTCGCTCAAGGTCACACATTTAATTCATGGCAGAGCTGGGACTAGAAGCCTAGGGGCCAGTTCTCCCAACTCTCAGCCCAGCACTCCTTCCACTCCCCTACTATCACCTCTCTGATCTTCAGTGGTTTGGGATCCTCTGATATCCTATAGGACTGATCCTCAGTAAAACTGCAAGATTTTTGAAGTCTGGCTTTGAGATTTCCAGATTGTTGACCTTTCTGAATCTTTCTATTGGAGAGAGTAATGCTGAACCCCTTGACATCAATATAGTAGTCATTTCTAGGCAGGCAACCTTACCACCACCTATCACATTATATCCTATAGCAGAGAAGTATTGGGCCAGCACTCACCAGTGAAAGCATGAAAATATAATTGAAAAAATATTGAATAAAATGGGTAAAAAACCAAAATGACAGATGATGTTAATATGTGATTGTCTATGTCAATATGCCCCTGCAGAGATATTTACGTACAGTATAGTGGCCTCCAGTTTCTATTTGAGTGTGAAAACGTTGCAATAGGAAACTGGTACTTGCAGTACTCATGTACCATGCCAGCCTGACATGAAAACCTACCCCTATTCCTTCTCCCTCTCTATTGCTATACCCTGCCCCCCACCAGGCTTCTACATTTCCATTCTTATTTCATATCGCTCTCCTTCCTTTACTCTTGTTGTAGCACAGGGGTAGGAAACCTTAGGTCTCAAGGCCACATGTGTCTCTCTAGGTCCTCAAGTGCAGCCCTTTAACCAAATTCAAACATCATATTGGGTTCTGTCAAAGAGCTGTACTTGAGGACCTAGAGGGCCACATGTGGCCTCGAGGCTACAGTTCCCCCCACCTAGACATGTTAGTGTTATTACATAGGCTGTTTTCCACCATCCATCCCACCTACCTCCTGACATTCATGTATCCTGCCTAGTAGATTCCACACCTTTCCCTACAGAAATTCTTCTTTTTTAATGCTTAGCTCAGCTTTCACCTTTAATTTTCCAAGTACCTTTTGCCCAGCTCTCTCCTTTGCCCCCTATAACATTCTACCCTGTGTTATACTTATCTGCGCATATGTTTTATTTTCCCAATCATTTGGGGTCAAGAACAGTATGGTTTTTAATCTTTGTATGACCACCTCCCTCGCCAAAATCTGGCATTGCATCTTAAACACAGAGGCAACAAGGCATAAGGGATTGAGGTCCATCCTTAGAGTCAGAAAGACCTAGGTTCAGGTGCTCTTCAGATATGTGAGCCTAGGTAAGTCACTGTGCCCAAATCAGAAACCTCAACAAATAAGCAATCAAAGAAATGTGTGCCATTTCCCCTTCCAGTAGCATAGTTCTTAATAGGTTTAGCAGATGTCAAATTGGTCACCTTTCTGGATACAAAGTGGCAAGTTTTGCTGTGAATGAGACCTCCCTGATTTTTACTGCTAGTGAGAAGAATACAATAAACCAGCTGTGTGGCCCCTAGCAAATTTAATGCTTAGACTGTGCTGTTTCCAGCCAATAGCTAGGATTCACCCCCATCTATATGCTTTCATTCAATTATATATTTTTGTTTGTTTGAAAGCCTTGAAAAATTGCATCCCTTTGTGTGATAAGTGGGAAACCGAGACAAGCCTTTCATTTTTATTGTTTTCTGATAACATGAAACATAACAAAATAACACCTTGTCCATGTTCAAGCTGTATATGTGTATATAAAATTTCATTAGACCTTTAATTTCATTGGTATAAGAAATTCCCAATGAAAAGGTTCTTTCTACCAATTCAGATCGGCAAATGTTCTATAATTCATAGTATATGGGGAGAGTGAAGGTTTTTTTCATCCCAAACAATAGTTTTACAGAGCTGACTGAGAGCACTGATTGGTTAATTGACTTCCCTGATTCATTTAGCCAGTATGTGCCCAAGGCAGAAATTGAGGCTAGCTTTTACTCTGTGGATTCTGCCTACACATTCTCCATGCAAGTTCTCCAACTAGAACTATGTTTGTCTATACAGAGCTCTATCTACATATGAAAATGTGTATCTACTTTGGAGTTATAAAAGAAATCATTTTAAAATGGAAAAAGAAAAATATTTGGGTAAAGATAAAAATATTTTTAAAAACTCAGAGCAGAGTATCACATAGAAGATTCTTCTAGGCATTACTGCGGTACAGTCTAATTTATCTTCTCTCTATCTTAGAACTCCACACACAAAGAACACATTGCACAACATTCTGTGGAACTGTTCATCCTCTGCCAAAAGAATAAATTTGAGTTAGTACATACCGGTGGAATGATTAACCATTCTATAGCTTCTGATAAAGCCGGGTAGAAACCCTGCTCCTGTGTGTCTGGGATCATACCAGCAGGTGGCACTCTCTCCCTGCTTAGGGAGCTCCACTTGGAAAATTAGGGTAGAGGATGATGCACTTGGAACAAGGTAAGTAACCGCTAGTCTAGAATGTTTGGGATTCCTGGGAGTGTCCACAGGGTCCAAACTAGGTTTGCTGCATCTCCCAACACCAAGAACTATAGGCGTAGCACTGAGAGAGCTTCAGCCAGGAGTCCTGCAATTTACAGAAATGAAAGTAATATTCTGCCTTTGGACACTGTGGGAGAAAGGATATCTTTGAAAAAAAGCAGTGTGAGACTGATCTTAGAGTCAGGCAGGGCTGGATTCAAGTCCTGTCTCTGAAACATACTGGTTGTGTGACCCTGGTGCCTCTAGTCAGCTCTCTAAGCCCATGTTCCATTTCTAGACAAGTAGATATTTCTATACTACAATGATGAAATTACAAGTCCAGACAAGAAAGACAAATTTTTATGGCTAGAAAGGAACATCTATATCATAGGGTCTAATACCTTCTTTTTGACAGACGAGGAAACTGAGGCACAAGAAAACTTAGAAATCATTATACAAAATCTCAGATCTGGAAGAAACCTCAGGTGACATAGATCAACCCAACCTGAACATATCCAACAAAAGGTCATCCTGCCTTGGCTTGCAGACTCCCAGAGAAGAAAAACCCAACAAGGCAGCCCATGTTGCTTTTACATAGTTCCAATTATAAAGTTCTTCTTTACCCCAAGGCCAAATTTGCCTCGCTGAAACTTCTACCCTTTTGTTCACATGGTTCTTCACTCTGGAGCCAAACAGAATAAGCCTAATCTCTCTCAGAAGAGTCAACTTTGAAGACAGCTATCAGCTCTTCTGTAAGTTTTCTTTCCTCCAATATCCTTCATTCTTTCAACCAGTTCTTATATGGATCTTATTTCATGACCTTTGGCCATCCTGGTCACCCTGCTAGGAAAGTGCTCCAGTTTGTCAATATGCTTCCCAAAATGAGTTGCCCAGAATTCAACAGAATGCACTGATGCAGTCAGAGCACCTCCTTATTCCTAGACACCAATGTAGCCAAACATCACAATGCCTTTCCTCTCCCCCACCCTTGTTATATCCACTGGAATACCCAGATCATTTTCAGATGAATGACTATCTGACCATATCTATGTCCCTCACAATGTTGTACCAGTGAAGTTGATTTTTTTAACCCAATTTTAAGACCTTGCATTTAACACTATCAAATTTCATCTTTGTAGATTCAGCCAAGATTTTTGTGGATCTTCCTTGCCAGTCAATGGATTTTCTCCTTCCCAGTTTTGTGTTATTTGCAAACCTGAAAACCATAGCACTCTTGCTTTCATCCAATTCATTGGTAACAATATTAAGCAGTAGTTTTAAGTAGTTTTAATCTGAGTATTAAGCTCAGATCCCTGGGACCCTCCACTGGAAGCTTGACCCAAAGTTCTTATTAAACCAATAATGTGTACTTTTTGGATACTGCCACTTTTGAATTCATCTAATTCTGCCCATCTCCTTCCTTCTAGTTCACAAGAATAGCCTGAGAGATGTTGTCAAATGCCTTGTTAAAGCTATATCGCTAGCATTCCCCTGAGTAATTTGTCCAAAAGAGAACTGAAGTTAACTCCATCCAGCAAGATCTGTTCTTGGCTGGCTTTTACGTTTACTACTGTTTTCTAGAGGGGCCGGTAGGTGGCGCCAGAGTGCACAGAGTGCCAGTCCTGGAGTCAGGAAGGCTCACCTTCTGCGGTTCAAATCTGGCCTCAGGCACTTACTAGCTGTGTGACCCTGGGCAAGCCGCTTAACCCTGTTTGCCTCAGTTTCCTCATCTGTAAAATGAGCCGGGGAAGGAAATGGCAAACCTCTCTAGTATCTTTGCCAAGAAAATCCCAAATGGGGTCATGAAGAGTTGGACATGAAACACGCTACTCTTTTTTTTTTCCTAATTATCTTTTTCATAAGATGTTACAAAAATTTTCCAGGAGTCAGAGGATCATAGGCTTGTAATTTGTGAACTCTGTTCTATTCCCTTTTTGGGAAATTGGGATAATATTTGGTCTTTGCCATCATGGTACAGTAGAAAGAGCAAAGGCTCTTGTTGTTGTTTTATCTTTTGGAGGGCAACTGGGGCTAAGTGACTTGCCCACCGTCACACGGCTAGTTTTTTTTGGGTTAAGTGTCTGAGGCTGGATTTGAACTCAGGTCCTTCTGACTCCAAGGCCTGTGCTCTATTGACTGCGCCACCTAGCTGCCCCCAGAGTAAAGAGTCAGAGGATCTGATTCCAAATCCCACCTCAAGGCCACTTTCCGCAGTTTGTTTTTTTTTCAGAGCTCCCTAGCTGCTGCCTTCCCTTCTAAGGCCACTCTCTATCTGCTCTACAATTTGTACCTACATGTTATCTCCTCCAAAAGAATGTAAGCTCCTAGAAGTTAGGGATACTTGTGATTTTTCTTTAGATCCTCAACATTTAGCACAAGGTCTGGAAAATAGTAAGTGCTTAATTTATTGATTGATTGATGCTTATGACTTATGTGACCTTAGACAAGTCACTTAAATCTCATTTCTCTCCACCACCAGTTACTTCATATGTAAGATGAGAGTTAGACTCAATGGTTCCCAAGATATCTTCCAGCTCCTCTCACCCTTCACTGTTGCTGCAGCCATCTTTTAAAGGTCACTGGTATCTGGGCCAGATGATTTGGACTCAGCAAGAATAAGTGGGTGCTGGATACTGACATGAAGCAGATGAATGACCTTGGCTGCCCAGCCTCCCTTCCCTCCATTGTGTGCATGCATGAGTGCATGTATGTGTGAGTGTGTGCATGTGTGTATGAGAGAGACAGAGAGACAGACAGAGACAGAGAGACAGAGACAGACAGAAAGTGAGAGAGACAGAGACAGAGAGATAGACAGAGAGACAGAGAGAGACAGGGACAGAGACAGACAGAGAGAGGGAGAGACAGACAGAGAGAGACAAAGACAGAGACAGAGAGATAGAGACAGACACAGACAGACAGTGTTAGACAGAGTGAGAGAGACAGAGAGACAGAGACAGACAGAAAGTGAGAGAGACAGAGACAGAGAGATAGACAGAGAGACAGAGAGAGACAGGGACAGAGAGACAGAGAGAGAGAGGAAGAGAGAGACAAAGACAGAGACAGAGAGATAGAGACAGACACAGACAGACACAGACAGATTCAGACAGACAGAGAGAGAGAGACAGAGAGACAAAGACAGAGACAGAGACAGAGAGAGACAGAGATAGAGAGACAGAGGGAGAGTGAGAGAAACAGAGACAGAAAGACAGACAGAGGGAGGGAGGGTTGAGTGCTTGTGCGTGTCTTTTCCCTTCCTCATGACCCGGGTTCTCCTTCATCTCTCTTCCATACAGGATTCTGTATCACAGGGTTTTCCTTTTCTTTTTCCTTAAGCTCTAGTCCAGCCTTCAAAATTAATGTATAAATAAATTTTGACTTTTCCCTTCTCTCTCCCCCCCAGTGGGTGCCTTCCTGCCATCTTCTGCCTTATCATGAGTATAATAATAATAAGAATAATTAATATTTATTTACCACCTACCAGGGGCCAAGGCCCTGTGCTAAATATGTCATAAGTATTATCTCATTTGATTCTCACAACTCTTTAAGGTAGATACTCTTACTAGTTCATTTGATAGTTGAGGAAACCGAGGCAGAAAGAGGTTAAGTGACTTGCCCAGCGTCACACAGTTAGTAGATGTCTGAGGCTGGATTTGAATGCAGATCTTAGCTTCAGGCCCACTGCCCTACCCACTGCTCTACTTGGCTGCCTCTCTCAGCTCTCAGCGGTCACTTTTGCTCTGTCCTTTCCAGTCAAAAGATCCTTGTCCTTGGTGGAGAAGCTACGTAAGCTGAGAGTTGCACAGCTCTGCCTTCTGGACCACAATACACAGTAAGGGAGCAATCATCATTGTGAGACCCAATCGTCTCTTTCCCTGAGTTCACCAGGTCACCTGGGTCCTCCCCTCCAGGGCCTGTGCCAAGAGAAATTTGGCTGCTTCTCAAGGAGGGTCATATTTCTTCTCTCTGGCCGCTTCTAATATCCCACTGTCTGGAGGGAGTGAGGGCTGTGTCCTGATACGGACACACAGCGGTAAGCACTAGAATTACTCAAGATGACTTGAACCCTGCGCCTGACCCCTCATGCTCAACCCCTTTGCTTCATGGTCGAATAGGACAAGGGAGCTAGATGAAACTGCTTTTAAGGCCACCCTGCCAAGACATTTAAAAACTTGGGAGAAATGCCACAGACGAGTCAGTAATGGGGCTGCGTGATGTAGTAGACAGAGCATTGGTTTTGAACTCCAGCTCCAAAACACTTGTGTTTGAGTCCCCACCTCAACACTCCCTAGCTTAGTGACCATGGGAAAAATGCTTTAATTCTCCTAGCCTCAGTCTCCAGATCAGTAACATGGGCTAATAGTACTTGATTCATTTACTACTCAGGGTTATTATGGGACCTAAATGACAACCTACATAAAGTGTTTCACAAGTATACAAAGCGTTTCACAAACAAAGCACCATATACACGACGGTTATCAGGAAGGAAAAATAGAATGTAGAATATTTGGGCTTGAAGGGACTTTAGGGAAGGTTTTGTCATCATGGGATTGATTGAAAACATCATTTTTCGCATCTTAAAACACTAAACATTATCATTTTAATAAAATAATTATCATGACTATCTTTGCTTTCCTATTTTGTCCCCAGGAAAGAGTATCACAGAATTTCAACTGGGAAGAGTCCCAGAAGACAAAAAGGGATCATGTAGTTATGGATAAAGGTACTGACTTGCAATCATGAAGCTCTGGGTTCCAGTCTTACCTCTGATGCTAGCTGTTGGGAACATGGTCAAGCCATCAATTCTCTATTCCTTTGTTTTCTTAACCTTTGAATAGGGATAATGATCCCTCCCATCCCTAGTGCATAGGATGGTTATGGTGAAGCTTAGATCAGATAACGTACATTTAAAGTGTTCTGAAACCTTAAAGCTCTATGTAAATGACACGTTATTGTATAAGCAGCAGCAGCAGCAATGCTGCAACTATTACTGAATGCCGAATGTTAGAACTTAAAGGATGACCTTCAGAGGTCATCCAGTCCAACAATATCTTTATTTTACAGATGAGGAGTGTGATGAATAGCAAGGGCAGCCTTCCGAAAAATAAGGAAAAATAAGTCCAAAAAGTGTAGTCTGAGGGCGCAAGGGGAAATATGTATTTTTTTTTTTTACTGGTGTGGGATTGAAAAAGAACTTGGGGCCCTAAATGTTGGAGAAAGGCTTTGTAGTGCTGTGTAATTGAGAGCTGTTATCATAATTCTGATTATAAATTCAATTGCAAAGTTCTGGCAGATAGAATCACCCCACCCAATTAATGAACAATTATATGTTAAATGCCAGCTATGTTCCAGGGACTGGCATGATATGCAGAAGGTATAGAATATATAGAACTAGGGAATTTGGGAGGGGGTGAAAATGGAGGAAAGGAGAGTCATTGTTCTCTTCCAAGGAACATCCTAGCCAATCTCAGAGGAGTTTATCTGCTAGAAGATGATGATGATGATGATATTTTTTTTGCCAAACAAATTCATGACCGTGTCCTGAGGATGTGTGTGTATGTGTGTGTGTGTGTGTGTGTGAGAGAGAGAGAGACAGACAGACAGAAAGGGAGACAGAGACAGACACAGAGACAGAGAAATTTCATGCCAGTGGAGGAAGTCATTCCAAAGAAATGACAGATCTTTAGAAACACTCTTTCCCTTAATCATTGCCCAGCTACCTAGGCCAGAATAATTGTTAGGATCACAGATTAAATACTGGAAGGGACCCTAGAAGCCATCTAGTCACAGGATCACAGACCCATAGTGATGGAGTCAGGATTTGAACACAGCTCCTTTGACCACAAAGCCAGTGCCATTTCCACTACACTACACTTCTTCTCACACCGATTTAGTCTCCCAAGACTAGACCAGCTGGCTGTTATAGTCCCTTCACCAGTGTTTGTGCCTCAGCACCTACACAACCTAGACTCCAGAAAACCAAGTGGCACTGGAAGAGGCTAGAGCTGAAAGACAAAGATAGGGGAGGGGAGCAGGGCTAGGCTCTTTTTCTTTAGGCTAAACCTTCACTGGGTGAGGGTAAAGATAACAGGTGGGCAACATGAGTTTTCCAATGGAATAGTCTTGATGTCAGAAAAAAATCAAGGAAGGCCTTCTTCGTGTATGTGGGCCCCCTTTGTGAGAGAACATGGTGTCACACAGGATGGGGAATATCCAACTGGATGAAAGCTTCGACCGGCTTGAGGAGCAGGTAAACCCTTCCACCTTACTGAGCCCCAAGTGCCTGCAGTGATCTTTCCTCTGTCCCTTGGGTTGTGCTGAAGTCGTGAAGTGTAGGCTGGTTTCTAGTTGTAAAAAAGCCTTTCTCAGGATTCTACTTTGGCCCGATGATGATCCTAATCAGCCCCCTCCTGAATTCCCTTCTCTGACTCATTTCACAAAGCTCCTCTAGACTAAGGGGGCCAATGGGGCTCACTCTCCAATCTGTCTTTTCCTTTCCTTCTCATTCTTCCCTCTTCCTTTCCTTCTTTCCATCTGATAGTTAACTCCTCTACATGGAGATCTTGCTTCTCTTTTGACTTCTCTTCATATATAACCTGACTAAAGGACTTCCATTATTCCAGCATATATTCTGGGCTCTGGTCTGCGCTCCATTACATACCCTCTGTAGTGGGTTTTCATGAAATTTGAATGACAAAGGCGGAATTCTGATGTCATCTCTCCCCTTTAAAACTACACCTTTGAAATTCTTTCCCATTGGAAAAGACTGGCCTATCCCAGCTGGAGCACCTTCTCTGCCTGTGTACTGTGTATGAGGGCTGTTTGTTAAGAGGCAGTGGAGGCTGAGTGAGGTGTGCTTGTGATGTTGGGCTAAATTTACACCTATGGTCCCCACACAGAGGGTGAATTCACTCAGAAGCCATGGGTTAGGTCAAGACTTGCCAATATGGGCTGGTTCCAGTCTCCTGGGTAACTCCAACTATCTCTGTTCCTCCAATCCCCAGCAGGGAACTCCTATTAATGCTGCAGAGTAAACAAAAGGAAAAAATGTTGCCCCCTGCCCCAGCCCTGGAAGCCTGCCTGCCTCACACAGCACCGCTTCTGCCCTGGATTGCTAGGAATTTGAAGCAAGTGGCTTCCCCTGTCTAGAGTTTGATCTCATGTACTATGTGTCCATAGTAAGGGCTTAATAAATGTTTGCTGACTAGCTATAAGATGCAGCATTGCCTACTTGGAGGGAGTTTTGAGGACCCAGAGAAATACTGGGTGTAACAGCAATATGTTTTAAGAATGACTGAGTGAAAAAGTCATTTTGACTATTATAATATCCAAATTAACTAGAAAGTACACATGAAGGACACTATCTGCATCCAGAGAAAGAACCAATAAATAGAATTAAGTATAGAATAATTTTACACACACACATATGTGTATATATGTATATGTACATGCATAGATACATACACAGACACACAAGTATATATGTACACACATGTGTGTGTAATTATATATATATATACGGATACAGCTATTTGTGTCTCATGGTAGCCATCTATAGAGCAGGGGGCAGGAGGGAATAAAAAAAAGGAAAAAAAAATTTGCACAATAACTTTTAGTATATATTTACAATAAAAAGCAAGTTGTGCATGGTGGATTTGTGGTTTCATATGCAATCATCTTTTTAGTTCTGCTATGTTGTAGAAGTGCCTGTTTTGTTTCATTATTCCATAAATTAAGAGTAAACTAAATTAAAAATATATAAATATGGGTGTAAGGCACTTTGTAAACATTATGTAAATCAAGAATGCAAAACACAAGGTCTTCCTTGGGGGGCTGAACTAGAAGATATTTAAAGCTCCAAAGCTCTAAATCCCGTGATCCACATGAGTTTACTGTGTAACTTTGGACAAATCCCCTGTCTCTAGGCATCTATTCTCCTATCTATAAAATGGTCAATGGACCGCATGATCTCTAAGGCCACTTCTTGTTCTAAAACCTCCAGTGTGTGATCTTGGACAGATTCTTTTCCTTCTCTAGGACTCAGTTTCCCTATCTGAAAAGCAAGGAAACTAAGCTAAATGATGTCTCATTCCCCACCCAGCTCCAGATCTCATGGTTAGCACTAACTCACTGTGAGAGCTTAGACAAATCCCATTCCCTCTCTTGGTCTCAGGTAACCCGTCTGTAAAGTAAAGAAACGTAACCAGATAATGTCCAGAGGCCTTTCCGTCTCTCTCTCATGTTCTGAATTCTATGTATGACCCTCTTATTCACCTATTTCATCATCTGTCTCTTCAGTGTCTGAATGGAGCTAACTCTGGTGGACCAAATGTTCAGCATCCTGAAGTACCTGTGCAATGATCCCTAGCTAGGTATGAATCAGCTATAGTAGCCAACAATTCGCTGGATATTTCCAGTTTTCTCCATCTGTTACACACCTACATGTTGAGTCTTACAACAACACTGTAAACTAGGTGCTAACATTGTCTCTGTTTTATAGATGTAGACATTGAGGCTGACAGACTGAATGTGCTGTCCAGGGTCACACAGCAATTAAGTGTCTAAGCAGGATTTGAACTTGGGTCTTCTGACTTCAAGTTTAGAATTCTAGGCAATGTGCCATGCAGCCTTTAAAGAATAATTGCTATTTAAATTGTGCTTTAAAACACTTTCTAGACATTATCTGATTTGATATCTCATTTCAACATCCCTGTGAAGTAGGTGCTGTAGATATCAAAACCCTCATTTTACAAATGAGGAAATTAAAGCTGAGAGAGATTAAATGACTCTGTGATCACATGGCTTGTAAATGTAGGAGG
>CM053598.1:201155645-201182398 GCA_028646575.1 Pseudocheirus occidentalis
TAGATAAGGATAGTGTTGGAACTACCATGTTAAGTTGGAATTATTTTTAAAGATCTTACATCACAAAGGCTTACAATTTCATGCCCAATTCCCTTTTTAATTTTTGTTTTTATATTGAAATGTTCACATTTGTTAATGTTTAAGTTCATAATAAAAATAAATGGCTAAACATGTCTTTGAAATACTATACTCAATAAATTTGTATAGCACTTTATAGTTCATTAAGCACTTTCCCCACAACATCCCTGTGAAGTCTAGTGTAAATGCTATTATTTCTGTCAACAGAGAATGAAATGGAGGCTCTGAGCTTGCTCAATTACATAGTTAAGGATGGAACTGAGACTCATATGAAGGTGGATCCTAAGACTGATATTAAGATGTCCTTTCTAAGGTGTTTTATATGAATGTGGAATGTTAATGACCACAGATTATTATCATCTGCTTATTTGGCTGATGAGCAAGAAGGAATGGCATGATATGTGTGACATGGAAATTTAGGTTGTAACTACCTAAGTGGAAGGGATGGTGTCATGGGAACAGTATTTTTCTGATTTAGACAAACAGGAAAACCAAAACAGGAGAAAAATCTGACAGTGATTAGAGTTGATTTGTCGTGTGTGTGTGTGTGTGTGTGTGTGTGTGTGTGTGTGTGTGTCTAAATCGGTCTCTTTGAAATTTCCACTTCATTCTGCCTTTCATGGCTAAACACAACAAAGCCCTCTCCCAGACCACAGCACTCTTACCCCTATTTCTTCTCCAGTCAAAGCATCTTTACTTTTTTCAACCAGTCCTCACATAGTTTCAACTCAGAGCTCTTTATGGTCCTGTTTACCTTCCTCTGGAAGTGCTTGTCACTGTCCTTCCTAAACTGAGGTGGCCAGAAGGAAAACAGTACTACAGATGTGTTCTGCTCAGGAAACAGCACATTGGGTCCCTCGCTTCCTAGCTCCTGGATGCTATAATCCAGTCTAAAATAAAATCAGTGGCAATAGACATTGTTGACTTATAGTATACCAAACCTCTCCCCCACCCCAGATCTTTTTCAGATAAAATGCAGTCTGGGTGAATCAATTAATTAATCAACATTTTTAAAAAAAAATCACCTGTTATGTACTTTGGCCCTCAAAAGGAGACAAAAAGTAGTCTCTTCCCTTAACAAGCTCACAATCTAATGAATCTAGCTATGCCTTCCTCACTTTGTCCCTGTAAAGGTTACTTTTGGAACTCAAATGGAAATTTTAACTTTTACCTCGATTGAATCACACCAAATCTTAATTTGTCCCAGTGTTCTAGATTTAACATCAAAGTTGGAAAGGATTTGAAAGACTTGCCCAACTCTCTCAATTTACAGATGACAAAATTCAGAAAGTTTGGTAAGGAGAAGTCCAGACAATGGATCCCAATGAACTTGAGGACAGAAATATCACTAGCTAGCTGTGTGACTGGTCTGCAGGGAAAGGAAGGAAAGACCATCTCAATTCCTCTAACCCAGAGGTTCCCAAACCTATTTGTCTTACTGCTCCCTTAAAAAAATACTCAGCGCCCCGCCAATCTTTCTTTAACCCTTTAATTAAAAATAGGAATAATTTTAAAATGTATATAATTTTAAAATGACGTACCTTAAATTTAATAATTTATTGTAAATTTGTGGGGTTTTTTTCCATTGAAATATTAATGACACAATACTGCATCATGTAACCTTATGGTATTGTATTGAAACAAGTCATTACATACACATATTCCTGCCAATGCATGCTGGACTTCCTGATAATGCCCAATATGCTTGCCTGCCCACACTTGCTTGTCAAGACTGATTGGTAGACGACCGCTGATTGTTTAAAACTTGCATTTAATGTGTTTATTTGGAAAATAATGTAATCACTACATCTTTAACTCTGTTATACAACAGATGGAACTTGCATCAATGGTTTTTCAAAATTTTCTTCTCTTCTTACACTTTCACTGCCCCCTTATTTTTATTCAAAGCCCCCTCAATGGCACCCAAGGCTACTATTACCCCTCTGGATCATTTCAGCACCCACCAGGGGTGACATCATCCAGTTTGGGAACCTATGCATCAATCACCTACCAGAGCCTGCCAAGGAAGGAAGGATATGCAACTCTACCCGCCTGAGCCTGCCCCTGAACAGGTACTTCTCACCAAAACATTTTCCTCAATGAGTTTAGTGCCTGTTCCTAGGTCTTTCTCTCCTCCCCAACTTCTGTTCCCATTCTAAGGGACCTCAACACACACACACCATATATATTTTATATACACATATATACATACACACACAGACAGAGATGCTCCTAAATACCCAACCTCCCAATTCCTCAACTTACACATTTCCCGTGTCCTAATCCTCCACCCTACTTCAGCTATACACAGAGACGGTCACAGTTTTTATCTGGCCATCACCCACAAACAGACCACTTCCATGTTCATGAACTCTGAAATTCCCTTAACTGACCACAATCTGTCGTCACTCCACTTCTCCTCTTCGTCTGCCTTGCAACCCCAAACTCTGCTCTTCACCATCATCACAGCTTCCAAACTCTCCATCCTTCAGTTCTTTCTTAGGCCATCACCCCTGAACTCCCTTCTCCTTATTGACCCTTTGGAGAACCAGTTCAGCTCTTTATTGTTCTTTTTTCTTGTGTCTCTTGCCCCTTTTTCCTATTGAAGCTCTTTCCTTATGAAGTCTCTGCCCTGGATTATTCCCACCATCCTTTGTTTTCATTCCTGCTTACACGCTGCTGAACAAAGCTGGAGAAAATCACAAAGCCATGATGACTGGGTACACTACACACTTACATTACACAATCTTTACTAGGTCTTTGAAGCAAGGCAACGATCCCTACTTGATTCACTATCTCACTCACCAGTTTTTGATCCTTTTTCAAACTTTCCATAGTTTCCCTTCCCCCCCCCTTTCAGCTGAGAACTTTGCCCTCATACTTCCCAAAAACTTGAGGCTCTTCGCTGGAAGTTCCCTCTTCTCCCTTCCACATCTCACATCACTCAGATGCTCTTCTACCACTATCTTCTCCTTCTCCCCTGTCTCACTAGAAGAGGTGACCTTTCTTAGCACAGAAAATCCTTTTATATGCACAAGGTATCCCATTCCATCCCATCTTCTCCTCCTCCATCATCCTTATTCTACTACTCCCTTCATTCTTCTCCATAAACTGACTGCTTGTCCACTGTCTTACAAACCCATCCATCTCTCCCCAATCCTTAAAAAAATATTTCTTGATAAAACTCCCCAGTGTTAATAGTGTTGAGGAGTTCTCTTAACCAAGCAGAATGGGAGAGGCATACTTATGAGCAGGGATCTGATGACAGACCAAACTGCAAGCAATGTGATGTGTTAACCTGCTTAAGGAAACTGCAAATAACGATTTCACCTTTCTAGGCTACAGATCTCGCTTTTATAATTTTTCAGTCCCACTTAGACTAGATATCCAATCAGCAGCATTCTGTGGCAACAGGGAAATAAGACATTTTACAGGAGAGTGAGAGATAGAGAAAAGGGTACTAATTCAAGAGAGAAAATGGGGGTTTCTGGAGCCCGTTCTATGCCATGTAGCTAACAGGCTTTGTTACTGGGATGAAAAAGACATTCTCCTTTGAGGGGATGAGAAAGGGGAAGTGACCCAATGTTCTTACAATTGTGAAATAAGTCTTCAACTATGATATGGTGAGGTAACCATTTACACAAAACTGCAAGTGTCTCATTAAAAAAAAAGTTGTTACAACAGTGGATGAGACTATCCATTTAAAATAGTCTGTTATATTTTAATTATCCTTTCTTTCTATTATTAGGCCACCAGGTAAATTGAGGGATTTCTACCTTGTTAATCTATCAAGACATGGAGAGATGATTGTAATTCCTATTTTTCTCTTACTTTAGCCATTGTTCCATAGATCTTCTCCCTTTCATGGCTAAACTCCTTGAGAAGGCCATTTGCAATCATTGCTTCTGCTTCGGTCATTTATCAGTTGTATCTGACTTTTGTGACCCTGTTTGGAATTTTCTTGGCAAAGATACCGGAGTGGTTTGCCATTCCCTTCTTCAGTTCATTTTACAGATGAGGAAACGGAGGCAAATAGGGCTAAATGACTTGTCCAGGGTCACACAGCCAGTAAGTGTCTGAGGCCACATTTGAACTCAGGAAGAGGAGTCTTCCCGACTTCAGACCTAGCACTATATTCACTGAGCCACTTAGATGTCCAATCTCTTCTTAATTTTCTGTATAGTCTTGATTCTGACCTCAATATACAACTGTAACTTCTCTCTTCAAAGAGAGAGCAAAGAACAAAAGAATTTTTTATGGCCAGATTCATAAGTGGATGTGTCAGGTGACAGACAGAGAAGAGCCACAGATGCGTATTAGATGACAAATGTGAGGAACATGGAAGACAATGGTGATGATGACATTAACAGAGGCAGGATTCTAGTGAATCTTGGGTTCTTCTTAGGAGAAGAGGAGGGATTTCCTGAGAAGATAGGACACACATGGAAGACAAGATTCTTTAAGCAGTATTATCTAAAACATTAGCAAATCTACAAAGCCAAAGAGATGATTACATTACTAGAAGTCTTTCCAGTTACGTTGGAAAACCTCATTAACGGCCTTTGAATAGAGGTTTAGGACAGTGACCTTTGCTGCCTGTTGGGTCTTGGACAGAGACCTGCACTGAACTCTGAACCCCAAATTGGAAATAAATAACAGCACTGGTTTGTGATCATAATGAGCCTACATATGTTCTTTTTAACCAAACCGTGAACCAAGTCAGTTTTCTCAAAATATTAAAATAAGACAAAATTTTAAGAACTCTTGTGAACTAGCTCCCAAATCAAACCAAACTTGTATATTTTCTGAATCTTCTTGGCTGCAAATCTCTAGAACTAACCTGACCTGACCTGAGCCAGATTTTCATTCATTTGGATTTCCTTATCTTGGGACAAGAGGCTGCTTCCCTTGGAGTTTATGGCTTCATTCCCTCTGGATTAAACGTGGGGCAGGGAAATGAAAATGAGGATACTGGGGGGAAGTGAGGGGCAGCTCTGTAAGGGTGACTGCCATTGTTGGTCAGAGTAATAGGATATAGCATGAGAAAGTTAACAGAAATCCAATAAGAGATCAAATCAATGTTGGCCTTATTTTCATCTCCATCCTGGGGCCTCTTGTGATCTGGCACAGATAGCTCCTGGTCTCTCCCCAGCGCATTGGACATCAGTGTGTTGAGGAAAAACAAAGACGAGATGGGTAATGTAAAGGTACCGTGACCTCCCAGGAGCAGCTCTTTCAATTGTTAGGGCTTTTTTCCCCCTTCTTCCCCATCCACTGGTCATAAATATGCATGAATAAAGGAGGCAGTGGGGTTCATAACCAATGGGGCTAAAAAAATCCTCTCTGAATTTCTCATTCTGGCTCCCCACGGCTAGTTGAGAATGACATTAGGAGCTGCCACCACAGCAGGTTTAGCCCAGTCAGAGTTCCTATTTCCAATTGTCAGGAGACTCCCCCACATCATAACAATCATTATAATTATCACTTACAGAAGGGGTCTTATCATATAACAGCTTTTTTTTTCTTCTTCTTCTTGGGCAGGAGGAGGTGGGGGCTCATTCCAACCACAGGGGCTTGTCCTCATTCATTATTTTCCAAACAAGTCAGTGGAAAATTGAGGTCTCAGAGCAATTTGCAGATTACCGACCACTTACAATGTAGGTCTGCACACATTCTCACATGTATGTCGACCCCAAACAAGGCAAGGCCAAGCAAGGACCCAACCCCCAAATCCTCTCCCCAGTTTTCCTCAATACAGAGCACAACCTGGATATACAAGGAAGGGGGTGAGGGGGATCAGGGAGATGAGAAAGCAGAAACTTAAGTAACCTTTCCCTTTAAACCCAGCAACTCTCAACCTAGCCTCACAGCAACTCCTGGATTAATCTCTTCAACACCCCCTCCCCAAGCCCCCGCCCTCCTTTTTTTTTTTTTTTTTGGCTGGGTGAATTGTGGTCAAGGCCATTGTAACGTGAGCAGCGCCTCGGAGGGGATTGGCTGAGGGGGACTCTGGAAGGGCCCCTTTCACAAGGGCCTAATTGCTTTTTAGACCACCAGTATTTGGGGGCTACAGATGTCTTCCTTAATTTGCCTAGGGAGCACAATTGGCCCCATCTGTTGCGTTTAGTTTGCTTGCACACTCTCCCTCCTCCCCCTCCTCGCCCTCCAGTCCCCTCCTTTCCCCTGTCTGCTAGACCTAAATTCAAAACTCATCAAAAAGTAATACAAGAATAGTTTGGCTGGAAAGCCAGGCGGAGGGGGCTCAGCTTTAATAAAGGCCTCCTGCTACTTTTACACATGGACTGGAGGCCAGATAAAGCAAGGAGGGGAACACCACAGTCCAGAAACAAAGTTGGAAGCTAACAGGCAGATGGGATAATTTGTGAAGGAAGGGCCCCCAGCTCCCAGGATTTTACAGACGTGCTGTCGAAAAGACAACTTTTTTTTTCTTCCAGGTGTTACTACTTTCAAAATTTGCTTTTCTTTTTCCTTCTTTTTTTTTTTGTCATAAATATCTCTTGAAGGGACGGGGAGGGGGGGCACTGCTATTTGAGCTCTCATTGATTAACTTCCCTGAACCACATCTGTCCCAGGAGCTTTTCAGAGGCAGAGAAGGAAAGTGAAAGATGGATGGGTGACAAGACAGGGATAGAGAAGGAAGCCGCTTCTTTTCCGCCCAGGTAATAAAAGTCAGAAGCCTCCTCCACTCTGCCTTCCTGGATTAAAGAAGTAATGCAACCAATCAAAAAACATTTATTAAGTGCCCATTACATCTAAGGCAGTATGGGATAATGGATAGAAGGCTGGTCTTAGATGTAGCAAAGGTTTTTTGAGCAAGAATAGTCAGATGAAAAATTATTATTTTAGGAGACTAACCTGGCAGGCTACCATAGTGGATAGAAAGCTGACCTCCAGGTCAGGAGACCTGAGTTCAAGCCCAACTTCCACACTAACTGCATGAGCCTTCAAAAATCACAAACTCTCCATCCTCGGCAGCCTTTTAAGACTACGCATTATAGACTCAGTTGCCAATCTGGGTTGCCTCATTAAACTGTAAATTCATTCTGAATAGGGATTGTTTCATTCTTTCTATAACTGCCATACTTAATTGATCTGTATCAAAAGAGGGAATATATACACAGAAGGGAACTGGGATCTAGCATGGCCCCCTCCCACCTCCCACACATACAAGAATCTGTGCTAGAAACTAAAGATACTAAAGAAACACTAAAGATAGTCATCCTCAATGTTCCTAGTTCTAGCTTACATTCTCTATCAAAGCACTTATTCAGATTTCTTTCAGCATTTAATGTAGACTCTGTCAGCACGTACCCTTCATGGAAGCGCACAAAATAACTTTTGGGGAAAAGTTGTAAAAGTCCTTTAACGCTGCTGCATTTCATGGAGTTGACCTGGGGCTTTCGAAGCCTTCGCCAACAAAACACAACCTCTGGTCAATCTAACCAAGAGGCAAAAGTTTCATGTTTAGGCCCAATGATAGACATGGAAAAACCAGAATTGTAGAGAATTTCCTTTCACTGAAGGTTGGCCACTAACTTTGTTTTTAGATTATATCATACAATGACCTTTTAGACTATAACATATAATGACCAACTCTTTTTACCTACAGGACTTGTGACATTTGTCCATCACCTTTCCTGTAAAATCCAGTTCTTTTTCTTGTATTTGTTTAGCATATGTTTTTACTTGAATATAATGTCACCCAGTTCCTTGAAGACGCGGACTGCTTCATTTGGGGTGGGGAGGGGTCTTTGTATTCCTAGTACCTACTCCAGTGTCAGGCATATGACAGACATTTAATAAAAACCTATTGCCCATCTCTCTCTCTTCCCTTTCATAGCTAACCCTTGAGGCCATCTACAATCATTGACTGTGTTTCCTCTCCTCTCACTCTCTTAACTCTATCCTAGCTTCTGGCCATTCAACTGAAACTGCTCTTTCTAAAATGACTAATGATCTCTGAATTACCAAATTTAATGGCTTTTTCTCAGTTCTCATCTTGCTTGACCTCTTGGCAGCTTTTGACACTGTCAATCAACCTCTTCTTCTCTCTAGGTTTTCATGACATCTTACCCTGATTCTCCCTTATACCTTTCTTACCACTCCCTTTGCTGGATCTTCATCCAAGTGACCCTTGAGAAGTGAGAGTATCTGCCAGGCTTGTGGCCTCCATACTACTGAGCAATCCTTGAATTCTCTAAAATTAAATTCTCATCTTTCTGCTGATGATTCCCAGATCTACTTAGTGATGTCCCAACCTCTACTAACCTTCAGCCCCTGTCTCCGACTACCTACTACATCTGAAAGATGTCTATGAATATACCATAGCTATTCTAAATCCAGAATTTCCAAAACTAAACCCATTATCTTTGCACCAAGCCCACCCTTCTTAACTTTCCTATTATTATAGAAAGCACAACCACTCTTCCAGTCCCTTGGGCTTTCAATGTAGGCATCAATCATCCTTAATAATTTGCTGTCATCTCCCATATTCAATCTGCTGCCAAATCTGGTACATTATACCCTTGTAACATCTCTTATATATGCCACCTTCTCTCCTCTGACATTGCCACCACCCTGGTGCAAGCTCTTATCACCTCACCCCTGAAATGAATTATTCCAGTAGTCTTCTGGTTGGTCTCCTTGTCTAAAAGTCTCTCTATTCCAGCCCATCTTCCACTCAGACATCAAATTAATCTTCCTAGATTAACTTAATTCCTAGATTAGTTTAATTTAATAAATTAATCTTCCAAGATTAACTACAAGATCTCCGTTTGAATTCAAAACCCGTTCTGCCTTTCCAGTCTTCTTACACCCCACTTACCAACCCACCCCCTTCAAGCCCTATATTCTGGCCTCTCTACCACTCTTGAATCATATCCTCCCTCTATCGACTCCAAAAATTCTCACTGGACGTCCCATGTGCCTGAAATTTTCTCTCCCTTCTCATATGTCTTAGGGTTTCCTTTAAGTCACAATTAAAATCTTATCTTCTGTAAGAAGCCTTTCCCCATCTCCTTAATCCTAGTGCCTTCCCTTTGTTGATTATCTCTAATTTAATATGTATGTGTGTGTATACACACACACACATATATTTTTATACATAAAAATATTTTTATACACACATATTTTTAGACGCACATATTTTATACACACATATTTTTATACACACACACGCACATACATAGTTTGCATATTGTCTTAGCCTTTAGACTATAAACTCTTCAACATCAGAAACTGTTTTGGTTTTTCTTTGTACTACCAGAAGTTAGCATAGTGCCGGGCACGTAGTAGACCCTTAATAAAAGACTGACTTGATTGATTGACTGTTCATGCTAGGTCATTATCCTTCCCTCAATGATTCCATTTTCCCAATTGGATATACTCTGAATTGAAGACTTCCTAAATGTAGTCGTTACCTGCTCTGACACGAACTTCCAGATTCTGTGTAGGCAAGGAAGTAATCGAACCTCTATCAGACTTGGTTTCCTGGTGCATAAAAATGGGATTAATAATAACATCTCTTCGTGGAGTTATCTGGGATAGGGACTGGAGCTATGATTTCACTGTCATGTTGACTGAACTGTCTTGTGAGGAAATTCATTTAATAAATGCAACTTCTCTGTCATTTATTGTCCTAGAGAATTGCAAGGGGTGCTGACAGGTTAAGAGATTTGCTCAGTCACACAATCTGTATATATTAGGGGCAGAACTGGAACTCAGGTCTTCCTAGTGCCAAGACCAGCTCTCCATCCACAATGTCACATTGCTTCTATGGCAGAGGATGGAAGATCAGATAAGATCATGTATTTAATGCATTTTGTACAAAAGCCCCAAGAAGTTGTTTTTATTTAAAGCAGCAATTGTTTTATACTTGAAAGCCGCTAGGTAGTGCAATTGATAGAGCATTAGGCCTGGAATCAGGAAGGCCTGAGTTCAAATATAGCCTCAGACGATTACTAGCTGACTCTGGGCAAGTAACTCAGCCTCATCTGCCTCAGTTTGCTTAACTGTAAAATGGAGATAATAATACCAACTGCCTCCCAGGGTTGTTGTAAAGATGAAATGAGGATCAAGTACATAGCAGAGTGCTTGGCACATAATAAGTGTGCTATAGAAATGTTAGCTATTAGGGAAAAGGACCCACATGTATATTTATAGCAGCCCTTTTTGTGGTGGCAAAGAATTGGAAATTGTGGGGATGCCCATCAATTGGGGAATGGCCAAACAAGTCATGGTATACTAATGTAATAGAATACTATTGTGCTATGTGAAATGATGAGCAGGCAGACTTCAGAAACACCTGGAAAGATTTATATGAACTGATGCTCAGTGAAGTGAGCAGAACCAGGAGAACGTTGCATATAGTAATAGCAACATTGTGCGATGATTAACTTTGATAAACTTAGGTCTTCTCAGCAATACAATGATTCAAGATGATTCTAAAAGACTGGTGATGGAAAATGCTACCCACCAGAGAAAGTACCATGGAGTCTGAATGCAGATCAAAGCATACTATTTTCACTTTTGTTTTTTCTTTCTCATGGTTTTTATCTTTTGTTCTGATTCTTCTTTCACAGCATGACTGATGTGGAAATATGTTTAATATATTAAATATATTTAATATTATGTTTAATAGTACATGTATGGCCTATATCAGACTACTGGCTGTCTTGGGGAAGGGGGAAGGAGAAAAGTCTAGAACTCAAAATCTTACAAAAATGAATGTCGAAAACATGTAATTGAAAAAAAATAAAATACTATTAGGTGCAAAAAAGAGGAAAAATGTTATCTATTATTATAATTAGATGGAAGTCAACTGAATTGACCAATGCAATCTGTGGCTTGAATCATATAAACTTATAGAAGGGGAAAACACTGTAAATGTAAAGAGCTTTGGAATGTTGGTAATTATAGTCTCTCTCTCTCTCTCTCTATATATATATATATACATATATATACACACATATATATATATATGTATATATATATATATTATCTTCCATTATAGAATGGAAAAGTTCCTTTCTTAGACAATAAAATGTTAGAGTTAAAAGGACCTTTATGTATGTCAACTCATTCATTTTAAATATGGGAAATGGGCTCAGAGAGGCAAAGTAATTATCTGTCTAAGGTCATACAGTGAGGTGGCAGCAGGTTCATGACTAAAATTCCTATCTTACTAAAAATTACTAGTTAAATAATGGACAGTACCTAGGATCTTCTTTTGTAGAATCATGACACAAACCACTCTATCATCCTACGCCCCCAGTTAATACTCAGTGGAAAACATTGGCTTAATTTTGTGAAATGAAACTCCTTAGTCCAATTCCTTTTATTTTACTAAAAGGACAACCCAATGTTCCATTTTGCACTACTGTGATTCTATAGGCAGAGTAGGCATACTCCTTGTTCCTCATTGGCACTTCCAGATCATCCCTCAGTGTTATCATTTAACAGACCATCCCTCAGTAACATCATTTAATCCTCCTTTGAGGTTTACTCCATATGTGTAAATCACCCTATCTAGATCCTGGCAGCAGTTATCAACTAACACCTAGGTTATTCTAGATTTTTTTTTCTCTCCACCTCAATCGTGCCTTCATATAAAGGAAACTTCAGAATTCATGTTGTCCCTTAACCACTCTGGCCACCAAATTCACTAACCTCCTCAACTTGCACAGCTTATAATCTTTACTATACCTTAGTCACGCTCAAGGATAGTTTCACCATTACTGAAAAGTGCCCTACTTCCAGAATTCAGCTCTCTGCAATATGTCTGACTGCAACCTCCAACTATTTCAATTCTCACTATGGCTCAATCCTTCTAAACCTATCTTTCATCCTCACTGTAACCTCCAATCACTACATTTTTTGCCCCTCGCAGCTCATCATGCCTGCCTTGGTCTCAGTGTTCTTTCTTCACAATCTGGAGCCTAACTTTAACTGGCTCAACTATACATTATTCTCTGCTCAAATCCTTGTCCCCTCTTTTCTCTTGTTACTCATAACTTGACAAATCCTAATCCTGGGAAGATCTTCTGCCTTCTCTTATTATTACTACTATTATTTTTATTCCTTTCTTTGCATTGTGTTGAGTGCTTATATAATTCACATAATTCTGTCAAGTGGGTCCACTACATATTTACATTATTTAATCTTAACTGATCCCCCAAAGCTCTACAACAATCCCATTGTCTTTCCCTAGTTGATTCTCTCTGTCTCTCTCTCTCTCTTCCTTCTACTGGTCCCTCCCTCTTTCCCCCTCCCCCTCTGTCTTACGCGCACGCACACACACACACACACACACACACACACACACACACACACACACACACACACAGAGTTCCAAACCTTTTTCCTGAAATCTTCTCCACCTCTTGTCCCTGCTTACTCTCAACAGATGATTTCATGCCTTACTTACCAAGACCATCCATCATGAACTTCCTCTTTCTCCTGTTATATATTGCAAATGTGGGATTTATCCCTTTGACATCATCCCTCTTTTTTTCCCTTCTGCTCCAGTCTCTTATAAAGAGGTGACCTTTGTTCTTGTCAGTGCCAGTCCTTGTGCAGGTTGCCTTTGATTAGATCCCCTCTTTTTTCCTCTTTATTAATTATCTCCTATATTTCTCCAGCTAATTATTTCCTTTATTTATAACTTTGATCTTGCCTTATGTACTGCCTCCTACTCTACTGCCTACAAGTGTAAGCAGGCTGCCCCATTTTTAGTATACCTCTTACTCATCCCTCCCATTTCCATTAGCTATCATCCTATATTTCTCTTCCTTATAAATACCAAACTCTTTTACATTCATTGTTTATGCTTCTTCTCCTATCAGGTTCGAAACCCTTTGCAATCAGTCTGACTTCTGATCTCACCAATCAACCAAAAACACCCTCTTCAAAGCTAATAGTAATCTATTAATTGAAAATTCCTATGATTTTTTTATCATTCAGCATCCTTTCTGCAGCATTTCTTTGCTGGCCACTTTCTTCCTTGGATTTTTGTGACCCTTCTCCCCTGGTTCCCTTTCTTCCTGTCTGATCATCCCTTCTAAGTCTCCTTTACTAAATCACCATATACATCCCCCTCCCTAAGCATAGGTGACCTTTACAACTCTGCCCTGGACTTCTTTTGACATATTCCTTCTCTTGTCAGTCCTTAGCTCACTGGGTTCAGTGAGCTCGAATCTGAAATTACTAAGCACCTACAGGAAATTTCTAATTAAATGTGAGTAATTCAATAAACTTTTATTAAGTACCTTCTATGTGGCAGGCCCTGTGCTAAGCACCAGAACTGCAAAGAAAGGCAAAAGACAGTTCCTGCTCTGAAGGAGATCATAATTTAATGAAGTAGATAGCATGCAAAAGTAAGGTGCAGGGGGCAGCTAGGTGGTGCAGTGCATAGAGCACCCACCTTAGACTCAGGATGACCTGAGTTCAAATCTAATCTCAGATACTTAATAGCTGTGTGACTCTGGGCAAGTCACTCAACCCCCATTGCCTCAAAAAAACCCAAACAACAGGGGGAAAAAAACCAAATAAGGTTCAAATAAGATACATACAGGATAAATTAAAGCTGATAATAGAGGGAAGACATTAGCATTTAAGGGGCTGAGGAAAGGATTTTATCTGGAACCTGAAGGAAGTTGGGAAGTCAAAGAATCAGAGATAAGGAGGGAGAAAATTCCAGGGATTCCACTGTAAATGCCTCAAGTCAAGAAATGAAATGTCTCCTGTGAGGAACAGCCAGGAGTTTAGTGTCACTGGGTTTCAGAGTTGAGTGAGGGGTATGGAAGAAGGTGAAGAGTAAAGTCTAAAAAGACTGGAGATTTGGAAGGGGCCAAGCAATGAAGATGAATTTATGTTTAGTGCTGGAGATGACAGTGAGTCACTGATGCTTATTAAACAATGGGGTGACATGGTAGAACCACACTGTAGGAAGATCAGCTTGACATGTGAGTGGAAGGTTCACTGGTGTGGACAGAGACCAATCAACAGGCTATTGAGTACTCCAGGATGAGGTCCTGAGAGTATACCAGGATGTCAAAAGAGAGAAAGGGGCACATGTGAGAGATGTTACAAGGGTGGGATCTATAGGACTTGGCAGCAGATTGGATAAGAAGGATGAGAGTGAGGAGCTAAGGATGGCACCAAAACTTCAAGCCTGGGTGACTGAGAAGATGCTGGTAGGAGACAGGAGATGGGAGCAGAGAGCTGGATAAGCCAATTTATATTCCCAAAGCAGAAGTCTGACCATCTCATTTCTCTGCGTGAAATGTTGGATATACAAAAGGAAAGAATTGAGTTGAGGAAGGAAACAAGAGCTGTATGAAGAGACTAAGGTGGATCCACAAGGAGTTCATTAACCAACTTAGATTTTAAAAAGATAAAAGTGAGGGCTGACAGGATGAATATAAAAGCATGGCAGAGCCCTGTTAGAAGTGTCAGGAGGAGTAAAGTTTAGAATGGGATGAAGTTGGTAAGGGGATAGCAAAAAAAAAAAAAGGTTTTTTGTCACTCTGTGTGTGTGTGTGTGTGTGTGTGTGTGTGTATATAAAGCAATACTGGGAGAAAGACAAGATTAGAGAAGGAATTCTTTGCTAAGGGGGGCGGGGGGAAACAGAATCTTCAAACTATGGGCCAGTGAGCTTGACTTCAACTCTCCCTCTACCACTATCATTCAGTAACCTCTCCTTTGAGATCGATTCAATCTCCATTTACACTAATTCCTGGGTAGTGGCCATGGTCCCAGAAAAGTGGTTTGGGGTTTGGAAAGCACAGGATTAGACAAAGGCTCCTCAGCTTCCTGGTCACCCAAGGTATAAAATATCCCATATGAAATCTGGCCTCTCAGATTTGGTGGGTGCCTGAGAACACTCAAGTCGCCATATCCTGCCCTGTTGACCTGCTGACCCGCTGGCCATATGGGCTTCCATAAAGGGGATAGATAGATAAGTGTCATTGTATCCTTGCTGCATCTTTTTTATATGAGGGCAAAGCAAGCCTTTATTAACTGTTCAGTGACTTACAAGGTCCTTATTTCATCCCAAAGACAAACCTAAACTAAGATATTTGCTGGCATTTGACCAGTCTCTAAAGGTCTGTCATGTGTAAAACAGATTAGACTTATTGCTCTGTGATGCCAATGCAATATTCATAGCACCAATGATGACTGTAAATATGCTGGCATAGTTCTCAATCACAACAGACTCTCCATGTAGAAGACAGAGGCAAAACATTTATTCAGACACTAGCAAACTGAATACCCAAACCAGAAAGCCGAATCCATCATAGCACCAAAGAAGTGAATATACAATAACACAGCAGAGAGCGACACCATCCGTTAGCCTTCCCACAAACCAACACTCACAAGCCTAGCTGTCTCCCTGGGTGCATCTTCTCCTCCCTTCACCTCTACCTGCTCCGACTCCCAGCTTCCTGTGGGCTCTGTTCCACCCTTCAGCAAACTCTTTCTACCACAGGTTCCATGTGGTTACATTCAACCTATTAGGGGTCAGAGAAGATATTCAAAAGGAAGAAAGATCTTCAAATTTCCTTAAGCTTATTAAGGGGCAGGGAAGGTCTTCAAATTCCCATTACCATTACATTTGGCCCCAAGATCTTTCATATCCCTTACAGAGCAAAAATACATTAACAATACATTTCATTACATAGGTTAAAGGGAGTTTAGGGGTAACTGGTATCAATAGAACTTTACAATAATATAATAGGAATAACACAAAATAAGCACAAGAAACAATGTCTTAGGGTGTGAGCTTCAGCCAGCATATTTACAGTTGCTATTTGTTCTGTGAATGTTGCATTGGTGCTACATGCTCCTTGTAATCTGACTTCATCTCTCAAGGGAAACGGTACACTTCAGGACTGTTACCAGTTATCTATTAATTGCCAAATCCAATAGCCTTTTCCTTAGACCTCAAGCTCCCTATTCTCTTTGCAGCAGGCCACATTTTCCTGGGTAGTCTCTCTCTCTCGGTGGTTAATACTATTACTTCTTGTTGTTCCTCCAGACTGTCTAACCCTCTTTCTCTTTTCCTTTGCTGGATCATCACATCCTACTCCAATGTGGTCGTTTCCCATGGTTCCGTTCTAGTCTTTCTTTTCTCTATAATTTCTTGATGTCTCTATCAGCTCCCAGGGGTTCAGTTGTCATCTTTTTACAGAATACTTCTAGATGTATCTACATCCCTCTGAATGTCCCATGGACTCAACGTGTACAAAACAGAAGTCATTGTCTTCCTTCCCCACTCCCCCACCAACCCCACTCCTCTTTAGAAATACCCTCAATTTCTTCACCTCCCCCCAGTTCAGGCCCTTATAATTTCTCACCTATTCTACTGCAATAGCTTTCCAATTGTTCTTCTTGCCTTATCTGTCCTTGCTTCAATCCAACCTCCACAAAGTAGCCAAAAACATATTCCCACAGCACAAGTCTATCTTACTCCCCTGCTCAATAAAGATCAATGGCTCCCTATAACTTCTAGGTTCAAACACAAACACTGTTTGGCATTTAGAACCCTTTACAAGATTTATTACACATTACTCCAGCGGTTCTCAACCTGTGAGTCATGACCCCTTTGGGGGTCAAATGACCCTTTCACAGGGGTCACAGGGGTCCCTGAGACCACCAGAAAACACATATTTCCAATGGTCTTAGGAACGGAGACACTGCTCCTCTGTCTCCAGGCAGGTCTGCCCAGATGCAGATCCATCCACATACGAGTATTAAAGGGCTGCAGCATTAGGAAGGTTGAGAATGACTGCATTACTCCTTTTCATGCATTCTGTGGCCTTCTTGCTATTCTTATGACCTGAAATATCTCCCACCTTCATGCCTTTGTCTTCTTCTGCATTTAGGACATACTCCTTCCCAACTCACCTCTTGGAATCCCTTGTTTCCTTCAATGCTCATCTCCAATGTCACCTCTCAGATGAATCCTCCCCTGGTCTCCCTAACTGCTAGTTTCACCCCCTACACATAGAATTGTATTTATTTTGAACATAATCTTATGTTTATGTGTTGTTTTCCCTTCACCTCCTTGAGGGCAGGGAATGTTTCATTTTTATATCCTTTACCACAGCACCTTGAATATAATTGGCATTTAAATATTTTCTGATTGGGGTGGCTACGTGGCACAGTGAATAGAGCACCGGCCCTGGAGTCAGGAGTATCTGAGACACTTGACACACTTACTAGCTGTGTGACCTTGGGCAAGTCACTTAACCCCAATTGCCCTGCCCTCCCCACTCCAATAAGCAAAAAAAAAAATTCTGATTGACTGATTCTATTTGATCATAGAGAGTGGAATCTGGAGAAAAGGGAGAAAATTGCAGAGGCAGAGTTAGAATTGATGTCAAGGAAAGTTTCCTAATAATTGGAGCTGTCCCAAAGTAGAATGAGGCAGTGGGTTCTCCCCACTTCGAGCTTTTCATAGACAAACTGAATGGACATTTGTCAGGCCCGCTATAGAGGGCATTCCTTTTTCAGGTCTTGGTTGAGCTACCTAGCTGCATCTCTACCATGTCTACAATTCTTTAATTCTGTGATTTGTCTAAATTCTCTGGCTCTGGCTTCACACTCAGACTTGGTTTGGACTCACAGAATCTTTAGAGCCATTGACAGCAGATGGAAGAAGCAGGGAGTGCTAGAGGTGGAAAGGATTTAGAGGTCATCTTCCAGGGATGGGGAGCCAGCAGCCCGAGGCGAGCTGTGGGTGCAGTCTTTTAATTAAGTCCAAGTTGTACAGAACAAACCCTTTTATTGAGAGAGTTTGTTGTGTGAAGTTTGGATTCATTCAAAGGGTCAGGCTTGAGGACGTAGAGGGCCATTTGTAGCCTTGAGGCCTCAGGTTCCCCACCCCTGAGTTCTTGTCCAATCCACTTTTTTTTTTTTTTTTTTACAGAGGAAGACGCTGAGGCTTCGAGAGAACTGATTTGTCCAGGGTCATACAATTAAGTAATAACAGACTACAAATAAATGGGTATTTTAAAATTTTCTGGCATGTATAATAAATAAAACATAAATAATATGGAAGTGGATTAGTTTTTATTTGGTTATTTATTTATTATTGGTTTATTATTCCTTATTGGTTATTTATTTATTTGGGAGCTATTCTTACAGCATCTTCTTGTAAAGCAAAGAGCTACATCATAGGACCCAGTACATGTTCTTCAAACCAGAGAAACTACATGACGACACATGCCCCCAACAGAGGCGGAGGCTTTTCCCTCTGCTCCAGCTCTGCCACAGTTTTCCTCTGAAACAGCACAGCCTTTCCCTCACCCTCACATGGATTACATGATTTAGGATTCAACTCAGCATTATAGCCATTTGTTCCTCATTTACACAAAAACAGTCAACCCCCTGTAAAGGAATAGGAGAACATAACCTTTGTTTGACCAAAAGGCAAGTTGGCCTGGGTGGGAAGATAAGCCTGGCCTCTCCTTGACTCCCTCCCTTCTCCCTTATTCTAGTTCCTTTGACAAAGTAAAATTGTCTGAATCCGCAGGGTCAGGCTTGGCAGAGTATTTGGCTGCTGTTGGAATTCCTTCCCCTTCTTGAGGCTTGATGGTGCCTCACAAAACCTTTGTCCCCATTCTTGGGCTTTCTACCATAGTGTCACTTGACCCAATTCACTTCCATGGAATTTGTGAGTAAAGTAATATGTGGATTTTGGGAAACAAAGACACAGTACCCAAAGACCTAAAGGGAAGGGGTTCTGGCTTTAAACTCAGACATAGTACCACTTAATCATTCTGAGCCTCAGTTTCTTTATCTGTAAAACAGAGGGAATAATATTTGTATAACCCACCTTACCTGACTATGGTGAAAGAAGTACTTTGCAAATCTTATTGCTCTAGGAACGTATGTTATTTTTTTCCATCATCATTATACTGTAATGGTGAAAGTTCTCACTATAAGCAACATGGTCAACTTGGGCTTTTTTTGTGTTGGTATGGAAAATGATTGGAAAGAGGGAAGACCTAGCAGAGAGTCCAATAAAGAAAGATATTTCAAATGCTACAAATTACTAGTGATTAGAGAAATGCAAATTAAAACAGCTCTTAGGTACCATACCACATCAGATTGACCAACATGACAAAACAGGAAAATGATAAATACTGAGAAGATGTGGGAAAATTAGAACACTAATGCATTGTTGGTGGAGTTGTAAACTGATCCAACCATTTTGGAGGGCAATTTGGAACTATGGCCAAAGGGCTATAAAAATGTACATACCCTTTGACCCAGCAATACCACTTCTAGGTCTGTATCCCAAAGAGGTCATACAAAGGAGAAAAGAACTCATATATACAAAAATATTTATCACAGCTATTTTTGTGGTGGCAAAGAACTGGAAATTGAGGGGATGCCCACCAGTTATGGAATGACTAAACAAGTTGTGGTAAATGAATGTAATGGAATACTATCGTGCTATAAGAAATGATGAGTAGGCAGACTTCAGAAAAACCTGGAAAGACCAACATGAACTGATGCAGGGTGAAACGAGCAGAACTAGAGAACAGCCACATTGTGTGATGACTAACTTTGATAGACTTATCTCTTCTTAGCAATGCATGGATCTAAGACAATTCCAAAAGACTCATGATGGAAAACACTGTCCATATCTGGAGAAAGAGCTATGGAATCTGAATACAGATTGAAGCATATTATTTGCTCTCTCTCTCTCTCTCTCTTTCTCTCTCTCTCTCTCTCTCTCTCTCGTTTCTTCTTTTTCATGGTTTCTCCCATTGGTTCTAATTCTTCTGTACAACATGATTAATGTGAAAATAGGTTTAATATGAATGTACATTTTGAGCCTATGTCAATTTACATGCCATCTTGGGGTGGGGAGGGGAGACATGAGGAGAAAATTTGAAACAAAATCTTATGGAAGTGAATGTTGAAAACTAAAAATAAATAAATTAAATTAATAAAAAAGAAAGATATTTCAGCTGTCCATGTAAGAGTTAATAAAGGCATGAAATGTAATGGTAGCAAAATTAGTGTCAAGAAAGGGATAGATACAAAAGATATGGAGGTAGAAACTGGAAGATCTGGCAATTAATTGGTCATATGGAATGAACAAGAGTGAGGAAAGAAAATAAAACTAAGGTTTTGAGCTTGGCTAACTAGAAGGATAGTGGTACCCTCAACAAAAATAGGGAAGTTTGGAAGAGGGGTATGTTTGCGAGGAAAGAGAGTGATTTCTGTTTTTAGAGAAATTAAATTTGCAGTACCTACAGGACATCCAGTTTGAAAATATCTAATAGGCAGTTGGTGATGGAGGACTGGAACCTTAGAGAGACTGGGGTTGGATATATAGATTTGAAAATCATCTGTATAAAGATGATCATTTAACTCATAGAAGCCAATGAGATTTTTTAAAAAGTGAAAGAGTGTAATAAGCAAAGGTCCTGAAGAGACTTTTGAGGTCACCCAGAGTTAAATTCAAGATGCAGGTGATAATTTAGCACAAAGAACTGAGAAGGAGCAGGAGATAGGTGGAGAACCAGGAAAGAACATTGTCATGAAAACCTAGAGAGAAAATAATATTTAGGAGCAGGTGGTCAAGATGCCTAATGAAACAGAGACCTCAAGGAGAGGACTGAGGAAAAAACCTTTGTAAAAGCTATCTTCCAGACCTGGAGTGTTCTCCCTCCTCTTCTCTATCCCTTAGTTTCCTTTAAGGCTCAGACCAGTTGCCACCTCCTGCCTACTTTGTGCCCTCCCTATCTTGCTGACTCTCAGTAATGACATTGCATATACCATGTATTTACTGTTCTGTGTACATGTTGTTTTTCCATAATAGAACATAATCTCCTCAAAGGCGAGGACTGTTTCACTTGTATCCCCAGCATATTTTGTAAATGTATTGTAAAATGTATTTTGTAAATGCTTGATATACTTATTAAATAAACATGAGAGAGGAGGCAAAAAATGCAGAATTAATATGAAATAATTTCATGTCCCTTATAAATTTCAGTGCATCCTGAAATCCCTCATGCCTCCCTCTCCTCTTTGCCCCTTCTACCTACCCTTTCTGTCCCCTGCACTTGGCATCCTGCCAGGGCCCCAGCCAGGCACTTTCCCTTGATCCCTGCTGCCTCCTTCTTTCTGCCTCCCAAACTTTTTCCAAAAGGAAATCAGCTCCAAATGCAGGGCTGGCCCCAGGGAGCCAGTGCTAAGGGCAACAGATGCCTCCTGAGCCCTGAAAAGGGGCCAGTGATTGAGTTCATGCGCCCATATTTAGAGAATCTCAATACTTTCTGGGTAGGCAGTGTATCTTTCTATGTGCGTGTATGCACACGCACACTCATACGCACACATGCACACACACACACACACACACACTTGTGTAACCTTGAGCAAATCAATCAATAGGTATTTGTGAAGCATCTACCATGTGAAAGGCATTGAGCTAGGTGATGCCAGTATAAAAACAAGAAGGAAGCAGTCCCTGCCTGGTCACTAACCCCCTACAGGCCTCAGTTAACTTAGCTGTTTAAAATTAGCTACTTGGATTAGATGGCCTCTGAAGTTCCTACCAGTTTCTTTGAAACTATGAATTAGTCCAGCTTGGGTTTGCAATTAGGCAAGGGCACAGTAATAAGAGCTCCCATTTCTATATCCCTTTAACGTTCCAGAGTCACAGGTGGGATCAGAACTCTAGTCCTTTATATCTCTGATCTACAGGGTAAGGCCCTCTTCCATCATACCCTGTAATCAAGGGGAACAGAGAAGTTAGGAAGACAGTAAGAAATGGTCATTAATAATAACTAACATTTACATAGCACTGGCAATTTGCAAAGGGCTTTACATAAATTATTTCATTTGGTCCCCACTATGCCCCTGTAAGATTGGCACTATTATTCCTATCTTTCTCAGCCCTGCTGGCTTTAACCAAAAAAAAATGAGAGAGAGATAAAGAGGAGAGGGAGAGAGAGACAGAGACAGAGACAAAGAGAGAGAGACAGAGAGAGACAGAGAGACATAGACAGAGACAGAGACAGAAAGACAGAGAGACAGAGAGAAATAGAGAGACAGAGAGAGAAAGAGAGAGAGACAGAGAGACAGAGAGAGAGAGAGAGAGAGAGAGACAGAGATAGAGAGAGAGAGACAGAGAGAGCTCAGTTCTTACCTAGGCAGAAGCAGGCTATATCCCAGGGAGGCAAGGGAGTTCAGAGCTCCCAATACTTAGATGAAGGGTTTTGGTCTGAGCCACATACCCTTGTCTCAGTCCAGCCAACTTCCTCCCTGGGCTACCACTGATTGGCAAATCTTCTCAAGTCCTCTGCTCAACTTTTAAAGGCATATACACTGCCTTCTCTACCAATCTCAAGTGCTTCTGTGTCCAAGTATGAAAGTAAAAAAGAATGTAGTGAACACCATTATTCCATATTGGGGGAGGAAAGAGAAAAATGAAGGGAGCATACTTCTGGTAATAATTTGGTTTTGGTTGAGCAAGAACATTTAGTTAAATGTTTTAAAAGGTCCATTTTGTAAGTAGTTTGTTATAAACAAAAAATAAAAATAATATGCAACCTAGTTCTTTGACTTGAAGGAAATATTAACTCCTTGCTTCCAAGATGGCGTATCTCTGGGTATTAGGATGTAATGTGCTAGAAATAATGGCGAGTCATGGAAAAATCAAGAGGAACAGGCGTTCTTCCCAGTCGAGTTGTAGACATTCAAAAGCTTGCAGTCAATCATTAAAAATGGGAGTTTACCTCTTTTGAAAACAGTAAGTGCTTCTTGCCTTTCTACAGGAATAAGAGTTGTTTCCCTAATATTTGGGGGTCAGCCATGCTCCTTTGTTACAGGGGACCAGAAGTTACATAGGGGATACTGCCAGCTCTATAATGAGCTTTGGCCAGGGCTGCCATGGAACCATTGTGAGACTCCTAGTGCAGTCTGAAAAAGCAGTGAAGTGAGCACCTGGGAACTCTCTTGCCCTGGAAAAGGTTTGCGGGTGTACTTGCTGTATAAAATGAATGGACAACAGAAAACTCCTGTTTTCTGCTGGTGGATTGGAGAATGCTCTTGAGGTGATTGTTTCAGCAATAGCTTTTGTTCTTGGAACAGAATCCACTGGCAAAACAGAAATGCAGAGCTGGTGTGTAGACTACTGGGTCATCAGTCAGAAGCCATTCATTCAATTAAGTACTTATTGGATACCCAGTATATACAAGGTTCTGTACCCTGTGACCAATTCCCCACTGTGAGTAGGGAACTGGTCACAGTACAATGATTTCTCCCTCTGTCAGTCTCACAGGTTGTCAGTGGGGAAGTATATTGGGCCTCATCTAGGTTGACCCATTCTTTATGTAGAGGAGAAAACTGGAAAAGATGGTAAAAATGGAAAAGATAAATGTTAGGTGCATTATCAAAATATGGGAAAAACTGAAAGTTATTTTAAAATGAAAATAACCGGTGCAAAGGATGGGACTGTGCAAAGTCAAATACGCTAATGTGCAAGCACACTAATAAACAACTTTTATGGAAATCAATTTGGAATATTCCTAAAGTAGCATATGACAGAAAGAACATATATGTCAAAATATTGTAATCACAGTTTTTTGTGTGTAGTAGCAAAAACCTGGAAGCAAAGTGAGTGCCCATCAATTAAATAACAGGTGGACACATTAGACAATATGGCTGGTGTGCATTGTAGTCAGCTTGAGCCAGTTCATAAGAGAAAGTGGGAAATGTTCAGTGCGAGCTTGTATACATCAGACACTGGTAAACGTTTTAGTCCTGTGTCGATTATCTAGACTTAAGGAAGAGGAAATGCTAATAAACCAGATTATGCTTTAAAGTGTGTTGTGAGTACGCTCTTCCCCGCAATGAGATAACTGTCAAACATTTGCCAGCACAGCTTTCCATATGGATATAATGGAATGCTATTGAGTCATAAGAAAGTATTAATACATGAGGAGTTAATAAAAATGTGGGAATCTTGACTTCAGAAGGTCGGCAGTGAAACCTGTTTCCTACTTCTTAGCACTTCTACATGTGAAGAATCGTGAATATATTATCAGACTTGTCCTGTAATAATTTTTTGGCTTACCCATACACTTCTCTTTTGAGAATTGAAAAATAATGACACAATGACCACAAGAATGTAAATAAAAACAACATTAAAAAGACTTTAAAATTCAGATTGCATAAAATTTCTAATCTTGTTTTCTTAGGATTTATAATAAAATCCATTTCCTTCCTCTTGCTAAAGAGTGGTGGACTATGAGAATGTCATTGCATAGGTCAATCATATGGAAGTTTGTTTTGCTTATCTTTTCCTTTATTATAAGATAAGGTTTTATTAATCGGAGGGCCATTTGTTATAAAAACAAACAAGCAAATAAAAAGCAAAACTTATAAAAAGAAGAATATTAGCCAGTAGCAATATGGATGAAATAATAAAAGCTTTAAAAATAATCAGATCATTCATATCTTTTGACTCAATGATCCCACTGGGAGGTTTATCCCTTAAGAAGATTACTGCAAGGAACAAAAAAATCTATACATATACAATATTCTCAGCAGCTCTTTTCCTAATAGCAAAAAGTTGGAAACAAAATTTTGCACAACAATTGGGAGAACAGTTGAGTAAACTGTGGTATGAGAATTCACTGGGATATCATTGCAATATTCGTTAAAAGCAAGTACAAAGAACTGAAAGAAACATGGAAAGACATAATTCAGAGTGAATAAAGCAGAACCAAAAGGAAATTATATATCCTTATCCTCTTTGGTACTTTAATGGATCTGTGGTCTCATTTAAGTAGGTACTTTCACTCTGGTTTAGTTGTCATCAAAGTATCAACATTTCCATGTACACAGCACAACACAAAAAGAGGAGTCAATATGAAACCATGAATCTCCATTTCACATTATTTACTTAAAAACAACAACTGTGGAATAAATACTACACACCACGTTCAAAGCTACCCTACTTTACATGCTTCATTCTGAGTTTTCAATTGTTCTCTAATGTGCACTTTTTATTTCTTTCCCTCCATCCTACACTAGAGAAGGCCACTGTCAGACACAGATATATATGTACGTATGTGTATGCACACACGGACATATATATGTGTATACATATATTTGTAAAACCATACTATACATAACTTTATTTAATACTTTTTTTCCTTTGGAGGTGGATGACATCTGCCTTTATAGGTCCTTTGTAACTTCTTTGAGTATTTATAATACTAAAAAGGACTTAGTTATTCACATTTGTTCTTTGAACAGTATTGCTGTTATTGTATATAACCTCTTGGTTCTACTCATTTTACTGTTGATTATTTCATATGAGTCTTTTCATGCTTTCCTAAAACCAACCATCTCATCATTTCTTGTGGCACAGTGTCATTATATATCACAGTAATAAAACACAACATCTGTAGCCATTCCCCAATTGATGAGCATTCCCTGAGTTTCCAGTTCTTTGCCACCACAAAGAGAACTCTAGATATTTTGGAACACATTAAGTTCTTTTTCTCTAATTACCTTGGGAAACAGACCTAATAATGGTGTTGCTGGGTCAAAGGGCATACACAGTTTGATCGCTCTTTGGGTACAATTCCAAATTGCTTTCCAAAATTGTTGGATCAGTTCACAGATTAACCAACAGTGGATGTATCCCAATTTTTCCACATCTGCTCCCAATATTTGTCACTTTTCCCTTCTATTATTTTAACCAATCTAATAGGTGTGTGATGATATATCAAAGTTGTGTTAGTTTACATTTATGTAATCAATAAAGATTTAGAGTGTTTTTATATGACTTCATATAGTTTTGATTTCTTCAGCAACAAAAACAATTGCCTGTTAGTATCTTTTGACCATTTATCAATTGGGGAATGACTCATATTCTTATAAATTTGACAGGCTTTTCTATAAATTTAAGATATGATGCCTTTATCTGATAAACTGCCTATAAAATCCTTTCCTGCACACACAATTTTCTGCTTTTCTTCTCATCTTGGCTACATTGGTTTTATTTGTTTAAAATTTTTTTAATTTTACATAATCAGAATTATCCATTTTACACCTCACAATGCTCTCTGTTGTTTATTCATAAGTTGTTCTTCTATCCATAGGTATGGTAGTTAATATGTTCCATATTATAATTTTCTTTTGATATCTCCCTTTATATCTAAGCCATGCATACATTTTGACTTTAGCTTGGTAAACGGTATATGCCCAATTTCTGCCATACCACTTTCCAGTTTTCCCCCAATTTTTTTTTTACCGAATAATGAATTCTTATCTCAAAAGATTAAATATTTACATTTGTCAAATATGAGGTTATTATAATCATTTGCTATACATATTGTATGTCTACCTTGTTCTACTGATCTCCCTTTATATTTCATAGCTGGTACCAGATAGTTTTGATAATTACTGCTTTATAATATAAAGATCTGTCATTTCTGAACACCTTTTGTTTACATTTTTTATCAATTCCTTTGATATTCTTGACCTTTTGTTCTTCCAAATTAGTTTTGTTATTATTTTTTTCTAACTAAGTAAAATAATTTTTTGGTAGTTAAATTGGAATGACATTGAATAAGTAGATTAGTTTAGATAGAATTGTCATTTTCATTATATTGGCTCT
>CM053598.1:201182898-201198013 GCA_028646575.1 Pseudocheirus occidentalis
CCCCCCCCCCCCGCCCCCAAGTCTGGAGACCATCAGAACAAAATCTCCCCTGGGTACTTGTCCCAAGACCAAAGAGAGGAGATGTTCTGTGTCCAAATGGACAGATCCTGGATGAGCCCCCATCTGTTTGGGATGAAAAACCCCATCCAAAAATTTAATTAAAAACACAGAGATCTCTTAGGATAAGAAGAGGAATTTATTCTCTTCCCCAGGAGAAGAGGGCAGTCTTCCCCATGACTGATTATGAGGAAGAGGAAAGGCAATATGGAGGGAGCAGTGTTTCAAACCCTAACACAGTCAAGCCCCCTTCACCGACTGTCCCCTTTCCTATTGGCTGAAAGGTTTACTTAAGGCAAATTGTCAAAATCTTCCCCAATGACAAGTCACAGGGAAGGCCTCGACTATCCTCTCAGTGGCTGGGAAATAGGCTTACAAAGAACAAAGATGTTAATTAACAGCACTGAAAAGGGAGAATCGTCCCAAAGCAAGGGAGGATGAGTGAGCCTGGGCTGTCGCTGGGAGGAGGGGCCCACAGAGGCAAGAAATCAGAAAGGGCTTGATACTGATTGACAGCAGTAATGGAGGGGGGAGGGCAGTTAACAATCCAAAACTGCCTGAGAAGTTTTCACTCTTCCCCAGACAATTCCAAGAACATTTATAGACAAAACATTTATAAAGAAGACAAAAACAAATTAAAAAGTAGAACAATGTTCTCAGCATTACTATAAAGATCTATTGGGATCCTCATCATAACAATGATGTTATTAACACATTTCAATTCTAATACTTTGGTCTCTAACATACAGCTATTTGAGAAAGTTGAAATGACATTAAAAAAATAAAATTAGAACAAGTGGCTGGAACAAACCAAGTAAACACAGAATACATTTGTGCTAGAACTGACACAATCTAGAGGGCATCAAAGAACAATTTTATAGGATTTTTGAGGGAGAAGGGGAAAAAAGCTCTAAAAAGATGGGAGAAATAAAAAATGATATTCGTTTCCCCTAAAAGGTTGCCAGAATAGCATTTCCTATTGACACACATACCTACTTTTTCACCCTTATAAAAACTTTATGAAAATAATTTACATATACATTGTAAACATCATTGATGAAAATATGAAAATGGGACAGACATATTTTCATAAATAATTTTCCATAGCAGACCACATCCTTACAATCTCACAACTGATGACATGAAACTGGGCCAAATGATGTAGAAATACTAGATCCCACCGTCTTTATTGTTTGCTCACAACTACATTTGATTCCCAAGAGCAAAACTAAGCCTGATAAGCTCTTCTTCAACAAGGAGTTTCACACATTTATGTAAACCATTATCATAGAAGATTATATTTTGTCACTGTAAGAACAGGGATAACTATTCAGGGATCCTCCATATTTGCTAAAAAGGTTTTTTTTAAGTGGGAGTTGACAAATAGGAGGGGAAAATAAGTGTTTGATAACTGAAAGAAATAAAACTTAATTAAAAAGAGAAAACAGCAAAGCTAGAATTTTTCTTCCTCTTTTTCTTCTTTTTCCAAAAATATCAAACAATGAAAAAAGATGAGACTGCATACTCACCAAATGTGTTCACCATTTTCATGGAGAACTTCCTACACAGGTTACATGTGGAAGAGGGATTTTCTATACTTGATGATGTCCACGTTGGCAAGATGTTCTTCTATTGATTGGGTTAAGTCTTAAAATATTATAGGGCCTCCTCTCTGATTACTCAAAAGAAATTAACCTAATAATCCAGACAGGAAAAACTAAAAGAATTTTTTAAATGTCCAGTGTCCAAAATATGCCATCTACTTGGACGGTAAGGCCGTTCAGTTAGTACATCAATATATGTCCCTGGGATAGGTGCTGCGGTTGGATGCAGGGCTAGAAGGAGTAGGCTAGATTGCTCCTGGGGAATTGTGTATTGCTTTCAATGTTCATAGGAAGGTTAATGTCCCTACATTTTAAGCATAAATATTCTTCAGGCAATGATATGTGGTTGACAGTCTTGGAACACCACAGCCTCCAAACACCAATAGTTATAGGTGATCCAAAGGAAAATGGAGAGATGAATGGTGGGCAAAGTAAGCTACAGTATGTGAGATCTGTGCACAAAAAGTGGTTCAAGGGATGTCATTGAAGAATACTGAAGAATCAGAGATGCTGAGTCTACCATGTGGTAAGAATCATGGATAATGGATGGACCACCCAAATGCCACACAGGAACCTAAGTCTATATAAAAAGATTGAGAAGGTCTTCACAAAAGACATATAATGGAACATGCACAAGCCTCTCACAGAATGAAAAAGTGTGACTGGACTACAAGATTCCCTAATGGAGGGAATACTCACATCCACAGATTCATTTAGCAGGGGAGGGGAATCTGTGGCCTCAAGGCCACATGTGGCCCTCTAGGTCCTCAAGTGTGGTGTTTTGACTGAATCCAAACTTCATAGACCAAATCCCCTTAAATAAAATGTTTGTTTGGTAAAATTTGGACTCCGTCAGGAGGCTGCACCCAAGGACATAAGACCACAGGTTCCCCACCCCTGCTTGATCTATTCTCTTTGGCTTTAGATAACAGAACTAGGTTTAATGGGTAGAAGTTGCAGAAATGTAGATTTAGGTTTAATGTCAAGAAAAACTTCTTAGTAATTAGAGATGCCCCAAAGTAGAACTGGCTGCCTCGGGAAGAAATGAGGTTTCCTTTGTCTCGGGAAAGAAGGAAATAAGCATTTGTAGAGCACCAGGAGCCCGTGTTGGATGCTGTACAATTACTGTCTCACTTGGTCTTCATCACAACTCTGGGAAGAGCTTCTATCTCCATTTCACAGCTAAGGAAACTGAGGCAAACAGATTAAGTGACTTGCCCTGTGTCACTCAGCTACTAAGTGTCTGAGGTCAGATTTGAACTTAGGTTTTTCTGAGTTTGAGGCAGGTAGGGAGAGAAGTGGATGGAATGCTGGAAAGTCAGGAAGAGTCACCTTTCTAAATTCAAATCTGGTCTCAGATACTTACCAGTTGGGTAATCCTGGGCAAGTCATTTATCCCTGTTTACCTCAGTTTCTCATTTGTAAAATGAACTGGAAGAGGAAAAGGCAAACCACTCCAATATCTTTGCCAAGAAAACTCCAAATTGGGTCAGTCAGACATGACTGAAAAGCAACTCAACAAAAACAACAAACAGACTTTCTTTCTCCAGTCCCAGCTCTCTGTCCCTCCCCAAGGAACACAGGAAGTAACTGGCTAGTAACTGCTCAGTCAGATTCTTCCCCTATTCCCTATCCATCAAATATGGAGGTACTTGATTACAGGATGGCTCTCCCTATTTATTTTGGGATCATTTTCTGAAAGACTCTATTTTTTTGAAATCTTAAATTTCTGTTCTGATTTTAGAAATGGGAAATAAAGGAGAGGAAGGAGCAGAAGATGGCACTGATTTTACAACTCATTTTGCAGATGAGGAAACTGAGGCAAACAGGGTTAAGTAACTTGCCCAGGGTCACAGAGGTAATAAGTGTGTGAGGCCAGAGCTGAACTCAGAGTTTTTCTGACTCAAAGTACAGTAAATGTGCATTCCATTCATTGCACCATGTAGTTGCCCAGGTTCAGTACTAGACACATTTAATTTGAGATGCCTATGGGGTAACCAGTTTGAAATGGCCAGTAAGTTGTTCAACATACAGAACTGGAGGTCCAAAGAAAGACTATGCCTGTATATATAGATCTATGAATTATTAGCATAAAGGTGATAAACCCAAGTGTGCTGAGGAGATCACTAAGAGAAAGACTAGAGAGAAAAGAGGAAGGCCCAGCACAGAGCCTTTATACCTGCAACAAGGGAGAGTAATATGGATGAAATGCAGCAAAGGATATTGAGAAGGGTCAGACAGGTAAGAGAAAAACATCATGCCTGGAAATACAAATCATACCTCATTATGCACATGTTTAATCTGCCCTATTAAAGTGTCAAGGCAATAGTGGATAGAAGACCAGTTTTGGAGTCAGGAATACCTACTTCCAACTTCTGCCTTTAATATATACTGTCTATGTGACCACAAGAAAGACACTTAACTTCTCCATTTCCTGAGTAGCTTTCTGAGACTATAAATTTCATTGCCACACCTGAACCTTTCCACATAACCCTGATGAAATCACAGCTCTTCACCAGTATCTAAATTTTTTTAAAAAATAAAGCATAAACTTGTTTTACTTTTATTTTTAGCTTATTAAATGTTTATTATATATAGGTAAAATGAATCATGATACTTTCACTGAGGTACATATTAAAATTCTCGTTTATGTTATGAAATCTTTCTCCAATCATATTGATATATCACTTTATATATTAATACATCTTTTTGATTCAATAACTATTAAATTATTATTATTACAACAAGGAAAGACTAGTCTTTGTGCTTGGAGGTCACATTGAATTAAATGGATGAAGGCAATAATGGTGTCCTCCGGGCAAGATACACTGAACATAAAGTTATCAATAAAGCATAAACTCCTTGAAAATATCTTGTTTTCATTATTGTGTCACTATTATCTAGTTATAGGCTTTCATATCATAGAAATTTAAGAAGTGTTTGTGGAATTGAATTAGATTGGGATTACTCAGGTTAGATAAGTACCAAGTTAGGGGAAAAATGCATCTATAACTTTAGTTTTAGATTTTAAAATTTCTTTCTTTTCCTCATTTTTTTTAGGGCAATTGGGGTTAAGTGACTTGCCCAAGGTCACATGGATAGTAAGTATTAAGTGTCTAAGGCCAAATTTGAACTTAGGTCCTCCTGACTCCAGGGCCAGTGCTCTATTCACTGCACCACCTAGACATCCTTTAAAATTTCTTGAAGTTGTGTTTACAATACTGGCCCTCCTTTACCAGGGCCACACAGCCAATGTCTTACAAGGCATTGTCGACACTCTTGCTAAGATTGATAGATGTTCATAAGACAATTGCACTTTTTCCCCACTACTTTGTCTCACTGTATGAATGTAGAGCTGCTTCTAAAAGCTTCTTCTGGGAGCTGGGATTCAATGAATGTGGCTATTTCCTTTACTAACAGAGATTACAAACACCTGTATGACTTAATAGATATTCTTCCATAGTTATGATGAATTTTTACACTCTCAGGTCCTCAGACAGTAGACATATAGTTTCTAGGCACTGGATGTGTACTTGAAGTTTGATAGGATCTGTGATAATTTTTGATTTGCGGGCACAGCCTTCGAGAACCCAGAGTCACCTCTCAAAATGAGACAACCAAATGGGACTGTAGCAGAGGTGACATAGGGACAGAATGGCTCAAATCATGTCTCTCCCTAGTTCCCCCCCTGCACCCCCCCCCAAAAAGGAACTCCAGGTAGCAAAACCTGAAGTAGCCTGGTTAGTCTCCAAATAAATAATGGTTATAAGTGAATGTAAATTGCTTTAGAAATGAGAGTTGTTACTACTCCTTGGTTATTTGTTGGTGGACTGAACTAACAAAGGTGGACCATTATACTCTTCTTGCCCCAGGCTATGATCATGTGCTATTCTTGGAAGATGAAGTCTTCCTTATTCCTATTCTGTCTTAAGTCTCTCTTCCCCTTCTCTGCTTAGGGTTGTAAGACTAGCAGAAATGTTACAGAGATAAATGTCAAGGTCATTTGTGGACAATTAATAGACATGGGGATGCAAATAATTAATGTTGTATTTAAACTGTATTGCTCGATTGTATTTGATTAATTGCATTGTATTGTTTGATTGACTGATTAAATTGTATTGATGTTTTTTGAGAATTGTAGGAAATGATATCATAAGACTACAGCATTTAGAATTGGAAAGGATGGTTAGAGTTCACCCCCCTCGTTTTACGGGTGATAAAACAGAGATGACATGTCTAAAGTCACGTAGCATTAAATAACAAAGTAGGATTCAAGTCTAGCTCCTCCTGAATTCAGAATTTGAGCATTTTCAGTCTTATCAGGAAATACACATGGAAAAGGCACTAACCTAGAAGTCAAGGGATTCCTGTCCTATTTCCAGCTTTGTCATTAACCTTTTTATTTTATTTTTGGGGGGAAGTCACGTAATTTCTTGGGGACTCGGCTCCCTTATCAGTTAAATAAGGATGACAATGTTCAGTCACATCTGACTCTGTGTGACCCCCATTTGGGGTTTTCTTAGTGAAAATGATTTGCCATTTCCTTCTCAGGCTCATTTTACATATGGGGAAAGTAAGGCAAACAGGGTGAACTGATTCACCCAGGGCCACACAGCCAGCAAGTGTCTTAAAGCCAGATTTGAACTCAGGCAGATGAGGTTTCCTGACTCAGCTGCCCCTTAAAATGAGGATAGTAATTTCTTCATAGGGTTATGAACCTTAAGTGAGATGTGAATAAAGTGGTTAGTAACTTCAAAACAATACAATAGCTAGCATTTGTAGAGCAGTTCAAGGTTTGCAAAATACTTTACAGATGTTATCTCCTTCAACGAGAATAGAAATCTGACTTCTCATCATTATGGTGAAGGCCACACCACTGGATTTAAGCCTCGAATCTCTCTATTATCTTGCTGCTACAATTCTCTGTACATGATAACTGCTCAGCAAATGTGTTTTATTGTGTCAAACCATTTGCATTGCCTGATGAAGCTGACACTCATTAACTTGAGTATTTATTAATTGCTTCTGCTAGAAATCCTAGGACAAAAATGAAACAGTCCCCGTTTTCAAAGAGCTTACATTGCCTTGGAAAGGGGGAGGATAACATGCATATAAATAAGTAAATCTAAAATCTATGCAAAGTAAATTCAGGAGGGAGAAGGGAGCTAAGATTCGGGAGAAATTAGGAAAAGGTTGGTATAGCTTAAAGGGAGCTAGTAATTCTAAGGGGCTAGGGAAGGGATGAACCCACATGAAATGGAAGGAAAAACCCATAGGACTCCTCGTTAAGATTGCTACTTCCACTGCTAGCGGTCTACCGTTGCAGTCAGTACGAAAAGTAATAGCAAGCTGATCCTTTAGGTGTAATATTACTGTATGGTACAAATAGTGCCATAACCCTAGTTGTCTGCGTGGTTAAAAGTCTGAACTTATTTCAAAAGGAACAGAAATGACTGCTGGGTTATTTTTGATTAGGATTTCATAGCAGTTCAACAGTGAGCTCATCCTTGTTTTCCAAGGTTTGACCCTGTCAGATATCAAAGCTTAAAAAATCAATAGTAATAAAGGCTTCTAAGAGTCCCCACCTCTGGGGGTTCCCAGCCATAGACCTGGTGGCCAGTGCCCCCAGCAGGTGCAGGCGGTGTATACAACCTTATCTTATGATGCTTGAAAGTCACATCTGTTAATCGCTGGAGCTTGGGGCTGTATTGGGTTTCCATGATTTTTATCTCGGTCCTCCTAGGAGTTACTCTTTAGAAAGAGGAGACACGCTTGGCATTTCTGCAGAGGCCCCCAGTCTGAATGCATGCAGCTGCTGGGCCTCTGCCGGTGATTGACAGCACTCATTGCCAGTCTTTGCATCCGATATGCTCCCGTGAGCCTCCAAGCAGCTGAACAAGGGGCTGCCCATTCTGTTCCTGACAGACTGCTCCTGCAGGTGACCACGCACTGCTATTCAGGTAACTCCCCTTGCCCCACTCCAGGGCCACTCACTCAGACCTAATTAGCGGCCACTTAACTTCTCAAGAGGCCCTAGTTGATTTAGTGGTAACATTAGAGAGAAGGGGAGAAGGGAGTAGGTGAAAAGATTGATTAAACTAATTAACTCCACTTCCTAACCTGTTAAAAGGGGCTGGCTGATTCAGATGAAGAGATCTTGGTGTGAAGTGCTCTTCACAGAATAGATAAAGGGCTAACTCACTTTGTCTGCCCTGACATGTTAACTTTATCACTAGAAACTGAGAAATGGGAGTAGCAGTTGACGGGAGAGAAAAGAGGTGGTACAGTGTTATTCTTTAAGCAGAATGTGTGGTCTTTGGAGGAGCCGGCTGTGGAAAGCCATGCCCAGCTGAAAGGGCCGACATCTGAGCCAGAAAGGCCTGGGTTCAAGGCCTGGCCTCCGATACATACAAGGTGACCCTTGGGCAAGTGATTTTATCTCTGACAACTCTGGAAGACAAAGTGCTGAATTGCATTGGTGGAGGGAGAACAGAAGCAGAAACTCACCTGAGTGAGTTCTCTTATGCCAGCTGCGTTCTAACTTTTTGGTCTCAGGACCCTTTTACACTCTTAACAATTACTGAAGGCTTTCCCTCAAAAAGAACTTTTTTGTTTATGAGTTATAGGTATCTTTATTGACCATATTAGAAATTAAGATGTTTTAGTATTATTATCAAAATAGCTTTAACCTTGCTGACCCACTGAAAGACTCTTGGACTGCGCTTTGAGAACTGCTGCTTTATACTGATGAAATCAGGTCCATCCAGTCTCTATCCCTATGTGAAAGTTTAAGTACAGAAGTATAAAAGTCATTAAAAAAGAGAGAGACAAACATTACACCTTGAAAAAAAAAAGCCTTTTCTGGCAAGACTTGCTGGATTTGGAATTACCTGGGTTTTTTTGTTTGTTTGTTTGTTTTTTAGTGGGGTGGAGGGGGCAATTAGTGCCTGTTATATTCGGGCACAAATTTCCATGACTGGGCAGAAAGCTTTGGTTGTCTTCTCCAGGCACCTAAAGTCTCCTTCCTTGCCCTTTCCCCTCTTTACGCCAGCTCAAAGGGTAGCGTCTCACATTCCCTTTTCCTGTCTCCTCCAGCTTCTAGTTCTCTGTTTCATGCTCCACATTGTCCTTGCCACCTGGGAGCTGTCTCCTTGTCATGATCCTAGCTTGAAATTGTGTAGACCCTTCAGAAGGAGGCTCTTTCCATTGTTACTGCAAAATCAACTGAGCTCTAACCCCACTGCAAGACAGCCCTGCATGGGCAGGATTTACATCCAAGAAGAAAGCAAATAGAAAGACCAATTTACAATAGGCACCATAAGTTAGCAGGTTTTACCCTCACTTTACAGACAGAAATGAAATGAATTCATGGGAGGTAAAATGACTTCCCCAATGGCAAATAATGAGTTGGTGGCACTGCCTGAAATAGAATCTAGGTCTTTACTTCCAGTCCACTCTAAGGGATCATGATACAGCAGAAAAAGCACAGGTCTAGGAGTCGAGGACCTGAGGTTCTAATTCTATTCTGACAGTACCCTTTCGACCTCAGGCCACAGGTTTCTATGAAATGGGTCAGGAAAGTGACAAGGACTAGATAATGTTTAAGGCTCCTCCCACCACTTCTAAATTATGTATAAATGGAGAGAATCAATGAATATTGCATGAAAATATGATGTTCTGTATTGACCTCAGAGTTCTCGAGGAACGAAGAACATTTTAGTGGAAAGGATCTTGATTTATAATCAAGGAACTTAGATTCAATTTCTGTCTTTGTTACTTATTCCTAAGTGACCCTGGGCAAGTTACTTAACCTATGTGAGTCTCAGTGTCCTAATCTGTGAAATGAGGGACTCGAACTAGATGATAATGAAAAAGCAAAAATTGCAAGGATTCATATAGATCAAAACTTTACAGTGCTTTAAAAATCCCTGTAAGCGTAGGTGCTGCGAATATCTCCTATTTTACAGATGAGAAAACTAAATGATTCGAACTCAGGTCCTCCTGATTTGAAATCTCTCGGCTCCATCAACTGTACCAGATAGCTAAAGTCCCTTCTAAACTCCCCAAATATGGCCCAGCATGTGGAGTTAGGATCAGCTGTGCCCACTGACAATGCCAGCAAGGAGAGCTAGGTTGTTCCCCCTTTCCCTGTACCACCAACCCCTACATGCCCAGGCATTCATTTCCGTAAAGGGCCTGAAGGAAATGTGGTTTGTCCTCAACCTCTGAGAGAGGCAGTGGAAGGCACAAGTCCGACAAGGAGTGGGGCTGGGGTCACACTTCCTATAACACAGGGTGGGGAGGGGAGGATAAAGCTCACCTGTTCTAACCCAGCTGGTTGGGAAGGCTGAGGGAGGTGGGAGTTGGGGTGTCCACAGTGAGGGTGCAGAGAAGATGATAGAAAAAACCCAATGAGTAGACAACAGAGATGGATGAGAGACAGGAGGAGAGAAGCCTTATTGCTTCCTGAGAAGCCCCTTTTGGTATTATCTTGCTAGGTGAAGTGAGGAGAAGGGGAATAAGCATTTATGTAGTGCCTACTGCATGCTGCTCTGCTGTGCAATTACAAATATTAACTCATTTGATCTTAGCAGAAACCCTTTAAGGTTGGTGTTGTTATTATTCTCATGTTATAATGGAAGAAACTGAGGCAAAACGAGATGAACTGACTAGCCTAGGATCATATAGCTAGTTAAGTATCTGAGGCTGGATTTGAACTCTCATCTTCCCAATTCTAGGCCCAGCACTATTCACTTTACCACCTAGCAGTAATGTGGTGAGACAGGTAAAAGAACAATCTGAGGACAGGATTGACTCAGAAAGAAGTAAATCTAAGAGCGTTAACAACAGTCATTTAGATATGCCACCTAGGATGTCTTACCTGTAGTAGAAGTAAAGGAAAGGTGAAGTATGGGCTTGAGGTGCAGCTGGGAGGGGGGGAGGAGGTAGAGCTACTTGTAATAGATACCTGTGGAGGTGGTGCTAGCTGTGATTGACACCTGTGGGTGGAGCTAGCTGTGATTGACACCTGTGGAGGTGGAGCTAGCTGTGATTGATACCTGCAGATGTGGTGCTAGCTGTGATTGACACCTGCAGGGGTGGAGCTAGCTGTGATTGACATCTGTGGAGGTGGAGCTAGCTGTGATTGATACCTGTGGAGGTGGAGCTAGCTGTGATTGACACCTGTGGAGGTGGAGCTAGATGTGATTAATATCTGCAGATGTGGTGCTAGCTGTGATTGACACCTGTGGGGTGGAGCTAGCTGTGATTGACACCTGCAGAGGTGGTGCTAGCTGTGATTGACACCTGTGGAGGTAGAGTTAGCTGTGATTGACACCTGTGGGTGGAGCTAGCTGTGATATAATTAGTTTAATGGAAGTATAACTTCATTTAATTAGAGCTGAGAAGGAAAGGGGGCTACTTTGAAAGCTGTTTCAGCTATAATTCCAGGAAACTCTCCTTCAAGTCTCTGTGCAATTATGGGTTAGTGGGCAGAGATCATTGGATCATAGATTTAGAGCTGGAGGCAACTTAACCTTAGAGGTCCTCCTGGGATCCAACCTTTTCATTTTACACATGATAAAATTGAAGCTCACAAAAATCAAGTGACTTGTCCAAAGTCATGAAGGTAGTCAACAGCAAAGTTGCAATTTATACTCAGATTGTCTGACTCCAAATTTAATACATTAGATAAATCCATGCTGCAGAGAAAAGTTAAGTGATTTGCCTAAGGTCATCCAACAAATCTTTGTTGGAATTTACACTTTTGGACTCCTTTACCAGAACTATATCCCCCACATCCTGTCTGTCCTAATAGGATGAAACCACTTGCTCAACATGAAGCCAAGTTCCAAGTCTTAATTCAGCACCGCTCATTTAAAGGCTATCCTCTGATAGTTTTAGGACAGTGGTTCCCAACTTTCCTAAGTTCCTTTAATACAGTTCCTCATGTTGTGGTGACCCCCCCAACCAACAAATTATTTTTGTTGCTACTTCATAACTGTAATTTTGCTACTGTTATGAATCATAATGTAAATCTCTGATAGGCAGGATGTATTTTCATTGTTACAAATTGAACATAAGATTGAGAACTTTGTTTTAGGTGATACAATCTACAACCCCCTTATATTTATTGAACTATATATCATCTACATGGCACTGACTTTGCAATATTCATAGATATTCTTTCAAATTATTGCTGCTAGATAAAGACAAAAGGAGTTGCCTGGAGAGACGTTCAAGCAACCGCACAAGGTGGTTCTCCCTCCAGTATCTTCAGAGCTTCTGAGGGACAGATCTCTCTCTGTTTCTCACTGTCTCTGTCTCTGTCTCTGTCCCTCCCTGTCTCTCTTTGTAAATTGCTTGGCAGAGGTTTTACCTTTAGGTGTGTCTTGTTATTGTCCTTCAATTGAATGCTTTCTTTCTGAATTCCCAGTGATTTACCTGATTTGTGAGGAGAATCTGCCTTGGATCCAGGCTTGAGCTACATTATTCACACCTTGAATCTAAACAAAGAAGGGGATTAAAAAACGAAAATGAGCCACAATCTCCTTATATAATCCTATAAAATGACAGAAATTTATGGGGTTGAATTACTGCTGCAGCACCACTATTATGACTCTTAGAATTTGTTTTCCAAAGGTCTTCTTACCTCCAGCAATGATGGCAGTAATAATAGATTGTGTTTACATTGTGAGTTGTTTTACAAAGCACTTTACATGATTATCTTGTTGCAAGTAAGGAAGCAGTAAAAAAATTCTTATCCCTATTTAACAAAGGAGGAAACTGAGGCACAGAGAGATTAAGTCATTTGCCTGATGTTATATAACTACTAACCTGCAGAGCCTGGAATGCAATCTGAACCCATTGCTTTTCCTGCTCTGCCACAGCAAAGTTTAGATAGGGGATGGCTACTTAGTAATTTGCCATACCTCTGGCTTTGTAGCGTTTTTGTTATGAGAGAACTCTTTTGGGGAGAGGTGGAGGGTGAGTTATTGCATGGCAATAAAGATAAAAAGAAGAGTGCCAATAGAAGTTTTTAAAATGCAGAAAAATAACTATGTTTAACAGGAGATATAAACACAGGGTAATTTTGTTACAACTGTTAAATTTAATATGGAGATTTAAAAAACAAACTAATAGAAGCTTAATTTCACATGAGATCTTTTGGTTCGTTGTAAATTAAAATATTTGTGTTATGTAATGATTAAGTTCATACTAAAAATACATTTTAACATAAAAATTGTGGACTTTCTAGTATATTCGAGTTCCCCCATCAAATCAAGGAGGTTTTATGGTGCTTCAACAAAAGGAGTCTTAAGCATACCAAATGTCCCTTCCTTCCAGCTTATCCATGCTATTAAATCCTTCCTACTGAGCAGTAACTCTTTTCTATGATAGCAAGTGGTTCTATAGAAGGAGATAATGATGAGAGTTCCATCCTGTCAGTGATGTTCTGCACTGGCATGAGTAAGGTCAGTTCCCTGGTCATTTGTGCTTCATGTAGGAATAAAATGAGATGTTGCTTCCTCAGCTGTCCTGAGAAGTGAATGGAATGTACAGGGAAGAGCCACTAAGTCATTTGGACTGGATTGTGGATGAGGAGCAATAAAACGTAGCCATTCTCGAAAGATAAGTTGGAGTCATTTTGCATTTCCTCCTACAGCCAGTGAAATTCTTGGAGTGGGGGAGTGATATGGTGAGACTTGAACTTTAGGAATATCTATTTAGCAGGTTTGGGGAGGATAAAGTTGATATGGGGGAGATTAAAGGAGAATAATTAGAAGGCTGTTTCAATAGTCCAGGTGAGAGGTTATGAGGATCTGAACTAGGGGTGATGGCTATGTGAGGGAAGACATAGAATCAACATAATATAGGAACTGATTGGGTATGGGAGATGAGGGAGAGGGAAGAATTACAAAGTTATGGACCTTTATGACTCCAAGGAGGAGGATGATATAATATTTATAAAAGCACTCAGCAAAGCTCCTGGCACATAGTAGGTTCTTAATAAATGTTTCTTCCTTTCTTTTCTCCTTATATATTACCTTCAGCCAGAAATAGGCTGGTGTGGGTGAGGTAGATTTGTTGGGGCAAGATAATTAGCTTTGTTTGATATGTTGAGTTTGAAATATGTGTGAGACATCAAGGTAGAAATATTGTGAACTGGGTTGAAGATCAGAAGTCAATTGAAGGCTAGATCTTGGAGTTACCTATTGAAATGGGAGCTGGTGACATCACCTGTGCAATGGAATTAGGATATGGAGGATGAGCTAAAATAGGAGAATGAGAAGGTAAAATGTCATAAGGACCCAGTATCTCTGAAACCAAAAACCAAAAATCAAAAACCCAGGAAGGAGAAAAAGTGTCAAAAGCCTCAAATCAATTGAAAGACTGAGAGAAAAAAGACCACTGGATTTATCAGGTTGTTTATCATTGGTAACCTTGGTGAACGTTACCAACCTTGAAGCAGTTTCAATTGAGTGGTGGGGTCAAAAGCCCAATTTTAAAGGGCTGAGGAGTACATGGGATGTGAAAAAGTAAAGACAAAAGCTTCCTTCTAGGAGCCTGGCAGTGAAAGGTAGGAGATATAGAAGATGATAGCTCGAAGGGATGGAAGTCAGTTGAAAGTTAAGGATGAGAAAGAAGTGGGCATATTTATAGAAGAAAGGGAAAGAGCTAGTGGTTAGAGAGAAACAGAAGATTATAAAGAAGAAAAAGATTGCCAAAATAGCAAGGCCATGGAGGAGATGAGACTGGATGTGCTAAAGTCAGAGATGAAGGAATAGACCTTGGTCTGGAGAAGGACTACCTCTTCCGTAGTCTTTTGGAGAAAGGAGGGTCAATGGCCTGGAGATGTGCACACACAAGTAAAGGAGCAAAGAATAAGAGGAAGATGTTAAGGGAACTAGAGATATGGAAATGGGGTGAAAAAAAGGGAACTCCTGATAGATCACTTGCTTTCTTGCTTAAAGTATGAGGAGACATCCTCTCCTGAGAGGGAGAGAGCTAAGAGCTAGCCAATATTTAAAAAGTAAGAGTGTAGCATAGATGTAGGAGAGAAGAAAAGATTTGGAAAAGACTCTCTATATGATATGGAATTATTCAGAAAAGAATAACAGGATCGCCAGCATTGAGAGTTTGATTGAGATCAGACAGCATAAATTTGTCATGGATTCAGCAGGCTTATATGGTTTTCTCTAAAGGCATTCAGCTTCACATGAGTAGGATGGGACCAGGCAGATGATGAAACTAATCCACGGTTGAACTTTGGAAAGGAATTAGAGACAATAGGATAAAGGACCAAGGAATTCAAGGGTTGGGGACAGTATAAAGTTGAACTGCTTAAAAATTTTAATATCAAGCTTTGAAGTGAGGGCAGTTAGGCCAGATCTACTGGAAAAATGTAGATGAAGCACTCAGTGCTGATTAGAGTTTGTATTAAGGGTGAAGAT
>CM053598.1:201198513-201218975 GCA_028646575.1 Pseudocheirus occidentalis
TTCCTTCCTTCCTTCCTCCCTCCCTCTTTTCTTCTTTCCTTTTTTTCCTTCCCTCCTTGAAGAATTTAGGGCTTGTATTTCTTACTGTGTCCTTCTCTTAAGAACAATAACAATTCACATTTACATAGCATGTTATGCTTTTCACAGTTCTTTCCATGCACACAAAACCTGTAAAGCAAGGGCTATTTTTCCATTTTAGGGTCAAGAAAACTAAGACTTATACTGAGCCTCACTCAGCTAGTAAGTATATGAAGTAGGATTTGAGCCTAGACATCCTCGATCAAAGTGTAATACTTTATTCATCCTTTGCTTCCCAATGCTTCTTATCTTGGTGGTGACCACATGCAACAAATATTTTTAAAGGGCCCATAACATGCAGAGTACCATGCTCAGTGCTAGGGGAGGAATAAGTTTTGGTTAAACTTAGTTTTGATTTTTTGGTTAAATGAGATCCCTGACCTCTTGGAGCCTACAGGCTGGTGGATGGCTACAGTGGACACATGGATACAAAATAATACATGAATACATAAGATGGGGGACAAGCAAAGTGCCATGAAGCCTTATAGGATTTGTAGACCTCAAGAGGGAGGACTGAGGGAAAGGTTATGCTGTGACACTCCATAGAGCCCAATTCCACAGATACTCTCTCTGTTGTCTCCCTGGTTCTGTGCAGGGAGCAGTGGGTAAAACAGAGGCATGGCTCCTGCCCTCAAAGTGCTAGGAGCCCTGATAGAGTCCATTGGTCAATGTTGACTGGGACCTGTTGTTTAATTTTGGAGGGATCCCTGTAGACTACTGAATCATATATTTAGAGCTGGAGGAGACCTCAAAATCTACATGGTTCAACTTTCCTTTTCATTTGACAGATGAGGAAACAAAGGTCAAGTCATTTGCCCAAGGTAGTATATATCAGAGGTAGAATTCGAACCTATAGTGTCAATGCTCTTTCCACTGTACTTGATGAAATGGGCGAGGAAGAAAAACTCCAGAAAATTAGCTATATGCTTTATAATGACCCTATAAACTTTGTGAGAGCCAGTAATAAGTTGTTATACAATAATGTGTGCCTGGAAAGAAAGATTAGGCACAAGGTACATCTATTGTATTCTGGTGGATTTTCTATTCTTATAAATTTGGATATTTGCCTTTAGGACTACAGAATCATAGGTTTCTGAGCATTAAGGGACCTTAAACATCATCTAATCTTAACCTAATTTTCAGACAAGGTAGCTGTGGGTCAGAAGAGAGGAAGAATGGGCCCAAGTTCAAACAGAGAATAAATGGGCAAAGAGGGCATGTTACCCTTGTTTTTGAATACACCATTCAACTAGTTGTGCTCTTTGAGTTGTGCTCTTTGGTGTTGCAGAGTGATGAAGCCCTGTGACATCGTGATGAGTCTGGGGTTAGAAGATATTCCCATGGGGCGGCTAGGTGGTGCAGTGAATAGAGCACTGGCCCTGGAGTCAGGAGGACCTGAGTTCAAATCCAACCTCAGACACTTAACACAAAAAAACTAGCTGTGTGACCTTGGGCAAGTCACTTATCCCCCAACTGCCCTCCAAAAAAGCAAAAAAAAAAAAAAAGAAGATATTCCCACGAGTCTATGAGGGGCATTTAATTAATGGAAGGGGTGTGTGTGTGTGTGTGTGTGTGTGTGTGTGTGTGTGTGTGTGTGTAGGAAATGAACAGGAGCTTCGATAAAACTTAGATACTTTTCATTTGCTTATTTTCAAGTCTAATGATGAATTTTGTTGTTCAGATCAGTTCTTTTCCTTTCTCAGGACATTCTAAAAATTTGTGCATTTGTCTTCAGGGCACAATATAGCTTGTGTTATACAGTCAGACCCACACCATCCTTCTGTGTTGCTAGTGTCTCAGCATCATCAGTGGGAGAGCTCCGGACATTTGGGTCTCACCTGCTTCTGTCCATATAATCTCTACCCAAGATACAAATCCATCTTAATGGGTCATTAGAGTACCTAGAAGCTGTCATTATACTATCATGTTTCATGTACTTACAGCAGTGGAAAAAGGCTGTATTTTATAGGCAGTGAAATCAAAGCTATTGTACATTGATGGTCATCGGAGAGTATGATGCAATTAATATATTTTTATTATTACAAATTGTTTGCATTTAATAAGGTGATAACCTGGAAGTGACTTAGTCTTATTTCCACCTCACAGAACAAGTTGTAAGTATAAACTACAAACCATTCCCCCCCCAAATTTTTAGAATCAGCAATGCTATATAAAATATGACAATCCTATTTCATAAATTTTGTGTACTATGCCTGAGACATTTACTTTTTAAAATGATAGCAATAAATGTTTCACAAAACAGCAAGTTAAAGCCAAAAGGACTTTAGAGATCATTTTCTAAAACTCCCTTATTTTATAAATGAAGAAACTGAAGCTCAGAGAAAGAGAACTGGTATTTCTTAAGGCCACTCAGTTTTTGCTTACTTTTTTTTTCAGACTTTTCCATGCTGAAGATTTTATCCTTGATAAAGAATCACACGGATTTTCTGAAGAGTTAAAGATGCTACATTTAGGAACTTTTTAAAGAAAGCTACTTATGTCAGTGTTTTATGGATGAAAGAAATTAAAATTTATACCATTAGCCCCCAGAGGTTTGGTATGCCCCTACCCCCACTTTTACAAAAACAATAACAAGAAGTAGAGGAAGAAGAAGAAAAAGAAGAAGAAGAAGAAGAAAACAAAAAAGAAAAAGAAAAGAAGAAAAAGAAAAAGAAGAAGAATTTAAGTATAAGTTATGTGCCTATCACCATGGAGATAAAAATGTGATGAATTTTGTTTTGTTTTGTTTTCTTTCTCATAGTTTCTCCCGTTCATCATAATTCTTCTTTATAACATGACTAATGTGAAATTATGTTTAATAGAATATATAGAGAGAGCCTATATCAGATTGCAGGTCATGTTGGAGACAGAGGGGGGAGGGAGGGGGAAAAATGTAAAATTATGCAAGTAAATGTTGAAAACTTAAGATAAATTTTTTAAATAAGTTTTTCGATGCAAAGAAATTCCCTATTCTCAGGGAATTTACAATCAGAACTCAGATTCTACTGAGAGTGAATCAGTTTCATCTCTATGTTCAATATGGTTGTATTTGATTAAATGTGCATTATTTACATGGCCATAACTTTCCAGTTGCAATGAACTTTGGGGTCCATCTAGTCTCATCCACTCATTTTATAGATGAGGGAAATGAAATGTAGATGTAGAAATGGTCTCTCATGGTAGAAGCTTTCTCTTTGTGACTTAAGCTTCCAATCTGGGGGCAATAGCTCTGCGGGGAAGGTAGATTAACTCTCTCCATCCTTCTGTCTGTGTCAGTGAGAAAGATTAGCAAGGTTTTCTTAGCTTCAACTTCCATCCTTCTTCAGTTTGTTATCAGGCATCTGTTTACAGTTTCCTTCTTTGTTATGTTTTAAACTCTTGGGTCTATTCTGGTTCTTTTCCTTTTCACACAAAACACCAGAGGTCTACCCAGAATTGCATATTTTGTGTGTATTTGGATCATATCCGAAAAACACACGTGGGAAACCTCTGTCTGTTAGATGTCACAGAATTCAGCTAGCAAGGAAGTTACTTTTCGTCTTGGTGGTTGAAGCACCATATAAGGCAAGATAATCTGTTATTTGATTCTATTTATTTATTTATTCACAATTCTACAAACATTTATCTATCTATCTATCTATCTATCTATCTATCTATCTATCTATCTATCTATCTATCTATCTATCTATCTATTAGCAGTTCTATACATCTCCTATAGGAATAACTTTAACCTCAGTCTGCGGTTTCTTTCTCACTTCTAGGATATCGAGTTTATTGCTATAATATTAGGGCTTCACTAAGTCCCTCACCTCAAGAATGGGTCTTAGGGAGAAGAGTGTAGGCCCTTGTCCCATAGGCAAAGTGGTCTCCATTTTTTACCTGAAGGAGAATGAGGGGCAGAGGGTGGGGAAGAGGTAAAGGTCAGATCAGGGAGGGGAAAGTTTTGCCTCCAGCTAGCCCAGTGGGAGGAGATTAGCGTGGTCTGGGAGGATTCCATTTTGCTGCTTTCCCTCCTGGGAGCCGAGAGTGAGGAGGGACTTGTCAGAGAGCCAACTATACTCTCCACAGTGACTGCTGTGTGTTACATGCGTGTTACATGCACATGAAAAAAGCCACTCCGTGAGCCTGTCTATTAAGTGTAGATGAGAACACTTACACTGCCAACCTCATAGAATTTTGTGGAGTTCAAGCACTTTGTAAACTTTATTATATTAAGTAAAGGTGACATGATTTTGCACGTTTACAAAGTCATTTTCTTCACGTGCTTCTTTCCTGAAATATTTAAGTTTCTTGGCTCACAGATTGAAAGCAAGAAAGGGCTGTCTAACCCGCTCAATTTACAAATAAGTGAATTGCTGTGTAGAATGGGTAAGTGATTTTCCCAAGGCCACACAGGAAGCAAGTAAAAGAGTCAGGATTTGAACCCAAGACCTCTTATAGCTCACTTTATATAAACACTTTAAAGTTTGCAAAATACTTTCTATACACGATCTCATTTTATCCTCACACTAGTACTATAAGGCTATTGCTGCTATTATTATTATTATTATTATTATTATTATTATTATTATTATTATTGTTATGTCTTTTTGAAGGAGGGAAGGAAGGGCAACTGGGGTTAAGTAACTTGTCCGAGGTCACACAGCTAGTATGTGTTAAGTGTCTGAGGCTGGATTTGAACTCAGATGCTCCTAACTCCAGGGCCGGTGCTCTATTCCTTTTGTCACCTAGCTGCCCAGGTAATTACTATTATTATTCCCTTTTTACAAATGAGAAAACTAAGACTGAGAGGTAAAGCACTTTACCCAGGGTTATCTAGTTAGTAAGGGTGTAAGATTCAAACCTGGACTCCAAGTCCTACACTCTGTATGATGCATGATGTTCCTATAATATAATATCATTCCCTTTTCTTGTAGAGTAGTTTCTAATATTTAATGCGTAGAACTCTAAGACCATTTTCATTTTACCAATGAGACAGCCCACCAAGAGGAAGAGAACTTGCCCGAATCTGCCGAGGTAGTAATAAACGGGGCAAAGATTTGAACTCAGATCTGCTAGGTAGCTCAGTAGATAGAGTGTCAATCTTGGAGTCAGGAACATTTATCTGCCTGAGTTCAAATCTGGCCTCAGATACTTACTGGATGTGTGACCCTGGGCCAGTCACCTAATCCTGTTTGTCTCAGTTTCCTCATCTGTAAAATGAGCTGGAGAAGGAAATGGTAAACCACTCCAGTATCTTTGCCAGAAAAACCCCAGATACGGTCACAACAAAACAACTGCTCATTCCAAATCTCTTTCTCCTAATTTACACTGCCTCCCCCAATCATGTCTTCATATTGATGTTAGAGTTTTAAACAGGTAAGTATAGACAACTGACTTCCAGAATCTTCACCAATCATATAGTGCCTCAGAGTATAAAAATGACTGCAAAAATTGTCACTCTTTCATGAATACATGTTTTGCAAAAGAGACAGGAGCCTTTCCTTTCTGTGTTCTTAATATCATCTGTCTTGGAAAAGGGCCTTGTCTAACAATGTGAGTCATTGTTTGCCTCTGGCCGCAGGGGTTGATTCCCTGGGACTCCATCAATCCAGCAATCTGTTCAGTAAGAGAGAAGTGTGTATTTCCAAGAACTGACTTTAAATACCTCTCTGTGACTCGGGCTTGGGTTATTTGAGGAAAAGCGGTAGAATCTGAGTTTCTCACTGGGTGAAATGCCCAAGACCATGAAACAGATCTATGCCAGAGGCTCCCTATCAAGAACTACAAACTTAGGATCTTGCTAGATTTTGGAAAGATTGCATTGAGAAGCACTTAGACTTGAAAGTCTGTTTTTTGTTAGAATTACAAAGGAGGATGCATAGTCCAGGCTTTTTCCACTGACTGGTTAGATGACCATGGTCAGATCATTTAATCTTCCTAGGCCTTACTTTCCTCACCTGTAAAATGGGGGTAGCATTAGAATCATTCATTGATTTAGATCTGGAAGGAATCTTAGAGACACAGATGAGGAAACTGACTCCCAGAGAGGTTAAGTGACTGTCCCAGAGTTACACAGCAAAATATATAAACAGTGGATTGAGGTTTGGAAACGGTGAAATGTAGCTGTATCATGATCACCAGCCCATTATTAGGTCAGAATTTCCCATAACTAAGAGAGCTAGGGAAAAGAGTGAATAGAACATTGGCCTGGAGTCAAAAAGAGCTCAAACGAGCAGTATCAGTTAAAATTTTTTGGCCTCAGTTTCTTAACTGTAAAATGGGATAATAATAACTCTTACTTCTCAAGATGATGTAAAGATCAAACATGAGAATATTTGTAAAAATGCTTAGTGTGATGCTTGGCACATAGCAGGCTTGTGCATTCTGCATAAATGCTTCTTTCCCCCTTCCATCAGGGACTCAGAGACAGACGTTTCAAGCTCCGAATGTGACTGTACTTTTCTTTTCTGTTCATATTGTTAAATGTTTTCTTTGTCCATAATAATTTCTTACATTTCTATAACTCTTTAAGGCTTTGCAAAGTACTTTCATTGCATCATTCTTGTGAAGTACATAATGAAAGCATTAATATCTCCATTTTATGGATGAGAAAACTGAGGTTCTGAAAGATTGTGCTTGCCAATCACTTATCTGTGGTCATAAAACTAGTAAGTAACTGAGTTATGGTTTTAACCTGGGCTGCTTTACTTCAAAACATTTTATCTACTATATCATGCTGACTCCCAGTATAACTGCTATCTAACGCCCTGCTATTCATTAACAATTCAATGTATAAATAAGAGTCCACTTAGCCTAGTAGAAGTTCATATTTTTTGTGAAGACGTTTGTAATTTCTTAAAAGAAATTTTCTTGATAAATCTTACTTTATATATCAACAGAATTTCTCCCAATATCCCTCCTTAATTCCAGAGAACCATCCCATGAAACAAAATTCTTTATTTTTATGCACTTGTTTTTTTCTCCTTCAATATTTTATTTTTTCAATTACATGTAAAAACAATTAACATTCAATGAATACAAGAGTTATGAGTTTTCTTTCTTCTTCCCCTCCCTGAGACAGCAAGCAATTAAAACCAAAAATTATAAAGATTGCAAAAAAAAGGGGGGGGGAGACGAACAATCCACAAACCTGATTGAAAAAGTGTGAAAATATATGCAGCACAGCACAATCTCCTATCACCAATTTTTGCAAAGGTAGAGGGTGGGAGCATCTTCTCAGATCTCTTCTGTGAAGCTGCATTTGTTCTCTATAATTTTGCAGCATCTATTTTGGATTCTTTTGTGATCATTCTTTTAATTTACATTATATCAAAAATTGTGTGTATTGTGGTCATTGGGTATGTGTTTTCTTATCTCTGCTTACTTCACTCTGCATTGGATCATGTGCATCTTTTCAGGCTTTGTTCTATTCATCACAGTCACATTATCTTACCAAATAGTACTGTTCCATTATATTCGTGCACCACAAATTGTTTTTGACCATTTTCTAATGAGTGGGCATTTACTTTGCTCCCAATTCTTTTCTACCACAAAAAGTTTTGCTATTAATATTTTGGTGTATATGGGGACTTTCTTCTTATCAAAAACATCTTTGGGGCATAACCCTATTAAGTAGAATCTCTGGGTCAAAGGGTATGGAAATTTTAGTTACTTTCTTTGCATAATTCCAAATTGCTTTCTAAGGGGTGATATTGGTTCACAGGTCCACCAACAATTCACTGGTGTGACTTTTCACACAACTACCCCAACATTGACTATCCCTATTTTTTGTCATCTTTGCCAATTTGCTGGTTAGAAGGTGAAACCTTCATGTTGTCTTGATTTGCATTTCTCATATTATTGTTATTAGTGATTTGGAGCATGATTTCTTGCAGTTTTAAAGGTGTGTATTGCCCATGTACATTATGTGAGTCCGTGTGGGTTTGTTCAATTGTGGCTAGGGTACCCATCCTAGATATCTCTAGAGCAGAGTTTTCAACGCTGGCTTGCCGTATTTCAAACTTCCACTGAACAAGATTAAAATATTAAATAAGATTAAAATGCAGTTGGAAAATATTTACCAAAATAATTAAAAATACAATAAAATAGAGATATTAATACATGGCTTTCTAAGTCAGTGTGAACCATAGAGATTCTTATATATGGTTTATTGTGCTACTGCCCCCCTACTCCCTCCCCACCCCCCAATTTGACACCTTTGCTCTAGAGTCTCCTCTTTCCCTTTCCAAGAGAGACTATGTTTGGAGGAGAGTATATTTGGGCTATGAGGCTGACCCATTCTACTCTCTTCAAAGAGTGGGTAGCATACAAGAATTATTTCTGCCCTTCTAAATATTATTATTTTAGGGGAAATGATTTTTATATTCAAGCCCCTTTCCTGATCTCTGTCTTCTCTGATCAGAGAAAGTTTATAGATTAGAATATACTTGAAAACACATAGAATAAACAAGCTCACCTACTTGGTAATGAGGTGTTTCAGCTCACCTGAGAGACAGTCCACAGTCTCACCCAAAGGGAAATGCCCAAAGTCTTTAATGTGGTGAGCTGACTCTTCATGTTGGCTTCTTTCCAGTCTTTTTCTCCCTCTAGGACTCTCTCTCTGAAGGGAGCCTGGAGCCTTGTGTGTTTTCTCACTCTATCTCTCTGTCTGTCAAAGCTGGAAACCAGAAGAACAGACTCTTCTCCCAAGCTCTTACCAACTCTGTCTCTCCTGCAGCTATGCAGCAGCAGCCAGTAATCATTCTCTCCACCTTTGAAGAGTGTTATGCAAATTCCAAGCTGGAATCCTGAGTTACAGTTTAATAATTTTCAGTTCTTTTTTTTTTGAAAACTACTTGTTCATATCCTTTGACCAGTTATCTATTGGGAAATGACTTTTGATATACATATGTATATGTATATCTGTTACTTGTCTATATATGTTCTATACCAAATCTGAGAAAGTTTATCGAAGTTGTTTTCCTCCAGTTGACTGCTTTCCTTATTTAGGTGCATTAGTTTTGCACGTAAACTTGGCTTCATGTTTTCAAAGTTATCCATTTTTATCTACTGTAATTAATTGTCTTTATTCCTGCCCACAGCACATAGAGGTATACGCTCTACTTCTATTTTTTTTATAACAGGATTTTAATATTAAGGTCATGTAGTAACTTTTAATTTATTGTGGAATATGGTGTAAGGTGTTGATCTAACTCTAATTTCTGCCAAACTCCAGCTTTCTCAGCTGTTTTTTTAAAATTTTTTTTGGAGGGCAATTGGGGTTAAGTGACTTGCCCAAGGTCACATGGCTAGTTTTTTTTTGGGTAGAGTGTCTGAGGCTGTATTTGAACTCAGATCCTTCTGACTCCAAGGCTGGTGCTCTATTGACAGCACCACCTAGCTGCCCCTTCAGCTGTTTTTTTTTTAATTGGATAAAGAGTTCTTTCCTAAATATTATGTTTTCTTATTAATTGAATACTAGAATCTTGAGTTCCATTGTTTCTGATTTCCCCTTGTTTAGTTTGTTTCATTGATCTATTTCTATTTTTAAATCAATGCTACATCATTTTGGTGATTGCCGCTTTGTAAAAATAATGGAAAGGCAGTATGGGGGAATGCTACAGATGTGAAATGTGTAGACTTTCGATGAGGTCACATTTACTTTGTTACAAGAGACTTCACAGAAACAGAGTAGAGTGTAAATATGTTACATATGTGTATATATGGGTATGTGTGATATGTATGTGTAATACATATATATGTGATAGCAATAAATTATTTTCTTGAAAAAATAAATTTATTTGGGGAAAACACTGCAAATTCTCTGCCTTTGTGGAGATGGATGGAGTGCCTATAACAAAACAAAACTAAACAGTTTAGCTTCTTGCCACCATGGCTCCTTGAGCAGGTCTAACACCTACTGCAACAAAACCTTGAAGTTCACAACAGAATGAATAATGAACAAGGAATCCAGTGAGAAATGATAGTGACATCTTCTAGCCCAGAACAGGACAAAACATCTTTTCTCTGTAATTGAATACTTACAACAGTCCCAGGAAGTAGCTTCTACTGCTGTCTTCATTTTACTGTTGAGGAAACTGAATTAACAGAAGCTGAGTGATTTGCCCAGGGTCACGCAGGTAGCAAGTATTTGAAATGGGATTTGAATTCAAGTCTTCTTGACTCAAAGTCTAGCGTTCCACCTACTGTGCTGCCTAGCTCCCTGCCTCAGAGGGAAGCAGACCAGAGAGATGATATCAGTAATCTGTAAAGCTCTACAATTTGGAGGCAGCAACGTTGGAGGGCTCCCCTGAGAAGACCCCAGAGCAAGGACCTTGGAAGCCCTAGGGAGCTGGTAGTGACTGGCCCAGTAGAGTCCTGTGATACTCGGATTAAGATAGCCCAGCAAGTGGCATAAAATGGAGATTCCTAGGCTGACAAAGAATCATTTTTGGTGGGGGGGGAGGGGGTTCTGCTATGTCTATGGAAATGCTCTCTTTTATTGAGTTAAGTATTTAGCAAAATACAATTATAAAAGACAAAAAAATAGTAGGAGATTCTTTTTTCCTTCTTGGAAAGATTTCTTATCTCCCCTACATGTGTAGTTAATGCATATGTAAGATTCCTAGTGCCTGCTGGTTTTTAAAAAGAAACTGAAAGAGAAAACCTAGCTACTCCCTCATGACAATGGTATTAGTTCAGAATAAGGTAGATCTTGCCTTCTCATCCACAAAATCATGAGACTTTGGTAGTTCAAAAGTGTCATCTTGGTCAGGAAACCCCCCTGGACCTCGGTTTCTACCATCTGTTGAATGCGAAAGCTGGATCAGATAGCCTCTCCAGTTCTCTTCCTGACCCAAAGCTATAACAGACACATGCGTATATACACACACACACACACACACATATACATGTATATATACATACACATATGTATGTACGTATGTACACAATATATGTATATATATAAATATAAATATATATATATACACACACATTTATATTTGTTTTCGGATAGTGAAGGTGGTGGTAGTAAAGGTATAGTTAAATCAGATTTCCAAATAAAAGTCTAAATAATACAAAGTCAAGTGGATAGCAGCTGCCAGATATTGAGGCTTCCAAAAACCTTTGCTTAGCATAATAGCTGATGTATATCCTGTACTTAAAGATGCACAAAGCACTCTGTAAACCTTTATCTCATTTGGTCATCAACCCTATAAGGTAAGTGCTAGTGTTTTTCTTGTTTTACAGATGAGAAAACTGAGGGTCTGAGAGCTTAAATGACTTGCCTGACCTCTCTTCTGGTACTCTAGCTATTATACCATACTTCCAGTAACTGAGATGAAAAGAGTGTGTTGTGGTGTGTTGTGGTATGTGTGTATGTGTGTGTGTGTGTATTCATGACCTGGGTAATTTCTTATTCACTCTTTCTGTAGGTTTGTATAAGCCAACAATCTTTAAGGAGAAAATAACATTGCTAAAAATTATCTGTGATAATTTTTATCACAATAAAACGTAAAAACCTGTTTGTTTTTTTTTAATTCCAAAAGCAAGGACCATTTTCTACTAAGTAAGGCAGGGATCCCAGAACAATTTTGCTTTTTGGGGACTATATCTTCTGACTCAAGTGTCAGAAAGTAAATGTGGACAAAAGTCTACGAAATGCTTTTCTCTCCCAGTGTTCCTAGAGCACCAAACTGAGCAGATAGGATAGAAACCGTCAGAACTCCATGGAACAATGGACTTGATAAGATGAGCTCCATGCAGTTCCTGTGGAGGTTTTTTTTTTTTTTTAAACTGCATTCGATCTGTAAATGTCAGCACGCTTCTAGGCACATCTGGATGGACAGAGATGTTTTGATGTTTTGTTTTTGGTTGGAGATTGAAGTCCAGCGTCTTGGGACCAGTGACTTTAGATGACCTTCCCGTGCCATGGATGGGGCTAAATTTCAGCCCCCGGAGGGTACAGCCTACCAAACCTTCTGCCTCACAAGGGCAGGTGCAAGGAAACCAGCAGAAATCTTCCCTGCTTGGTAGACCAAGACTTGCTCAGTGGCAGGAATTAGGTTTCACACGCCGTTAAAAAAATGGAGAAAGCATGTCATTAGGAGATCCAGACACAACAATTTATTTTTAAAACTCGAGTCTATAACCAGTAAGGACGAATTTGTGTACTTTCCCGAATAAGCTGGCCATTAATGTTTATTTTTCCAGCAACACCTAACTAGGTCTGACTTGAAAAACAAAACAAAACAAAACCAACCCGCCATCTATTATCAGGGTAATGAACCATTAGACAAAGTTTATTATAATATGGCCATGGGGAGGGAGGAAGGGGGGGGGGGTGAGCCTTCCTTCCTGCCAAATTGTGTTTTGAGTTTTGAAGCTTGGGAATAAAAGGCATCTCTTCAAAATCTCTTCAGATGCCCTTTAAAAGTCCCTACTAGTCCCCCACCCTCCCACCCCAGGCATCCTTCCTTTTAAACCTTCAGATTTGACACACACCTGCAAAGCCTCCCCTAGACCCCCACCTCCCGATGTCAATGAGAGTCCCGTGTGCACAACAATGGCATTATGTAGCCCCTAATCATCTGGGAACACCTACTTTTGTCCTCCTAAGGCTTCCAGCCGTCTCAATAGAAGCCTTTTTCTTTATAAACCCGTGCAGACTGAAATCATTTATCCAGTCTCAAAGAAACACTTTTTAAAAGCCCACCAGTTTCATTTCAACATATACCTCCTCACATTAGATTCTGGCTACCTGTGTAACATTTATCTGATCAGCTAATTACAATAAAAAAAATTGGTCCTAAACCATTAATCTTAGATTAAAAAAAACACCTCTAGGAAATGCAGTTCTTTCTTCCTGTCTGCTTATTGGTTGGGACCTAGTCACATTCTTTAATATGTCTATGTTTGATGTTTCTTGGAAAGAATGCTGTATTCTCTGTGATTTTTGCAAAAACAAAAACAAAACTTTCCCAAGGTGGAAACAATGTATTTAAAAGAACAGAATGGATATAAGGAAGAAAGTAGATTCCTGTGTATCTGTGCACACGTTTTGGACTATTTACTCAGTCAGCAAATATTTATTAAGTGTCAGTAGGCATACTAGAACCAAGAGAAATTCAAAAGAAGGTCGAAGTCCTACAACAGTACCCTCAAAATGGTAGGTATTTACTGTGAAATACAACAAAATAACTACTTTATAATCTCATTTGAACTGCTTTTTCATCTAAATCATGAGGATCATGGACTTAGGGTTAGAAGCAACCTTAGAGGCCATTGATTTTAAACTTCTCATATGGATACAAGAGGAAATGAAGACAAAGAAACATGAAATGACTTGATGAGGGTCGCACAGCTAGTAAGCGTCTTCAGAAGAATTTTAATCTAGTGCCCTATCCACTATGCTGTTTTGGGTTCTTTTAGTTCTAAAATATTCCATAAGATGGTCAGAAATGAGGAGTCTAGAAGTCCCAAAGTCCAACCTTCTCATTCTATAAATAAGAGAACAGTACAGTGACTTGTCCAAGGTCACACGGAAGTCATAGAAAATATTAAATCCCAGATCTTCTGACTCCAGAACTAATGTTCTTTCTTCTGTGTCAGGTTGTTTGCCTTTTGCATTTATTCAATTTAACAAAAATATATTTAAATCCCTACTATTCACAAATTAATTTATTCACATTCATTATCTATATTCAACATTCAAATATTAATTTGTGAATTCCTGTAATTCATGCTTAATCTCCAAGAGCTAGGGAAGATCTTACTTTGCCTTAGAATCATTACCATCATCAAATTTATACTAATTCACATTTCTAAAGCTCAACAGCCCTGGGAGCCACACCTATTAGTAGGTGTACCAAATAACACCGTTTCATTGATGAGGAAAAGGAAGCTCAGAGAGGATGAGTCATTCAGTCAAGGTCACACAGCTAGTTAATGTCAGAAATAGCATTCAAATGGGAGACTTCTTGGCTCTAAGACAAGACTCTTCCATTATAAGCCTTATGACTTGCACATTCTGAGGGTGGGGATCAAAGAGAGAATTAGGACAGGATTCCTAAATCCATCATGGTAGGATAGAAAGAGCATTGGTTTTGGAATCAGAGAACCTGGACTCACTTACTTACTTATGTTGCTTCCATCACTACCTGGGTGACCTTGGACAAGTCACTTAAGCTCACTTAAACTGAGCCTCAGTTTCCTCATGTGTAAAATGAAGGAGTCAGAATAGATGGCCTTTAACATTCTTTATATAGCTCTAAATCTTTGAGGGGCTAATCCTATCCTCTTTTTTTTGGTATTTATTCAAGGCTTTAAAATTGTCTCTCTTTGGGGGAAAGTGTGATTTTTTTTTCTTTTTTTTTTTTGGTGAACATCACAGAGAATGATGTCTTTTCTAGTTTCTATGTTCTCTTTTCTGGGCAACATCAGAGGTAAAGTCCTGGTGAAGAATCTACTGCTGGGTTATTTTTTAATTTTTTTCCAGACCTATAAGCCTGTGAAGAAAGCATTAGAACAAGTCAGATGTGTAGGAATCAACTGAGGCTGCAAGGACCACTCATTTAAGCATGACCTTGGTAATAGAATTTATCTTTTTATGTGCTCATGCCTTATCTCCCCAAGGGCAGGGACAGATGGTGTGTTAGTCATCTTTGTATCTGCTACAGGGCTTATTGAGCACAGGACCTTGCTCACCCAAGACCTCCATGATATTGCTTATAAATCATTTATAGCAGAGTGGAAGGAATCAGGCAGTTAGAGACTCAAACCACTTTAAACTCTTAGTAGATATATAACCCAGGCCAGTCTTGGAGTCTCATTTTCTTCAGCGACACTTTAATCATTACCACCTTTAATCTTATTATCCTGAATTCTAGACAAATACTGAGGGATATTTGGATACTTCATTTCCATTGACACAAGTATAAATTCTTTTTAATTAATTAATTAGCTCAAGCCTCTTCCTAGGTGCTAAAGTAAATAGATAGAATATTGAATCTAGAGTCAGGAAGAGCTGAGTTCAAATTTGACATCAGATACTAACCACTCCGTGATGCTGGGAAAGTCATTTAATCTCAGTTTCCTTATCTGTAATACGGAGATAATAATAGCACTTATATCCCAGGGAGTTTGCAAGGATAAAAGTAAATAATATTTGTCAAGTTCTTTTTCAGCTTTAAAAGTACTAAATGTTAGTTTATAACATTTATAACATTTATAAATGTTATTTGTTTTTAATAATGATGACTATAGCAATTATAGTATGATATACAATAACTGGAGTCATTTCTAGTTTCTCTATATAGTAATATACATTAAGCTAGGATTAAATAAATATTTAAATGGTGAAATATATGCTTTATTAACATATAAATCAATAATAAAGATAGATGTTATGTACAGCATTTTGGTTCTGAGGAAGATCAGAGCCAGAGTCCCCTCAAATCTTCATTAAAATGGTAGTTGACTTCTTTTCACTTATAAGATCACAATCCTTCATCATTCAGTTTATTTTTGACAAAATTGTTTATTTTTTAAATTCATTCTATTTTATGTTCAATTCCAAATTCCGTTTCTCCTTGTTTCCTCTCCCTCACCCATTGAGAAAGTGATAAAAATAAAATCATTGCAAATATGAATAACCATTCAAAACAAATGTTGACATTTCATATTTTTTCCCAAGGGGGAAAAACAAGAAAAAAGCAAGAAACAGAAAAAAAAGGCTTCAATCTGCATTCTGAGCTTACCAGTTCTCTATCTGGAGGTGGTCCTTCGGAACTTGGGATGATTATTGCGTTAATCAGTTACTAAATCTTTCAAAATTGATTCGCTTTAGAATACTGAGGTTATTGCACAAATTGTTCTCCCGGTCCTGCCCACTTCTCTTTGCTCCAGTTCATAGATGTCTTCTCAGGTTTTTCTGAAGCCATCTTCTTCATAATTTCTTATAGCACAATAGTATTTATCACATTCATATGCCATGATTTACTCAGCCATTCCTCAAATGATAGGTAACCCCTCAGTTTCCAAACCTTTGCTATCATAAAAACTATTGTAAATAAATATTCTTTTGTATGCAGAGACCTTTTACTCTTCCTTTCATCTCTTTGTAGTATAGACCTGGTAGTCATACCATTGGGTAAATTGGTTTAATAGCTTTGGGAGCATAGTTCTTAATTGCTTTTTAGAATTGTTGAAGTAGTTCACAGTTCCACCCATGATGCATTAGTTCACCAATTTTTCCACATCCCCTCTAGCATTTGTCATTTTCTCTCTTTTGTTAATCTTAACCTATCTGACCGGTTTGTAGTGGTACCTCAGAGTTGTTTTAATTTTCATTTATCAAATTTTTAGTGATTTAGAGCATTTTTTTCATACAGCTAGTGATAACTTGAATTTTTTCCTCTGAAAATTGCCTATTCATATCTTTTGACCATTTATCAATTGGGGAATGACTCTTATTCTTGTAAATTTGACTCAGTTGCCTATATATTTCAGAAATGAGATCTCCATCAGAAAAACTTGATATAAAGACTTTTCTATGGTTTTCCTGCTTTTTAAAAATTTTAACTGCTTTAGTTGTCTTTGTGTAAAAATGTTCCAGTTTTATGTAATCAAAATTATTCATTTTATTTCTTGTTAATTTCTGTATCTCTCTGTCTCTGTCTCTCTCTTGCTTTTTGGAGGGGACAAGGTAGGGCAATTGGGGTTAAGTGACTTGCCCAAGGTCACACAGCTAGTTTTTGTGTTACGTATCTGAGGTTGGTTTTGAGCTCAGGTCCTTTCAACTGAGTTAAGGACTGGTACTCTATTCACTACACCACCTAGCCACCCCTTCTATATCTCTTTTTTGGTCATGAACTCTTCCCACAGTCATAGATTTGAAAAGTACTTTCTTCTCTGCTTTACTAACTTGCTTATCATACCACCCTTTATGTCTAAATCATATACTCATTTTAACCTTAACTTGGTATTATACTATGAGATATTGGTCTATGTCTATTTTTTGCCAGACTACTTTCTAGTTTTTCCAATAGTTTTTGTCAAATAGTGAGTTCTTGCTGAAATAACTGAGATCTTTAGGCTTATCAAACTCTATGTTACTGTACTCAGTTGTTTCTGTATATTGTTCCACTAATCAATCTCTCTATTTCTTCCAAATTGTTTTGACTATTCCAGCTCTGTAATGTAGTTTGAGATAGGTTACTCCTAGATCCCCTTCCTTCCTACTTTTTTTTTTATTGATTCTTGACCTTCTTATTCTTGACCTTTTGTTCCTACAGATGAATTTCTTTATGATTTTTTTCTAGCTCTATAAAGTAATTCTTCAGTAGTTTGATCAGTATGGGATGGAATAAATGAATTAATTTAAAGAGCATTGTCATTTTTGTTATATTGTCTCAGTCTAACCTTGAGCAATTAATATTCATCCACTTATTTAGATTTGTCTTTATTTATGTAAAGAATATTTTGTAATTTTGTTCATATAGTTCCTGTCTGTGTCTTGGCATATATTCTCAAATATTTTATAATTTGTGTATTTCTGTTAAATGAGATTTCTTTTTCTATCTCTTCCTGCTGGTTGGTATGTATAGTATATACAGTTTATATATATATATATACATATATATATATATATATCTTCCTTTGTTGGTTTATACGGAAATATTGATGATTTATTTTGTATCTTGCCACTTTGTTGAAGTTTTTAATGATTTCAAATTTTTTTTAGTTAACTCTCTAGGGTTCCCTAAAGAAGCCATTTTACTGTCTTCAGATAATGATTTCCTTATTGCCTATGCTTATTGGTTCAATATCACTTTGTTATCTTATTGCTAGCATTTCTACTACAATATTGAATAGTAATGCTGATGATGAGCATCTTTACTTCATTCTTGATCTTATTGGAAAGGCATCTATCTTATCCTCATGGCAGATAATGTTTTAGATAGATACTGTTCATCATTTTAAGGAGAGCTCAGTTTATTCCTGTACTTTCTAGTGATTTTGTTTTCTAAACAGGAATGAGTATGGTATTTTGTTAAAAGCTTTTTCTTCATCTGTTAAGATGATCGTATGATTTTTTTTCTTGCTAATATAGTCAACTATGCTTAAAGTTTTCCTAATATTGAAATATCCCTGCATTCCTAGGACAAAACAGACCTGGTTTAGGTATCAAGATCGTATTTGTTCCATAGAAAGGATCTTGTAGGATTCCTTCTTTACCTATTTAAAAACAAATAGTTTATGCAGCATTTGAATTTATTGTTCTTCAAATGTTTGACAGAATTTTCTTGCAAACCATCCAGTCCTATGGTTTTGTTTTAGTTTTCCCCCCCCTTAGGGAGTTCATTTAGGGACTATTCTATTTCTTTTCCTAAGATAGTTATTTAAATAACTTTTTTTCTGTTTTTCTATTTTTTAATCTGGACAATTTATATTTTTGTAAATACCAGTCACTCAGTTTCTGTCACTTCAAACTACCAGCGCAACCTGCCTTTTCTGAAGCATTCCTTTTTTTTCTCTTAAAGAAATTGACAATATTGGAGAACCAAGTTACATAGGAAAAGTGTTTTGGATAGCAAATAAAAACTTGAAAGGTAGCAGAGCAAAAGCACATCTATACCTCCACTCCATATAAATGACAAAGCTTTTCAAAATGAAACTAATATAACAGTTACAAAAAGAGGAAAATTAAAAGACCATAAGACAATGTAATTCTATTTTATTTTCTTTTTGGAGGGAAGAAGGCAGGGTTATTGGTGGGGTTAAATGACATGCCCAAGGTCATATGGCTAGTAAGTGTTAAGTATCTGAGGCTTTAAACTCAGGTCCTCCTGACTCCAGGGCTGGTGCTCTATTCACTGAGCCACCCAGCAATGCAATTCTTATTGGGGGGAGGAACCCAAACAACCCCCCCCAACTGAAGACCAGTTTGTCAGAATATCAATTCTGATGTGTTAATATCTGGAGCCCAGTGGTAGGGGTGACACCGTATCCTTTTATGCCACCATAGTGTTAGATGTTGGCTTTTGGAGTTAATCCCATGGCTATAGACTGAGGAAGACCCACAGCCTGGATGGGTTGAGGTCCCATGAATCAGATTAACCCTGAGGCTTGAGGGTGAAGGAAAGGAGCTGAGAGACAGAGTGATCCAGTAGACAGAACACTGGACAAGGAGTCAAAAATGACTTTGGTTTGAATCTTGCCTCAGATATTTCCCAACTTCATGACCCTATGTAAGTTGCTTAACCTCTCTGGGCCTAGTTTCTTCCTCTATATAATGATGGAGTTGAACTTAATGATCTTTAAGTTCCCTACCACCATTAAATTGATCATTCTATGAGATGGATATAGAGGATTGTGGAACCTGTGGGAGAGGAGAACAGAGAAAGGAAGGGCTCAAAAGTAGTGAGGTTGGGGGACTGGCTACATGTCTTAATACTGTACAGGAGGAAACAGGCAGCCAGCAGGAGAGATAGAAAGGTGGAGAAGTAGACTTTAGTTAGACGATGAGTTCATCCTAATAGGAAAGGAATACCCATTGTAACATGCTTGACAAAAGTTCATGCAACCTTTGCCTGAAGTCATTCAATAAAAGAGATGACTTCACTGCCTCTTGAGGCAGGCCATTCCACTTTTGGAGGCCTCTAATTATTAGGAATTTTTTCCTGACATCCAGCTTAAATTTGCCCGTTGGCAGCTTCCATCCACTGCTCCTGATTCTGCCCTTTGGGGCCAAACAGAACAATTCTAATCCCTTTCCCATATGGCAGCTCTTCAAATTCTTGAAGATAACAATTATGTCCCTCTTGAGTCTTCTCTTCTCCAGGCTAAATTTGTCCAGTTCTCAACCTTCTCTCAACCCTCTCATAATCAGCCCCCTTTGTCTCCTCCAGGGTCAGCCTAGACACTGAAGGAAATTAATTGCAGAGAACAGGTTAGATTGCAGAGGAGTTGACTGGGAGAGGTGAAAAATAGGTCCCACTATAGCTTCCTCTCATTCTATCCCAACAGGTTACCCTTATCCTTAAGAGCTAAGAGAACAAAGAACAGTAGGCAAGTGCTTGGAGTGGATTTGGGAGGACAGGATAGATGAATAGCAGTGCTTGGCCTCCTGAAGGGTAAGGATTTGAGGCTTAAAAATCACATTTACAGCAAGAACATTAAATATAAATCATAGAGAAACAGCAAGGAAGTCAAAGGGGAAAAAAGGAGAGCCACTGATAAAGACAGATAATAGATGACTGAAAAGAAACAAATATTCAATGAAAAGAGCCATTTTCATGAATAATCAATTCGAAATAAAGATAAGGGAATCCAAAATACCCTGAGGAAGATGAAGGAATTGTAAAAACTTCCTCCCCTGCCCCCCATCACAATAGAATGAC
>CM053598.1:201219475-201239054 GCA_028646575.1 Pseudocheirus occidentalis
CTCCCAAGGAGTTAACTGGAAGTAAGGAGCTAAGCCTTTGAGGTGCTAAGTGCCTTTAGTAGGTGCCAGTAGAAAGGGGCATGGAAGATCTTCTGATTTCATTAACATTACACTTGCCCAAGGTCACATGGGTAGTAAGTGTTAAATGTCTGAGGCCGAATTTGAACTCAGGTCCTCCAGGCTCCAGTGGTGGTGCTCTATTCACTGAACCACCTAGCTGCCCCTCCTTTTTATTTTTTCATAAACCTGTATAAATATTTCTGGTTTTTAGTAGGGGAGAATGGAAATAGAGGGAAATGCACAGCCCTTATAATTGTATTTTACTTTGTCTTTCTTCGAAGAATTATCCCATAAAATGCAAGAAGGATAAATGTAAAACTTTGTTCTTAAATTAAAAAAAGACTGTTTAAGAACAAGAAGAGAAGAAATCTGACTTTTTCATGGAAAAAAAACCTCAGGGGTTTTAACTGATTAAAATCTTAATATAAGAAGTGATTTTGGAGACTGAAATTAATAAAATTCTCATATTTATAGTAAGGGAGGTAATAGTCCCACTGAGATCTTTATTTAGATCAATTTTGGTACCACATGTAAGAGAGAGAATGATAAATTGGAGTAAGGCTGGAACAGGGTGGCCAGAGGACTCAAAAACTATATCATATTAAGATCACTTGAAAGACTTGGAGATTCTTTGCTTGAAGAAGAAAAACTTGTTGGGTTCTGAAAGCTACCTTCAAATATTAGAAGGACTTTCAATAGAGAACAAACATTTCTCTTAGTTAACAAAGGAGAGAACTAGGATCAATAGATGGAAGTTATGGGGTATCAAATATAGGCTCAACAGAAAAAAGAACTTTCTAATAACCAGAGCATTTCTACCATGTAACAGACTACTCCATGAGATAGTAAGCTCACTGTCCCTAAAAGGGTTCAAGCAGATGGATGTTCCTAACGAGGGATGATGAAGGGAGTTTGATTAGAGGAATTCCTCAGTCCTTTGTAAACTCTGGGGATCTCAGATTAAATGGGATCCCCCTACCTCTACTTTGGAAGGGTCAAATTATAGAAAAGCAAGCTGAGAGCTTGGTTTCAGTTCAGAAAACAATTTACTGGGGTTAGGGTACCTTTGGGAGGCCCACTTACCTGTGTCTACATCTATAATATAACATAATGGTAACATCTAAAAATAACATAATGACAGGTGTTAATCAGCAAGTATTTATTGAGTATCTACAATGTGCATGTCACTGTGGTAGATATTATGGAAGATTCAAGTTTATGACTTTGGTGAGCTCACTGCTTAGTTGGGGGAAGCAACTTCCATAGGTGAAAACTGACAGTAATTATGTTTATTGAACAATAAATGTGTGACTACCAAAAATTTGGGCAAATGATGCTGCTGAGAGGTAAGATGGTAGTGGAAGGAGAATTGGCTGTGTTAAGGGTTCAAATCCTGTCTCCTGACTTTACCTTCACTGTGACCAATCTGAGCATTAGTTCCTTTATCTGCAAAATGACATCAATAACATTTCCAGTACTTGATCACAGGGTTGTTTGCCATAGAAATGTGCCTAAGAATTAAGAGATGTGCCTGAAGACAAGGAAACTCCTCATCTATCTTTCTAAGCACCCAAACTGGGATTAGTGTAGAAGTAAGACCTTAACAAATATTGACTGAATTAGATCGGTGACATATCATCTTCTAAAACAGAGCATTTTAGAACCAGAAGAAACCCTCTAGGTCATCTTGCCCTACTCTTCATTTTGTAAATAGGAAAACTGAGGCCAAGAGAACAAGACAAGATCACAGTCTAGTTAGTGGTAATGCTCGGACTCTGCTCAGGATAGGCTGAATCTTAAAAAAAAAATCCGTTTCTCATTCTTTAAACATTGGCAGCCTCTCCCCCCCCTCCCCGCCCCTCTGCAGGATATCTATGTTAGTGTCCCTTGGCCAGAAAATTCTAGATAAACACTTGTTTATCTTGTCTCTTCTGGTCAATAGTATAGAGACGACATCAGATGTGTGGGCAAGGATTTTAACTACCTTTTCTCTACTTTTTGAAAACTACTCCCCGCTCCCCCCCCCCCTTTTGAGAGGACATGTGCTGGGCTTCCCTAGAAGAATAGCATTAAGCAGGGAGTGGGGAACAGCAGTAGTCCTGGCGAGCCCTTAGCGATCGATGTCATTAAGGACTTTTCTTGCCTGTTATAGAGTTGGGAATATGGTTTGCTTTTCTTGGTCTGGGAGGCAATAATGATGATTCTCCTTATTTTAAAGCCCCTGCCTGCTGCCTACAGCTACATACAGCTGTGTGAGACAAAGACTCGAGAGCCTGTGCCGCTGGACTGGCTGCAGGATACGAGCTAGAGCTTTGGGATTTGTTTCCTGGTGGGTCTCCAGAGGGCTTTAAAAAAAAAAAAAAAGGACAAAACCCAGTGTTCTTACCCTCTATCCCAGACACGTGCACCTACAGCAGGGCTGAACAGACACCCTTGGTGAAGGCACAAATAGAGGATTTACTCTTTCCTCTGCAAACAGAAGGAGCACCCCCCCGCCCCCGCCCCCAGCCAAAGACCGAAGTGAGTCATTTCCAAGATCTCTTACGCATAAGGAAAACTGAAAATCCCATCTTCGCAGGAGCTGCTTGTCTTTATTACAAGAAAAATAAAGCCAAATGCAACCAGTGGAAGGATGTAATTTAGTGAAGGGGTGGGGGGAAGAGAATGGAAGGGAAAGAGGAGGTAAAGAAAGCCTAGAACTGATTATTTTTTCCTCAGAAGTTTTCAGAGAATTAATTCCTTTCTGAATTCTGATGTTCGTGTCTTAAGTCTTCCCTTCCATTGTTGTGCTCCCTTTGTCTGTTTGAATGCATCCCCAATCAACCACCGCACCACACTACCCACTCCCTTGCCCCAAAGGTGCACACATTTGTGTAGCCTAGTAGCTGAGGCCTCTGCTAGTTGAGGTAGCTCAAGGGATATCGAGTCTGCTTACTTGAGGCATTGCCTAGTATCCCGGGCTCATCATATTTTTACAAGAAAGAAGTTCAGCCGCATGCATCTAAAAGGAGTTGTTCAAGACAGTTTCTGGACAACTTTCAACATTCATTCTTTCCTGTGGTGTTGGATTTGTCACTTTCCCTAGCCCATTTTCTTGCACCATTCTCCCCTGGTGTAATCAAAGAGGCCAGGCCTGAGAAGTTTTGTTCTAACCCTTCTTGGAAAGCACCCCATGCATGTCAGAGCTTCCAGAACTGTCACTTGTAATTACCCTAGTTTTGAAATTAAAAACAGAAGATCCTGTCGACTAATACCCCTTGTTAGCTAATTGTCTAACAACAAATAAACAGGAGACAGCCAAAAAATGTCCCACTGTTTGGATGACTGATTTCACTGTCGGAAAATGAAGACCCCTCAGCCTTTGTAGTCCCCGTGAGAATGTTGTTTTCTTTGGAGTTGACTGAACAAACATAGAGATTCAAGCACTGATCTGGAGGTTCAGTTTAGCCTTTTCCTAGGCAGACAGGCTGGTGCACCAGCCTTCACCGTGTGTCTGAACAAATGCAATCACCCATCCATTTACCGGCAGCCCTACACCCATCTAGTGTGACCAGTCATTCATATTCCAATGGACTGATGTTTGAAGGCAACCTGGATATTCAGCAAGGAAACTTCAATAGAGAACAATTCTAATGTATTGTTTACAAATCAATTTCCCCTTTCAAATAGGCTGTTGGGAGAGTGGCCTAGCCAGGGCGAGCCTGCCCAGAGTCCCACACCTGTCACTCCTCACTTCCTAGCCAATGGCCACACTCTATTGATTCTTTAATCCTCTCTCTTTGAAAACCTGAGCCAGCTGATGCTCGGCAACTCAAAAGAAATTTCTTTCCTATAGAGCCCACCTCTACAGGTAGTGGTACACCCAGGGCTAATTCCCCCAGAGAAAATCTTAATTGGTTTATTGTGAATGAGCTGGTAAAGCTTGTAATGGTTTTCTCTAAGGTTGAAGAGAACCACGGCCCCCAAACGCCAGGCTGAATAAAACGATCTTTGAGGCCCCTTCAAACTAAACCTTAGAAAGACCAGAGAAAGACTCTCTAATGTCTGATGACACTAGAGGGTGAGAATTTGAATAAAGGACTATTAGAACAGGGCTTATCTCCCTCCTTGTCTCTCCCCCCGCCCGCCCCAACCTTGAGTGGCAGCTTCCCCAACAGGTTGATAAACTTCCTCAGCCTTAGGAGTACCGAGAGGCCCGAGTCATTTAAGTACCAAAGAAACCAAAGGTTGAAAAATCAAACAAAAACTTTTTATTTACACGGAGCATCTGAAATACAGAAAGTGTAAACTTTCAGATCATATACATAATAATAGAATAAACTCTTTATGTACAAAAATACATTTTCATATGAATGAAACATCTTGAATAAATTAAACTCCTATGGAGCGCCGCGGCTGAATAGCCCATGTCTGCTGCGCTGAGCCCTTCTCTATAGCACTAGGACGGTGCTGGAGGTCACGATCCATAATGCATGAAGCCCACTCCTTGTCTCTCCTTTTTAAGCCTTTTCATTGTATTGTCAGCCCGTTCAAACCAAATTTTCATGCTCGTTTTTCTTCATTAGAGTTCTACAAATTGTAAAATTGACTTTTCACCTCGTCTTCAGCAGCTGACCTGCCCCTTTGCTAACTCCTCCGGCAGTGGGGGCTCAGCTCAACGGCGCCACAAAGAAGGGAGTCTTGGGGAAGTTCACAAAGTGCAAAAGGGAAGGACGCAATGTGAAGGATTCTGCTAGGGGATGGAGAGGGCTAGGTGACTTAGAGCCCCGAGGCCGAACCCCAACCCGTGCTTCTCCCAGGATAGCTGAGCAGGCGGAGGATCCAGTCTTTAAGAGGCATCTCCACCCACCTACCCACATACACCCATCCATACCTGCTCTTCCACCCTTCCTCCCCTTTAGAGCTCAGGGGACCTCCCCGAGGTCACTTGTGACGTGCCCGCGTGCGTCAGAACGAAGGCTGTGTGTGGGCGCACCACAAGCCTGGCTAGCGATAGGGCACGAAACAGGGAGCGCCGTGGACTAAGTCTTTGGGCAGGCCGGGGAAGAAGAGGGGGTCAGGGTTCCCGTAGCCAAAGTCCTCGGAAGCTGCGGGGCTGCTGGGGTTAGAGAGAGGGGATGAGGAGCAGCAGGAGGAGGGTGGGGAGAACGAAGAGGAGGAGGAGGCTGCAGCTGGGGAAGCGCTGGAGAGCCATGATTCTCCATCGCTGCCCGAGCTGGGAGAGTCGGCAGGGTGGAGGTAGGCTGGCAGGAGCAGCTCCTTGGGGGGCCCTTGCAAGCACTGGTCAGCAAGACGCAGAGTCTCGGCCAGGGCCCAGATGTAGTTGTAAGCGAAGCGCAGGGTCTCGATCTTGGTGAGCTTGGTATCATCTGGGAAGGTGGGCAAAACGCTTCGAAGTTCGTCCAGGGCCGCATTCAGGTTGTGCATCCGGTTGCGTTCGCGATCGTTGGCCTTCACCCGCCGGGTCTTGCGGATGGTATGCAGCAGCGCCTCACTCCTTACCCGGCCGCGGCCTCGCCGTCTCTTGCGCTCCTTCTCTTCTTCCTCGTCCTCCCTCCGTCCTTCTCTCCGGCGCTGCTCGGAGGGCGGCACGGAAGCGGCGGCTTGCAGGAGCCCGCTGCTATCCTCCTCGTCCGTAAGAAAGCATGACAGGTCGCTGCTGTTTTCGAAGTCAGAGAGGTTGCTGTCCACCAAAGAGGCCATTCCTGGAGGGAAACAGAGAGGGAGAGAGAGAAAAGTTGTTAACGAGTAATCTCTTTTTCGGAGGGGAGAGGGCGAGGGAGGGAGGACAGGGTCGCTCCTTAGCGGTGGTGGAAGCTGCGCTCTTTTCAGGGCCCACTTACTTTTGGAGTTCGGAGTCCCGGCCCGACCCCTCCCCCTAAGAGAAGTTCCCTAGACGGGAAGGAAATTCAAAGTTCCCGGAAACTTCCGAGCTCGGCCGCCTAAGAGGGGCCACGCGACCACCTTGTCTCTGCTTCTATATCGCCTGTGATCAGCTCGTGTGAGCACTGAGTGTGGCACACGACTGGCCTCAGGACACCTTATATACCCTGAAAAACAATAGGTGCCCCCATCCCCTCCAGCTCTCCCACTCCCCCCCTCCTCACTGGGTTCCCCGCTCCCACCCCCCATCCCCACCCCCCACCCCCGCCTGAGAGAATGAATGGAGAGAGGCAGCAGGTCGGCCCCGTGCTGCACCCTGGATAATTTGCATAATTTATGCAGGCGGGGGTCGAGTCCCCCCTCCCCCTTTTCCCCTTGGTCCCCGGAGTGTGCCTATAATTACTGCGGGCCAATCGCAGAGCAGAGCGGCCGCCGGGCCACGTGAGTTATCTCCGGGCTTAAACCCTGATTGAGCTTCTTTAGCATGTTGGGAGGGGAAGGATTGTGAGGGTAAGGGTAGGAATCCCAAGGAGGTTAGGCTTGGGGGTGAAGGGAAGCATCCTCCTCCCCTCGAAACCTCCCTAAAGCCCCGCGATTCCAGGGCGCGAGGGTAAGGGGGTGGCACACAGAGAAGGATGGCCTTGCTACCTCCAGCAAAACTCTTAAGTTCACTGACGCGAGCTAGGACAGCTTGGAGAAAGGGTCTCCTACTCCTCCCTTTTCCTACAGTGCCTTGTCCTCTGGGGCCCATCGCCGATCCTGGATCGGGGCACAAAGGGACAGTGGCTTCGAATGTGAATCTACTTGGGGAGTAGAGCTGAAGGATTCATCCCGCCTCTCCCTCCACCATCCCAGCCACATCACACCGTACCACAGCACAGCACAACGCAGCACACCACACCAAAACGAAAAACAAAAGAAAACCTTCCTTCTGGCCCAGGGAGGAAGAGAAGGGAGCAATAGGAATCACCGCTAAACTTTTCGAATCTATTAGGTGCGTGAATCCTGCTTGACCTTTGTCAGAAGGGCTGCTGAACATCCCCTGCTCTGGGGCCTATCATTGCCTGAGAGAGTTGTGAAGGGGATGACTAAGGATAGTAATGATGTGTAATCGTTTAAAAGAACCATTTTCACAGGCGTTCAGAATCTTGCGTGAAGAGATTACGTCCCGAGGGACGCTGTTCCCATCTCCACAGTCTCTGAGGGGTAGATGCAATTATTTCTTGAGGCATAGAGAGAAAATATGCATGTTTCCCTCTTCGTCTTTGCTGCCAACCCCAAAGTGGTGATTTTGATAACTTTATACTGTGGGTTTTAAGTGTCTACAAAAACTCTGGGGAATACTTGTCTAAACCTCTTCTCTCTAGGGAGTCAGACTTCTCTCACGTTTTAGGATGTAATTGTCCCATTTCCCCAACTCGGGGGAGGGTCATACGATAGGGGAAGAATAACTTAGAGATCTTCTGCTCATCAAGGCAAAGCAGAATTAAGCTTGATGATGTCTCTAAGCTCTACATGGGCATTTCCCAATTAATTGCCTACGTGGTTTTAGCCACTTTGGATTATCTACTACAAATGTTAAATTCCCTACTGCCTTCGATGTCAAAGGAGTCACCGTACTAGTACTCCCCATCTCCAACACATCAGCTGTTGTGCACCGAGGTAACTGGAAACGAATTTTAATATCACCGAGAGCCAAACAATTAGCAGGGGAAATCTACTGCCCGTCTCTCTTCCCTCCTATTAATCCCACAGCCAAATAGAAATGATTTTTGGATTAGGCACTGCGCGATCAATTGAAATGGGTGTCCTTTTTACTAGTGCCGATAACTGATAGTTAACTGAGCCCCAAAACTATACTTTTCGAAATACTGGACAACAGAACCTTACCCACCCATTCGAAGTGTGCTTTTCTGTTTCCTGAAAGTTATAACCTGAAGTCCCAAACTGCTTTTGAAAAGTGAAGTGAACGAAGATTGAGAATTCAGCTTGAAATCACCACTGGCTACTTCTAGAGGTGGGTTTTGCTTGATCTCTTTTTGTTGTTGCTGGGTAGGTGGGGAAAAGGACCAGTGGGGATAGGTTAAAAAATTTCAAAATCTTGGCACTTCTTATTAATTTTGTTAGTTGCTTTATTTGTCTTATCCCCTGCTTCCTTTTGCTTAAATGGTTAAGGAGTCAGGGATTTCAGATTCACTTCTTAAGCATCCCTAGATTTTAAGAATGTTTTGTCTGGGTAGATTACACAGTCCCTCCGCCCCCACCCCCACAGATTTTGGGTTAGTTAAGGCTGTAAATCGACTCAAGTCTTTCAAAGGACATCTTGAAATAACTGTAACTGAAGGGAAATTATTTCTTATTTCCAAATAATTGCTACAAATATCTACATGTATTTTGTGTATATTGTATTTTGAAACCCATACTTTTTCTTTGAATCTTCTATATATGATTTTGAGCTCTAAAGTGTTCAAACACACACATATGTACATAGACACACACACTCACTGTTCTTATGCTCTTTCACTCTTGTATACATTCCTTATCCGTATTCCATCTCATACGTCAGTCAATCAATATAAAACAACTTTTAAGTACCTAATTTCTGCCAGACACTTTGCTAAGCCACAGGAAAAAAGCAAAAATAACTCCTGCTGTCCTCAAAGAACTTACATTCTAATGAGGGAGGAAAACGTGTCAATCAGAACATCGGAGATACATACAGAACAGATGGAAGGTAACTTTAGAGTGGATGATATTAGCAGCAGAGGGGAACCAGGAAGACCCTCCTGGAGGAGGTGCCATTGGAGATGAGTCTTAAAGGAAGCCAGGAATTCTCAAAGAAGTAGGAGAGAAGAACCATCCAGGCATAGCAAACAGGCAAAGCCAAATAGGAGATGGAGTGTTGTATGCTAGGAATAGCAAGTTGGCCAATGTGACTGGATTGTTCATTTCTTCCTCCTCCTCCTATTTTCCACCTCTTTGGGAGCTTAGATCTAGAGTTGGAAGGGACCCCAGAGGTCATCTGGTGTGATTCCTTTCATTTTACCGATGAGGACACAGAAGCCTAAGGAGGTTAGATGGCTTTCCCAAGGTAACAGGTAGTAGGTATCAGTCCTGCTAGTAGGTGCTGAACTGAGTTCCTTTGATTCCGTAGCCAAGACTGTTCCATTTTCTCTCTTTCAACGTGAGAATACCTTGCCATGCACATGGATTTCTCTTACTATATCCTTGGTCAGAGAATGGGATCTTGTAAAGGGCTCTCTTCTTATTCTCTTTAATTATATCCAGAATACAGTTTTAGGACAGCTGAATACCTTTAGTTTGATTGGAAAAGACAAATTATAAGGACAGGTCATTTTGGAAGGAATTCATCTTGTTACTGCTGACCATATATGTTGGAAAGGTATCAACTTATTGGCCTTGAAGAGTTATTTTAAGGTATTCACAATTTGAGTGACTGTTGGATCATTCTGCCTTAGCCACATACTCAGCCACATGGTTCAGAGGGGCCATCTGTAGAAGCAGGTAAGCAGGTCATTTCCCACATTCTATTCATCCCCAGGCTTCCATGATGAGAGTGAAAATAAGGGTGATCTCTGTGGTACTGGGTTTGACGTTGAAATCTTTTGTCCCCTGAAAACTATGCTAAAGATCTACTCCTTATATTGAGTAGTCATCAGATGACATTATTTCTGTGCTATATGGGACTTTGGGTGAGTGAATAGTGCATAACTTGTCACTTTGGTATCATATTTTAGTCACCTCCCACCCTCATCCATTTGATCCTCTCTAACACCAGGTGGGGGTAGATAGCACAAGTAAAATTTGCCCCATTTTGCAAATGAGAAAAGGTTTTTTTCCATATTGAACTAAAATATACCCCCTCTAAAGTCCTCTTCCTCTCCCCCAACCCATTGTATCTCTCTCTTAGTTCTCCCTCACGTTCCCAGGATCACATAAAATAAGTCTAATCCTTTTAATATATTTCAGGCCTTTACATATTTGATAATGGATATTAGATCCTACTAAGTCTTCTCTTTTCCAAAGAGAAAAAGCCCTGCTATTTAATCTTTTTTTTTCATATTCAACAATTCAGTTTCAGCAATCCTTTATCAGAACCTACTGTGTGCACAGCATTGTGTTAGGTGCCAGGGCTCCAAAAACAAAACACATAAAACTAAGGTCCCTTGTCTTCAAGAAACTTACCTTCTTTCATGGAGGCACATTATACTTAATAGATGACTATGTGCGGTAAGGAGAGTGAAACAGGGCAAGAGAGCCATCAGAAGAAATTTCCTTGAAAAATTTGAGAAGAGAAAGAACCTTGTCAATTACCAAAGAAAGACTAAAAAATAAGTAAAATGTGTGACTTTGGGCAAATTGTTTCACCTCTTAGAGCTACACTATATATGATAATGTATTCAGTTCACAAGATTGTCCTGGGGATTCAAGGAGAGAACGTGCACCGAACTCTTTGTTTCCCTCTATTGCTATTTTGTTAACTCCATGATGGGTGGATTGGAGAGGGGGAAAGGCAAGGAGGCAGAGAGACTATTTATGAGGCTAATGAGGGTGAGACTTGCCAAGGACCCAATGAAGAAGTGGTAGAGCTGGGCTAAACCTAGATCTCTTGATGCTCCTAGACTGCTCCACTTTGGATGAATGAGATGAATGAGATGAATGTAATGCATTACAAAGTTATGATTTTCTTATAAAAATAAATATGACAAACGATGCCTATATATGTACAATTAAAAAAGTGTTTTCAGGGTACTTTCACGTATACTAAATCATTTAATCTTTGTAGCAGGTAAGCAGAATTTCAGAATTTAAACTTCAGGGTTGTGAGGGAAAATGCTGTGCAAATCTTAAAGTATTATAGAAATATGAGTTATTGTATTTTTTAAATAAATGTGAGTTATCAATGAGGCATGACTAGATAAGTGTATGAAAAAAATCTGGTGGCATTAGTAAATATTAAGCTCAATGTTTAACAATATTATGAGCTCGAAATCAAGAAAGCTTCTATATAGGACCTTGAGTTATACTTTTGGAAGCATTGTGCCCAGGACTATGGAGGGGACAGTCCACTACATTCTTTATTGTGTTCACTTCTGGGTGGGGTCACTTTTGTGGAAGGACATTCATGGACTAGAGAATGGCTGGACAGGGTGACTAGGATGGTGACTAGCCTCAATGTTGTTCCATAGCGGGGAAATGTTGAATACACTTGGGTATGCAGGAGAATGAGAATAATAGTTCTTTTACAATTATTTGAAGACTTGTCATATGAAAGAGGTCCCCAAAGGACTCTATTAGGGTAGAAGTTGCAGAGAGACCAATTTTGGCTTAAAAGTCTGTCAGTCAATAAATTTGCCTACTACTACATAACAGATACTGTGCTAAGAAGGTGGGATTTTAGCTGGGACTTGAAGAAAGCTAGAGAAGCAAAGAGATATAGATGTGGAGGGAGAGCATTCTAGGCATGGGGTACAGCCAGTGAAAATGTCAGTAGTCAGGAGATGGAGTGTCTTATTTAAGAAATAGCAAGAATCCCAGGTTACATGGGGGACATTAAGACATAAGAAAACTGAAAGGATAAGAATGGAGTCAGACTATGAAGGGCTTTAAAAACCAGAGGATTTTTATTTGATTCTGGAGGTGGTAGGGAACCCCTGGAGTTTACTGAATGGAGAAGAGAAGGGGGGTGATGTGATCAACCTATATCAATTTGACATTTCAGTGGAGGATGGGCTGAGATGGCAGAGAGAACAACCTACAGGCTATTTTAACAGTCCACATCCGCATCAAGATGGTGATAGTGTCAAGAGGAGAAAATAGGTTGTATTTGAGAAATGTTTCAAAGGTAAGATTGATAGACCTTGACAGTGGAGTAGATATAAGTAGGAGAGAGAGTGAGGAGTAGAGGATGACAGTTAAGTTACCAGCCTGGATGAGTTAGAGGATCCTGGTGCCTTCAATAGTTATAGGGAAGCTAGGAAGAAGGAAGCATTTTGGACATGTTGAGTTAAGATGTCTCTAAGGCATCTTCTTTGAGATGTCCAGTAGGTAGCTGGAGATGCAAACCTGGAAGTCAGTAGAAAGGTGAGGTCTGGATAAGTAGATTTGGGAATCATTGGTATGGAGATGTTAATTGAATAGGAAAAGCATCCTAATAATTAAAGCTAATCAAAAATGGAATGGGTCCATAGATTTAGAACTAGAAAGAACTTGAAGTTGACTTAAAATCTGTAAGTTCAACTTCCTGACTTTATAGACCAGGAAACTGGGGATCACAGAGTTTAAGGAACTTGCTTAGGATCTCATAGCCAGAAGTGTCTGAGATGGGATTCACACCCAAGTTTCCATGATTCCAAAGACTAGTCCTTGGATCATTAGGCCATGTCACCTCCTTTGGTGTAGTGGATACAGAGATATACAAATCAGGACTCTGGTTACCAGCATTCATGAGAGTCTTGGAATAGAAATGAGGAGTTCTGTGACCTCTGCTTGACTCTGTTACTAATTTATATAGTATCCTTGAAGAAGTCATTGACTTTTTCAGAGTCTCAGCTTCCTTCACTGTAGAATGAGGAGATAGGACAAAATGGTTATTAAGGTCTCTTCCAACCTGAAGAACCTATGATTTTTAGGAACTCACCCTCTTTTTAGGGTCTAGCTCTACAAAAGGGAGTATTTCACGGCATCTGTGATTTCAACAGTGGGATCATTTCTGCTAATGGCTTGACTGTTGACTAGGAGCCCATCTTAATAAATGCTTTTCCTGAGGATGAGTAGTTGACAGGTGACATCATGTAGTGGCCAGCCTTCTGGGGGTGAGTCTCTCTGTCCTTTGACCATCAGGTACATGATCTGTGACCAGAATCATCCATACTTGAAGCTTTTCCAGATTATAAGACACACATCTGGCACCTCTCTTGAACAACCTTTGATATCCCAGGGGTATCTCCATACCAAGGTGAGGTTTCAGGGGAGGAATTTACTTATGGAACATGAAGTAAATATGAACAAATATAAAAAAAGGCAACACTGTTCTGTTTCAGGGTACGACCATAAATGTATATGGCTCTGCAGCTCCAGGAAGAAAAGGTCAGTTCATAAACAGATCCCAGGACTCTTAGTGAGAAAATTTGAATATTAAATGCTCACATTGGTCAGGCAGTGAATAAGCATTTCTATATATATGTGTATACACACATACATATACATATCCACATATCTATCTGACTATCTATCTGTCTGTCTGTCTGTCTATCTATATCTGTCTTATCTGTCTGTCAATATCTATCTATCTATCTGTCTGTCTGTCTATTTATCGACTGTCTGTCTATAACTATCTATCTATCTGTCTGTCTGTCTGTCTATCTATCTATTTATCTGACTGTCTGTCTATATCTATCTGTCTATATCTATCTATCTATCTATCTATCTATCTATCTATCTATCTATCTATCTATCTATCTATCTATCTATCTATTTATCGATCGATCTATCGATTGATGTATTTATCTATCTGTCTGTCTATAGCTATCTATCTATCTATATCTATCTATCTATTTATCATTCTATCTATCTATCTATTTATCAATCAATCAATCTCTCTCTCTCTATCTATCTATCTATCTGCTTGTCTATCTATCTAGATCTGCATATAGCTAGGAGTTTCACAAGCCTTCATGGTAGATGCTATTGTTATCTCCATTTTTAGTAGCTGAAGAAACTGAGGCAAACAAAAATTAAGAGAGTTGCCCAGGGTAACACAGCCATCAAGTGTCTGAGGCCAGATATCAAGTCAGGTCTTCCTGATTCCAGGCCCAGTGCTCTGGTCATTGTACCACCAGATACCTCAGACAGAGAAAGCCAGTACAATAGTATACTAGAAAAAAGATTCTCAGACCCTATTGAAATTCCTAGTATTTCTGTGTCACCTGCTTTGTCCTTAATTGGCCCTGTGAGATTGGCAGACAGATAGCATTATGCTGTTTTTACAGATGGGAAAGTTGAGACCCAGAGGGAGGTCGTGCCAGTTTTTAAAGTGGTGTAGCTGGAACAGTTCATAATAAGAGCTAACATGTACACAGTGCTTATGATTGTGCCAGACCCTGTGCTAAACATTTGATAATTATTATTTCATTAAGCCCTCACAACAGCTCTGGGAGATAGGGGTTATTATTCTCTGGATTTTATAGGTGATGAAACTGAGACAAACAAGCCAAGTGACTTACTCAAGGTCACGCAGCTCATTAATATCTGCGGCCAGATTTGGACTCAGATCTTTGTGATGCCAGGTCCAGCGTTCTATCAACTGCACCACCCAGAAGACAGGTCTTTTAAATAAAAACACATAACTTCTTCTTTATAGCTGGCTTCCTATCCTAGTGGTGTTGGAGGGATATCAGAGTGTATTAAGACACTGCAAGTTATAAATGTTTTAAAAATTAAAACTAATTTTTGCCATATATTATATACATATACATACATACATACATACACATGTATGTATTTGTTGAGTTGTTTTACTTATGTCTTCCTCCTCATGACCCCATTTGGGGTTTTCTTGGCAAAGACACTGAGGTTTGCCACTTCCTCCTCTAGTTCATTTTGCAGATGAGGAAACTGAGGCAACCAGGGTTAAGTGACTTGCTTGGGGTCCTTAAGAAGTTTTTTTGGGGGTGAGGGGGGAAGGCAAGGTAATTGGGTTTGAGTGATTTGCCCAAGGTCACATAGCTACTCATGTCAAGTGTCGGAGGTTGGATTTTTACTCAGGTCCTCGTAACTTCAGGGTCAGTGCTCTATTCACTGTGTCATCTACCTGCCCCTCCTTAAGAACTTTTCACGCATGTGGTTAATAGTCTAAATTATGCTTAATGCTAAGTGTACAAATGTTATAATTTGATTGGATGAGAGCTGGGAATGCTAGAAAGTGTGTTTCCAATGTTGAGTGATGGTGGAAATCATTGCCACAAAACCCAGCTAACAATTATTCCACAATGCCAGCATTTTAATTCTTAGACAATTTACATGTTCAATTTGGTTGGTTTCTCTATCTTTGTTTTAGAGAGAGGCGTAAGACGCAAAGGATGCTTGGAGATTTTACAAGGCTGAAGATGTACCTGATTTCATGTGTGTTGACATGGAAGCAAAAAATAATAATATTCAGAGAAGAAAGGCAAACAAACAGGAAAACAGTCTGGCCCATAGGAACTAAAATTGAGGACAATGTATTATTTACATAATTATGCTTAGACGTGTTTCATTTCATTGAATATTCATATAAATATGCATTTCAGTTTTAGAAATGAGAAACAGAGACTACGGCTAGGAGTATAGAAAATAGAAGCAACTCTCTATTTTCTTTACTGATAATCCATGACAGTTGTGGCAGGGAGAAAAAAAGGACAAAAAATGAGGCAGGAGGGTGGAGACAGAGGGTGTCTTTCAGTAACAGAGCAAGGAAAATGGCAAATTATCCATGCTTTACACAAATCCGTGTAGGCCCTCAGCCCCTCACCCCGAATCATACAGTGCTGGCCATGTACACATTCCACCTAGTGTATTTCTGCATGAATATACTAGTCCATTGATGAGCAATGTGTTTTCTTGGTATGTATTTATCATGTTTATTGGGCTAACCAAATGCACCTATGTAACTCTTAACAAGCATGATTTAAATTCTGATCCATAAGAATTAACTTCCCCCAAAGGCAGGGAGATTTTCTTTTAAATGATGTGCTTCATAGACTTGTATTTATTAAATACTTGGAATGTGCCCAGACCTATGCTTGGGTATGGGGTACAATGTATGCGTTTTGGGGGTGACAGATGTGCTACTTCCACACATGATCCTAGTTGACAGAAAGATCTTAAGTGTGTTTGTGGCTTGGGCAAATGTAGGGGCCACACAATGTCTTTTTTGTGCCTGAAGGAGAGAGAATAGAAGAGCCAAATGGAGCTGGATGCAAGGGCCGTGTGGCTAGAGCAAGCTGAGCAGCCCTGAACTTTAAAACCTCAGAGAGAGGCATAAGGTGCTTTCCCTGAGGAGACATGCAGACCTTCCTGATTACAACTGTGGGGTCAGTTTACATTTCATCTGCTAGAGGCTAGGAATTGATCCAGAAGTCTTTACAATGGCTATTGATCTTTGGCCTAATGGAAAAGTTCTTGAAGTTAAATTTTGTCCCAGGGTCTAACACAAAAGGGCCCCCTCCCTCTGTATAGATGCGCAACTCAGAAGTAATGCTGTTTCATTGAATTAGGAAGTGGGGTTCTTTTGGCCAAGTGACTTTATCATTACCCATTTCTTATTTGCGTACTCTTGAAAATATCTTTGGCAAAGAACTTTCAATTTTGAACTGTTAGGAAAATTTCATGGGTGTTTTGTGGATCATTGGTTTTCAGAGAGCTGGAGCATATTTCCTTAGACCATAGCCGTGTAAAAAGGAAAAAAAAATTTGGTAGTGAAATGAGTCTCAGCGAATGATACTTTGCCATAGCATTCAACCACTGATTGATGCAAAGAATTAAGAAATCATCATATCCACGCACAATGGAGAAATGGTTGAACTGTTTTCCTCCTGCTTTTCTGTACCTTAACGTTTTGCTATATAAATTAATGCTTGGCTTGAATACAAATACATTTTGTTTGTCGTAATTAAAATGTTTTAATGAGACAACCATAAAATCAACCATTAATTATTTTATTTCAAACACTTCTGCTTTCTTTTGAACCAGGTCTATTTAGAAATAGTTTAGAGAGGAGCCTGCAGTTTTATTCTTTCCTCTGTATTATACACAGGAGTGGAGAAGTCATTTATAAATAATTACACAATGTTTGGGGTCTTTGGGCTTGTATAATATATCAAAGCGATTAGTACATGTATTGTTCCATTGTAAATGCTTTTTTTCTCCTTTTCGTCTCACTTGCCTTGTCTTCTCTCCAAACCTTTTTCTGGAAACCTTTTGTCTTCTTCATTCTTTCTGCTTGTTACAGTCCAGGAGCATTCTTCTTATTCAAACACTCGCAGCAGGAGCAGAGAAAGAAAGCTACTTCTGTCACATCCTAAGTTTTACCATCACTTTCTGGCATTTTCTTTTCTTCTAGTTTTCCCAGACTGCTAATAGGCAATGAAGAATTATAACGTACATGAATTATTGTACTATCCCTTGGTGTTATCCTCTTGAATTGTGGGGGTGGGGGTGAGAGTAAAAAGTCCCCTTTTCTATGGGCTTAAGGGAGGGATAAGAGTGAGCCAGAAACAATATATTTATAACTTCGCATCTCTTTTGAAAGTTAATGGTCCTCACGCCCACACTCCATTTTTTTCTGCCTCTAAGAATTCATGTCTAACGTATTTTGCTCTGGCTCCTAAGAGTTGACATTTGTCTGTTTTCTTTTATGAAGGACATAAAGCCTCTATAGCTTGAAGGATATCTCCCTCTTCACAGGACTGGGCTGAATGTCACTCATTTCTCAGCTCTTATCATTTTAGAGGGTGAAAAGCTTCATACACATGAAAACTGATATACTTAAGGGGAAAATGCTAAAGAGTGTCACCATCTCTTGCTTCTTTGGGATTTAAACTGTGCTCTGCCATGGGGTAGTTTAAGTTTACTACCCCTATTAACTGATAGAGATAATATTTTTACAAGATAGTTCCAGTTCACTAACGGGAAAAGATGGATTCCCTTAGAGGAAGAAGTCGCCTCATGAGGAAAACTCAAGTCAAGCGAGGAGCCCAGTACTCTACAATTCAGACAGAGGCTTCTCCAAGGAGACCTATCTCTGTGATAGGATTAGGCTTGCACGAGATAGGATTGCATTTCGGTCATAAGCCACGTGAGAAAGTGAAATAATTTCAAAAGTGCCAACAAAACTAATCCTTGTTATCCAGCAGGAGAAATCACTGTGCCCATGCGGCAAAAAATACACTTCTCTGCAGGATTTTAGCACTGACTTCTTAGAGGTGGGATTTGTCAACTCCCTGGAAATCCCCAGAGTTTACAAAACAGGAGAGAAAAATTAGGGAGGCAAAGATTTCTTCATGATGCCCATTCTTTTGGCCAGGAACTGACCTCTCCTTATAGGCACTGGAGTGAAAATGACAGAGTAAGTTTTGATAACAAACAAAAGAGCAAAGCTTTGAAGGCTGCCATATTTACACATCTTTATTAGTAGGAATTTTACTTACACCAAAGATATTTCTGATCCTGACCAAAAATTTCCTCTTCCCCCTTCTGCTGCTACTGCTAATGGGAATCACCAATTGACTGTGTACCTACTTTTAGTAACTAAATGCCCCTTAAATGGAATTGAATTGCTTGAAGAAATTCTTGATCTGTTCAATTATGGTGAAACTTGAGAAAATCTACAATTATTTTGGAAACTTGCATGCTTTGGATTCTACTGAAAAAAATTGATGAACAAGTTTTAAGTGATGTGTGAAGGGGGGAAAAAATCAGCTGGCCTTAGGCATGAGGAAAAAAACCAAACCAACAAACCAAACCAACCCTGAGAGTCTATTTCAAGGTAAGATTAACCAGTTTTCACTTGGAGGCCCCTTTCCAGTTCTAGAGACTTTATTTTGCTACTTTTCACTCTCTTCCTTCCCCTTCTCTTTCCCTCCTCACCCCCTCCTCCTTCCTTTCCTCCTCTTCCCTCCCTCCTCCCCTGTGCCATGTGTAACATTTAGCAATCTGTCAAGACTCCAAGCGCGTTTACATATGAAGGGCCCGCTCTCGCCCAACATTGGAAACCCGGTGAATGGACATTGCTGCCATCACTTCTCCGCAGAAGGGTCCTAGACGAACTAGGATGGATTTGCCCCCATTTGCATAGCAGGTGCTGCTTCTTGTCCATTCTTACTTAAAGAAGTTTTAATACGGGATAAATTACCAGGAATTAGGAACAGGCATGAGGGAGAATAAAAGAACTGTGTAGTCAGTCTTATTACAGCCTGGCTTGGGAGGAGTGGAGGAGGGAGGGAAGATATTAAGGAAAATCAAATTAAAAAGTCTCTTAACGCCTTATGGGGCTATAGGGAGGAGGTGGAAATCCTAAAAGGAGGAGGAGAGGGCGGGGGAAGAAGAAACTTTAATCAATTTGCTTTAAAATTCAGTTTTGTATCTAGTAAACCAATAAACCCGAAGACAGTAATACGATTACTGGCCGAAGATCTTTGAGTCAGAAAGTCTTGGTAGGAGTTTAAATTGTTAATCCGCATAATCCATCCGCTACGTTGTACAAGTACTGAAGCCACAGGAGATTTTATTTTCTTCTTCTGGTCTTAAAGAAAAATCAGGCGAGGCAAAAATAGGACCATTACTTGTGAATGATAATGAATTCTTTACTTCAGTGCGCCAATTGTGTCTCAGGGCTGCTGCTCCCGGTTCGCTCCTTCTCTGCACCCAGGGCTCCCCCTTCATCTTAGTCGGATAGGGGGGTGGGGATGGGGGAAGGCAGAAAGCTCATGCTTACAACAGCTATGGAAACCAATTCCTTTGTAGCTGCTCAGGCATTAGGTCTTTGGGATCTGAGGTTTGATTTCTTCTGTTTGGAAACCTCTGAAAAGCTCAGAGCAGGCTGGAGTTTGAGAGAGAGAGAGAGAGAGAGAGAGAG
>CM053598.1:201239554-201253001 GCA_028646575.1 Pseudocheirus occidentalis
TAATCTCATCAGTTCCCAGGGATTTGATTACATCAATTTATCCAGCTTCAATTTCTTGGCCTCCAGTCTCACATCACCAATTGCTTTTTGAACATCTTGAAGTAGATGTCCCACAGTCATCTTAAACTCAGCATGTTCAAAACTAAATTTATTACCATTCCCCCCAGACCTTTCCTGTTATTGTCAAGGGTACCACAATCATTCCAATCGCCCAGGCTCAAATCTCAGTGTTATCCTCATTTATTCCCATGAATTCACTTCCCAGAGATTCAATCTATTGCCAAATCTTATTACTTCTGCTTTCACGATATCTCTTTTATAATCACCCTTCTCTCCACTTACACAGCCATAAGCATAACTTGGACTCTCATCACCTTTTCCTGGACTATTGCAATAACCTTCCAACTGTTTTCTATTACCTGACTCCACTCTACCTTTGTAGTCTTCTTATAACTTATTTTCCTTGACATACTCTGCATCTCAGAAATACTAGCCTGCCTGAAGTTTCTTGAACACAAGACAATCTCCTGACTCCATGCCTTTGTATTAACTGTCCTGCATGTTTGTGATGACCTGCTCCCTCACTTCCAACTCTCGAATTCCCTGACTTCCTTAATGACCCAGTTCAAATCCCATTTACTCCATGAGACCTTTCCTCATCCTCTAGCTGCTACCCTCTTCAGCTATCAATGTGGCTCCCCTTCACTCACGACGTATCTTGTACCTGCAAAGCTGTGTTTTGATTCCCCCATTAGAACATAAGCAACTTGAGGAAAAGAATTACAGTTTTGCCTTTCTTGTATTCCTATCACTTAACACAAAGTTAGTGCTTAATAAACACTTGTTCAAACCAGAACATTGTACACAGTCATGGTAACATTGTGTGATGATCAACTATGTTTGACTTAATTCTTCTCAGCAATATAATGGCCCAAGTCAATTCCAAAGGACTCATGATGGAAAATGCTATCCACATCCAGAGAAAGAATTGATATAATCTGAATTCAGATCAAAGCAAAGTATTTCACCTTTTTTAGGGGTAGTTATGGTTTTTTCCCTTTTGTTCTATTTCTCTTTATAACATGAATAATGTGGGAATATGTTTTACATGATGGCACGCATCAAATTATCAAATTACTTGTCATTTTGGGAAGGGGGAGGAAGGAGGAGGGAAGGAAAAAAATTTGGAACTTAAAATCTTTCAAAAAAATGAGTGTTGAAAATTATCTTTATATAAAATTGGATAAATAAAATATTATTAATTTTAAATGCTTTCTCTCTTGACTCTTCCATAAGCATATTGACTTAATCATCCTTGACAATAAGAATTTGCTCCACCAAATTCCCCATGTCTTCTTCAAATAAACAATGTCTCTTAAACTTTACCTTAACCATGATTCAGTGAGATCAAAGAGTAGAAGTTGCAGAGAATATGCTCAAGGTGAGGACTGTGTAAAAATCATGAATATGATTTAATGCATAATCTCTATGCATTAGTATACTGTTACATGAGAACAAATGAATGAGAAAAGTTATAAAAGGCATGTTTGAAGAGAAAAGGCTAGTCATGTAAGAACAATGAGGGCTAACAGATGCTCATCCCAAGGATGACAACTGATATCCATGAAATTTTTAAAGACCCAGAAGAGAATGTGGAAGCATAGTTTTAAATCTCTTTTAGTTCAACTAAAAATACCTCTAAATCCAAAGGGGCTTAAAAGCATAACTTGCAAGTTCTCACATGTAAATAACTATCTCCCTCCTTTTCAAACTGCCTTGTTTATGTGCAAGGGTCAGTTGTAGTTCTCTCTCTCCTCTTCCTTCTGACTTAGATTTCAAGAAGATTTCAAGGATTCCTGGATCTCCCCCATCATCTCCAAGGCCCCATGTTTGACTATATGATCACTTTCTCTTCAATGTCAGTTTCTTCACTATGTCACTGATAACCAAGAGCCCACTGTGTCACCAAAAGACCTCTATCTCTAAGGGAAGAACTCATAGAAACTTGGGAGTCCCTTTGATAAGCAGGCTACATCACTGACATGCTTTTGACACTGTCACAAGAATGGAGAGTATAGGAGGAGGCAGGTTAAAAAGATTAAAAGATGATTCATCTGTGTTTCGCAGAGGTCAAGACAGGTGACCCCACTTGAATCCATCAAGTTAGAGACCATTTCATTTTTTAAAAATAATTTTGAATGCCTTTTGCTTTTACATCATAGTCTGGATATTATGCCCCCAAATTAAAAAAAAATTAAAGAAGGGGACAGGGAACAATCATGATATCATAGATTCGCAGCTAAAGGAGACCTAAAGGGCAATCAAGTTCAACTCCCTCATTTTATAGGTAAGAAAATTGGAGCTTACAGTGATGTAGTGACTTGCCCAGCCAAGGTCAAGAGCTAGTAAGTCTCTGAGGCAGGATTTGAATTCAGATACTTCCTGACTCCAAGTCTAGTTTTCTAGGTAATACACCGTCTGCTCAACTAGCACAACTTCCTCTTCTTACAAAGAAGGAAATTGAAGTCAAGACAAGAGACCTTTTCAAAGCTCCACAGATAGCACATACCAGAGCCAAAACTGAAAAACAAGGTCTCTCATTCCAAAATCTAGCATTCTCTCCAGAGTGCCATGCTGCCTCAAGAGAGCTAAAGCAAATTTGAATGTTCTGAATACTGAGATCATGACTGGCCGGTCAGTGTTTGGGTTTCACACTTCTTCAGAATTCCTTTATCAATAAGGTTATGCAGTTCATTCGCTTCTATCTGTGGGTGGGAATTACCCCTCTTTTAGAGGCTGTGATTTAGGACCAGAAGATTGGAGTTTGAGATCTTCAGCAATACCACTTGCAAGTTCTGTGTCTAGCAAAGTCAACTCTCTAAGTATCATTTCACTAAATAGGGGTAATAATAGTTGACCTGTCAAACTCTCTCTTCAGAGAAAAGAGCAAGGTCACTGGTCAGGGCTAACCCTAGGCGAGATGTAAGGAAAATGCTTAGCAAAAATTTTAAGTGATATTGTAAGGTGTGAGTTACTATTGGAAGACATATATCCCCCATGGTTAACATATTATTCATATTTTCCTATTCATTGCATGTTGAACTTTAATCAGAGCTAAGACAATGATGTTTCAGGTTTCCTGAAACAACCACACACTTTTTTCTAAGTGGTGATTTCACCAAGAACTTCCCTGATTGAAATCTTTGGTTTTTTTCCAAAGGAAATGTAAATAAAAATTAGTCTTCTTCATTATATGCAAAGAGGAAAAAAATTCCTTGAAAATTAGTTACCCTTGTACTTTTAACCACCAAGAGTAAAGACCATCAGTATCTGAATCTGTCTGGATAACAGAAGTTTCGAGTATTTTCTTCAATTCAACAATTCTTTACGAAGCACCTTTATTTTTCCTTTTCTTTTTTTCAGCTTTAATATAAAATTGTATTTTTCCCCAACCACATATTAAAACAATTTTAAAGTTTTGAGTTCCTAATTTTATCCCCCGTTCTCTCCCTCCTCCCTGCTTCCCTGAAATGGTAAGCAATTCAATATAATTTATACATGACAAAGCACCTCTATTAAACATAAAAGATGCAACATGTCTTAAAGGAATATCTGGCCTGCCTGGAAGCTGGACAACTTTATTTAAGCCCTATCTCTAACCTATACTGGCTGTGTGACTGAGGGTAAATCACATAATCTCTGTCTATCCCAGATAAATCTCTAAGATTATAAATTATAGATGAGTTGTCCATCTGTGCCATTGAAGTCATTTTTGTGCAATACATATGTATTAAAATACATTATTACAAATATACACATGTATATATACATATTATGGAAGAGATAACTAAGGCAAAGAGCAGAGAAAAAAATTTAATGGTGTTAATTGGCAAGTTGCTAAGAGTTCTAAGTAGTGGGTTGCTGGTAAATATTTGACTACTGGGTCTGAGGGAGGAAGGAAAACATACATAAGACACTTGCCAATAAAAGCTAATGCTGAGAATTTAACAGTTGGCTCCCATGAAACTGTTTCAGCTGACTCCAACACATTCCTAGACCTACACCTCCATGATTTACCTCCCATAATCATTCCTCATAATTGTGTTATCTTAAAGTCACACAGTCAGACAGAAGAGTTCTCAGAGATCATGGAGTTCAAACCAACAGATGAATAAAGGCAGTGTGGTGCAGTGGAAAGAGGTCAGGCCTCAGATGCAGGAGAATTTGCTCTTCTCTGGGTTCTTCTCCCAGAAGAACTCCCTGCATCATCTTGTGCACATTACTCTCTGGAACTCAGTTTCTCCTCTCAGTTTCTGTGAAATCAGAAAGTTGCACAGTGGAGTCTCTGGCTCTTATGTGACTCTGTGAGTGATAGGAGGGTTATGGTTGAAGCAGAGTATAGCAACAGAGAGATTGGAGATTCATATCAGCACCTATCTGCAAATCATTTCACTTCTCTGGGTCTCAGTGTCTTCATCTGTCAAATGAAGGTGTTGGACCAGAAGGCCTCTAGGTTCCCTCCCAGCCCTAAATCTATCATCCTGTAATCTTAAGCTTCTAAAGAACCAAGTCCTGCATGTGAAAATAACAGGCTAGGAGCCTCAAAGCAAAAGCAATGAATGTAATGAGATACTACTGTGCTGAAAGGAACAATGATTACAATTAATTCAGAGAAGCATGGAAAGACTTATACAAACTGATGCAAAGTAAACTGACACAAAGCTGGGAAAATGGAGTGACTACAACCCAGTGGATTCATCATTGTAAATGAATACCACACCCACCACCAGCAACAGCTACAACATCAACAAAAACCTTTTTATAATGAACAAGTTTGTCACTGAAGAAGAGATGAAAAAACGTACTGCCATTCCCTTCTTTGCAGAAGTGGGAACTATGTAGGAGTAGGAGGAGGAACACATACCATGGTAACCTGTTACATATTTAGGCCAGGCTTATTCTTTTTTTTTATTGCTTTTTGGAGGGTAATTGGGATTAAGTGACTTGCCCAAAGTCACACAGTAAATATGTCAAGTGCCTGAGGTCATATTTGAACTCAGGTCTTCCTGACTCCAGAGCCGGTGCTCTATTCACTGTGCCACCTAGTGGCCCCAAGGGTTATTTTCTTCTTCAAAAAGTACTGAAACTGCCCTTCAGACCTAAGTAACTAATAGTTCAGACCATCAACATAGTTTATTGATAGCCTGAACAAAACAAAACAAAACAAAAGCCAAGACATGAGGAGTTCTAGCTGCTCCTTCAAATCTGACAAGTAAACCTGACCACCATGGGCAACAGAGAGAAAAGCAGCCTATGCTCAGTTGAATGAAGGCCGTTATCCTGCTGGAATGTCCTTTCCCTGTTGTGAATGTTCTTCTGTTATGACTAAGTAATCCTTTTATTAACTGCCAGATGTTTTGAGTATCTCATTTCTTTTAAATCCCAAATCCGAGGTATCATACAGGTGTGGGTCAAGCCTGCCTCCTACAATATATGTAAAACTGCATGTACAGTTAGACGCAATTGAAAAGTTGACTGGTTTCATTGAATTTTTTAAAAAATATTTTATTCTTTGTTATAGAAGATGGCTCCCTGGGTTGGGGGGGAAGGGAGAGAGGGAAGGAGGGAGAGAGGGAGAGGGGAGAGGAGGGACGAAGAGAGAGAAAGAAAGAGACAGAGACAGAGAGAGAGACAGAGAGAGAGACAGAGAGAGAGAGAGAGACAGAGACAGAGACAGAGACAGAAATTGAGAAATATTTCTATGATCTATGGATATCCATTACATAGATACCAAAATATTCATAACAACACTTTTGTGGTAGGATAAAAAACTGGAAACAAAATGGATGTCCATCAGTTGAAGGATAGCTGAACAAACTGTGGTATATGAATGTAATGGAATATTATTGTTCCATAAAATACAATGAATATGAGTAATATAGGAAACATTGGGAAACTTGTATGAAGTGATTCAGAGTAAAGAAAACAAGAGTCAAGACAACAGTATACACAATGATCATAATAACGTAAAGGAAAAGAACGTTTTAAATGCCAGAATTCAGATTAATAGAGTGGCCAATCCTGATGTCAGACAACTGGCATTGGGACATATTTCTGGGAAGACCCAGAAAAGAAAGTTCTCACCACAAAAGTTTTTGGCAAATGGTTCAACATTAAAAATGGATATGATTCTATCAGCTTGACATTAAACAAGATTCAATACTATTTACTTTGCCACTGTATACAAAGGATTATGGGACTTTTCCATCTGATTTGCAGTTAAAATCTCTTATGTAAGGCTTTTGCCATTAGAGTTTTTGCTCTTTGAGAACAGGGACTCCAGCTTTCTTGTATGTCTATCACAGCGCTTAGCACAAGGCTTAACTCAAAGTTGTTGTTACTGGTTTTCATTCATCTATTCACTCTTCCCAGTACAGAGGCAGTGGCCAACTGAATACTTGGTCAGATTTGTTTTACATGACCATTCTCTTTGCTACCAAAGTGGAGGTGGGGTAGGGGATGGTTTTTTTTTCTAGTATCACTGATCTTAAAAGGACTTAGACATGGCTTAAATGTAGGCTCAGGTTAGGGAGAGATGGCTGACAAAGGGGTGGGGATAGGGCAGTATTTCTTGACTTCACTATTATAAGTGGCTCCTGACCTCTCTTCCTGATTCCAGTCTTATCCTCTATACAATCCAGACATTCCTACCCAAGTTCATCTTCCTTATTCACTCTAATTATGACTCGTCTACCCAAAGACCTTTAGCGGTTCCCCCTTTTTTGACTAAGTATAAACTCCTGATGCTGGCACCCAAGAACCTACACACTTGTGCTCCAACCTACCTTTCCAATCTCATCTTAGTACTCCCTTTAATCTCCTTTACACATTGAACTCTTCTCCTTATCTCACTTTCACTTTGCCCTCTCCTAGCTTTGAGATTTTTCATCCTCTTTTCCCTGGAACTTATGTCTCCCAAGTTGTTAAAATGCCTTCTTTCAAAGTCAGACTCTCTCTCTATCATGAAGCCTTTCGCTTCCCAATCTGCAGTTGAAAGTACTTGAGAAGGGAGGACCCTTCTCAAGTGTCTCTTACCACGTTGGTCCCTAGATCTTCCCTTTGCACTTACAATATCATTCTCTCCCTTGTACCATTTTTATTTTAGCATTTTTCCTCCCCTGCTCCCTGGCCTCATGCCATTAGATTGCAAGTTTCTTAAAAAGTTATCTATATCCTCAGTACCAAATTTTTTGGAGCTCAATGTTTGACCATTGCTGTAGAGAACTCCCACATGGAAACCACCACCACTACCACCCTGGAAGTAAATCACTAACTATTTTGCATATTAGGAGCTCTGAGAAGTTAAGTGACTTTCCTGAGGATCACCTAACCAGCATATGTCACAAGTAGAACATGAACCCACAGGTCTTCCTTACTCTACTTTTCTAGATTATTCATTTTACCATGCTGCTTTATGTACAGAAGATGTTTAGTATCTGTTGATTGAACTGATATTGGTTTAAATCCTAACTTTTATTATGTATATCACTTTGAACGAATAAGTTTATAACTTTAAACATCAGTTTACTCATTTGCAAAATGAAGGTATGAACCAGATGAACTTTAAGGTCTCTCCTAGCTCCATATCTACCCTAGCTCCATGTCTATGATCTTACAATTCTATTAAATAAATTTCAAGGTGCTCCCCAAAACCCTCCTCTACCATTTGGGTGTTTTTTGAAATTTCTTTCTCACACTCAAGACCTTTTCATTCCACAGGCAACCAGAACTGATGAGTACCAAGAAGTTGGCATAAAACTTGGCACACATCTTACTATAGAATCATCTAAATTGCATCAGAAGGCTGACACCAGTAAGCCACTGTGAATAAAATGCTTTCATTGAACAGCTCTTTTCCAATAAAGAGGAGGGGTTTCAATAAGTCATTGTCATTACCCTCCTTGAAGCCAGGCAGCTCTCAACACTCATGACTCATTACATCCTCCTCAATATACTGTTTTTATACTGTTTCCAATCACATGAACACCACACACACATGCATGCACACACACACACACACACACACATACATGAAATGCCTCCTTGATTCTTCTCTTTGTCCCTAAATCCTAACCATCCTTCAGGATCTACCTTGACTCAAGCCTTTTACACCCAGAATTCACCCGTAGGATAACAGTTTCAAGTTCAATTGTTCTCTAATCGCTAACTATACAAGTCTTATCATACCCATTAGACCAGAGGTCCTTGAAGACAGGTCTTGTTCTGCTCTTCATTCTCTCCACCTTGCTCCACAGGACCTAGTCATCTCCAGCCTCTCACCTTTCTTGATGCTGTTGATCACCCTCTTCTCCTACAGGTTTCTTGTCCTTACCTGCATGATTGTTCCCTCTCAGTTTCTTCCAAGTACCACCCCTTAGGCATGTGTCCCTCAAGGTTCTCTCCTAAACCTTCTTCTCCCTTTGCAGCCTCTCGGTGATAGAATTAGCTCCTATGAATTCAATGATCATTTCCATGTAGAAATATGGTAAACCAGTTCCACTCTTTTTCTTGCATTGTTGTCCCACATCGCTAATTCCCTACTGGACATTTCCCCTGTCTGTCTCCTTAGCATCTCAAACAATATATCTCATTGTCTCTCTTCAATCAACCTTTCCTCCAAATTTTTCTATATCTCTTCAGGCAGAAATTATCTTTTAATCACTGAGGTGATTGTATGTTAAAGTCATTCTTAAGGCTTAAGTTTCCCTTAGCCCTTTTGACTATCCACTCAGCAAGTTTTAACAATTCTACCTCCAAAACCCATCATTTCTGTTCCTTCCTCCCCACTCAAGCAGCTACCATCCTAGTTCAGGCCTTTATCACCTCCCACCTGGACAACTACAATATAGTCCTAATTGACTTTCCTCCTTTTAGTCTCACCCTTAAGTCAAGACATCCTCCACACAACTGCCAAACTAATCTTCCTAAAATGATAAATATTGGAGTTGTGAAAAAATTGTGACGCTAATGAATTGTTGATGAAGTTGTGAGCTGACCCAAATATTCTGAAGAGAAATTTGGAACTATGCCCAAAGAGCAATAAAACTGTTTATAAACTTTGATCCAGAAATACCACTACTAGGTCTGTATCCCAAAGAAATTATGAAAAAGGGAAAAGGACCTACTTATACAAAAACTATTCATAGCAACTCTTTTTGTGGTAGAAATTGAGGGGATGCCCATCAATTGGGCAATGACTGAACAAGTTGTGATATATGGAATAGAATACTATTGTGTTATTTTAAAAAATGATAAGCAGGTAGATTTCAGAAAAACCTGGACTTACATGAACTAATGCAAAGTAAAGTGAGCAGAACCGGAAGAACTTTGTACACAGTAACAGCAATATTATGTAATCATCAACTATCACTGACTTAGCTCTTCCTAGAAATACAAAGATCTGAGACAATTCCAAAAGACTCATGATGGAAAATGCTACCCACATCCAAAGAAAGATCTTGTGGTATCTGAATGCAGATAGAAGTACACTATTTTTACTTTATTTTTTTCATGGTATCTTTATCTTTTTGTTCTATTTCTTCATTCACAACATGACGAATATGGAAATGTGTTTACACAATAGCATATATATAGCCTATATTGAACTACTTGCCATTTTAGGGAGAGCAGGGAGGAAATTTGGAACTCAAAGTCATTTTAAAATTAATGATAAACAAGTGTCTTTATGTGTAACTGGAAAAATTAAAATACTATTTTTTTAGTCTCCAAGTACTATTTATCTTGCCCATCTTAGGGAAGAAGGAGGGGAGGGAAGGGAAAAGAATAGAACACAAAATTTCACTTTAAAATGAGTATTAAAAATTTTTCTTTACGTATAATTGAATAAATATTATCAAAATAATCACCCTAGGTTCCAGATATGATCATGTCACTCCCCTGCTCAAGAATCCTTTGTGGCTCTCTATTGCCCTCAAGATTCCTCAGACTGACATTTAACGCCACAATCTGGCTTCCTCTTCAGACTATTTCACCCTACTTGAACTAAATATCCATAGCCATAGCATGGTGTTAATTCAAATCAAGGCTGGTGACTGCTGTCATCTTTAATTTTTCACTATCTGTCACCCCAAGTATGCATCCCATCCTTCTATTTCTGCTTAGACATTACTTGCAAGCAGTCATACAGGCACCACTCCAGTTCAGGCCTTTATCACCTCTTTCCTGGATTATTACAAGTCTCCTAATTGGTCTCTATGATTTGACCAGTTTTTTTTTCATAAAAGGTACTGAGATGTTCCTCTAGATTTGGGTGTCTCACATGGGACTAAGGACTCAGACTGAAGTCCCTTCCTCATCCCCTAAGCACAAAGCAGCCATGAGGAGGTGGAGGGGTTCTCAGACACTTGAGTGGTGGATCTCTATTGGAGATTTGAGTAGATGAATAAGTTCAAGAGGTTTTCCATGCCTATCCTTGTTGAATATCCTTCTCATGCCATGATTGATTGAATTTCCTTTTGTTAGCTGTTGAATGACCTATGAGAGTCTCATTTTGTTCCCTTGTTAAACACACACTACCAAAAAACTGATCTAGAGGTGTGCTGGTAAATGTTTAGCCACCAGCTATGCAGTGGGGGGAAACGTACGCAGGATACAGTTTTACGTGTAATCTGAATGGTCAACAAAATATAAAATGAAGCCCTGATTTGTAGTATTTGCTGATTTCCAAGATATAAACGTTTACACTGAAAATTTAACCATTGGTTCTCGGGAGCCAGTTGAATTTGGTTTCAGCAAACCTGTGGGACTGGCCTGAGCCTGGCCCAGCCTAGAACAGTCTCCCTGCTTCAAGTCTCTCCCATTCCAATGCATCCTCCTCACTGTTGTCAGAGTAAATTTCCTAAAACATGTTGTATTTCACCACACAATTGTTGCACCCTGTTTTTTCAGGCCAAAAATTGTTTTACAACCTTTCATCACGTAATCATTGCATGGTATAATTTTGTTCATCAGGTTTAAAAGGGAAACAGAGCAGCGAGGTATTCAACAGCGGCATATGGAGACACATTTATCTTTCGCCCACTGTGAGCCGAAGCCTAGAATTCTCAGCGTACAGGCATTGTCAGTATATTTCCAAATGCCAACTTGTGTGCTTTGTTCAGAGTGCTGTTGTACTAACAGTATTGTCATTCAGCCCAACGAAGAGGCGTAGGCACAAGGGAAGAGGGCAGGCAGGGGAAGCTGCTGTGAGTCAGTCCGGTGATATGGTAAGACTTGCATCTTCCCAATTGTAATGTCTATTCATAGATATTCCACGCATCCTAGTCTTGCACCAAAGACATTTTAGTAATAAATGATTTTTTAAGTAATATCAGCACAATTTTTTACAGGCTTCGTATAGTGGTCACATCCCACTTTTTTGCAAAAATTTACCATGAAATGTGCAATGATCATGTGGTGAAATACAGTAGGTCTCACAATATCACTCCCCTACTCATTAAATTCCCATGGCTCTTTGTTACCTCTAGGTCTGAAAATAAGCCCATTTCACGTTCAAAACTCTTTACAAACTGTCCCCAGCTTTCCAACTTTGTTACACAGAACTCTCTTTTGTGCATTCTACAGTCCAGTTATACTGCACTTACTGTTGCATCTACACAACACATTTCCCATCTCTGGGTATTAACTCTCCCTCATACCTGAAATATAATCCTTTCTCACCTCTCTCTCTTAGAATCCTGATTCTTCAACACTCAGAACAAATACCATCTGCCTTTCTTGGTCCCCTATATGCCAATAAATCCCTCCCATTACCTTATATCAATTTTGTTTCTATTTTTCTATCCTGTTATTGCTGTTCAGTCCTTTTGGTCATGCCTGACTCTGTGAACCTGTTTAGGGTTTTCTTGGCAAAGATACTGAACTGTTTTGCCGTTTCCCTTCCAGTTCATTTTTCAGACCTTAACTCCGAGGCAAACAGGGTTAAATGACTTGCCCAGGGTCATATAGTTTGTAAGTGTCTGAGACCAGATTTGAACGCAGGATGATGAGTCTTCCTGACTCTAGACCTGGCCTCTATCCACTGAGCCATGTAACTGCCACACATTTTGTATAAATCTATAGTTACGTATTTTCTCCCTCAATAGAACGTAAGTTCCTTGAGGGCAGGGACTGCTTCTCTCTTTTGTATCCCCAATGCATAGTATAGGGCACACAGCGGGCACTTTAAATATTTGTTAATTGAATATTGGCACTCATCTTCACACATTCTTCATTTCAGCCTCCTTGCTAGTCACTGAACTTACCATTCTATCTCCTTCCTCCATGTACTCCATGCCTGGAATGCTCGCTCTATTCCTCTGAATCTTTCGCATCCTTAATAGCTTACCTCAAGCGCAACCTACAATAAGAAGCCTTTCCTGATTCGCCTTAGGAGTGTTCTCTCCCCTCAAATGACTCACCTGCTTACATATTGCATCTTCCAGCAAAACATAAGCTCCTTAAGGGCAAAAACTGTTTTTCATTTTTGTTCCTATATCCCCAAGCACTTAGGGGCATGGATTTAATAAAAGTCTATTGAACATAACTAAATTATGAGACCAACCAGACAGTAAGCCGTTTGAGTGAAGGGCTTGTGTTTTCTCTTGATTTTGTCTCTATAGTCTATTCCTGTGCTGTTATGAGAACCAAATCACCTATGTGATTTGGGTTTTGTAAACCAAAAATCAGTTGTTATTCTTATCAAGGAAAGACCTTGAAGGTAAGAAAATCAAAGTCCACATTCTAAATTCAATACATACTAGCAGTATAACTGTGGCCAAGTCACATAATCTCTCAGCGCCCTCAGGCAACTTTCTAAGATCATAAATCACAATTTGACCTACATTAGTGAAAGGAGTTTCCTAAATGATGGAATCAGGCTCAGATTCAAACAAACTAATATTTACCTCTACCTGATATGTATAAGTACCAGCATGAGTCAAGAAGCCCTGTGCCCAAATCTTATCACTGATGTACAATAGCCGTATGACCTTGGGCAAGTAACTTAACCTCGCAGTGTCCCCAGGAAAATATCTATAAGTAAAAATACTGGATGAGGTGCTAAATCTGCATCAACAAAGGACGTTTTCTACACTTGTGAAATCATAGACCCCAATCAAAAATCGTTGTTGTTGTTATTATTGTTGGCATGGTGGAGAGAGAACCAGTTTCCAAGCTAGGAATATGTGAGTTCAAGTCCTGTCTCTAATATATACTGGCTGTGTGGTCCTGGCAAGTGACTTAATGTTATAGAAAATAGAAACTGGGGGCGGCTAGGTGGCACAGTGAGTAGAGCACCGGCCCTGGAGTCAGGAGTACCTGAGTTCAAATCCGGCCTCAGACACTTAACACAAAAACTAGCCGTGTGACCTTGGGCAAGTCACTTAAC
>CM053598.1:201258791-201277496 GCA_028646575.1 Pseudocheirus occidentalis
ACAAGATTATACTATCCTTGCATATCTGCCTAATGAGCTTGTAGAACTGGGGAGCTAGTGTGCCAGGACCTCAGAAGGTCTTGGCTCCCAACACCTTAAGATAGAACCTAGACCTCTAATTTCACTGATATGAGCAAACTCTTTCTACTAACATAGGCTGGCACCTTCTTGGCAACCCATTGTCTTAGACTAGAGGGATGTTTAGGGCACTAAGAACTTAAGTACCTTACCCAGAGTCACACAGACAATATATTTCTGAGTTGGCACTTGGACACAAGTCTTCCAGACTCCAAGGCCAGCTTTCAATCCACTACACTCTTGCTACCTCTTATATCAAACATATACATATACGCACACAAATATATATGTGCATATCATCTAGGTATCTATGCATATACCTAAATAGCTATGCATATACATATACATGAATCTGCTCTTATATCTACACAAACATATGTCACACGTGTATATATGTATATATGCATGTTGTATGTACATATATATGCATATACAAATTTTTATCCTAGTAAACAAGAACCTAGCAAGGTCAATATTATAGTTACTCATTTTATCCCTAATTTACTGACGCAGAAACTGAAGTAAAGTGATGCCCACTTAGCTAGGAAGTGTGTCAGTTGTAGTGCCAATACAAATCTCCAGCTTTCTAGAATCACAGACTTTCATCCAAGTCTGTATATGGCCCCCTAAGCCTGCATTAGATAGGTAGTGCAGTCGTTAGAGGGCAAGACTTGGAGTCTTGATGACTTGAGTAAAATCCTGCCTCACCTACTTAGTGTCTGTCTGACCTTGGACGAGTCACTTAGTCTCTTTTAACCTCAGCTTCCTCAGCTGTAAAATTAGGGGGTCAGACTTAATGGCCTCCAGGGTCCCTTTCAGTTCTAAATCTATAATCCTATTAACCTTCTTGGCTCCTCAGAAGTCAGGTGGGACTAACGGGAATGCCTGTTCCCAGGAGGAAGGGATGATCAGATTGAAACAACTGCTCCTTCTCCTCTATAAGCAGGTGGAAAGTTTGAAATGTAATCAAATATGTCACCTCTGCTTATCCTAAAACACTGAAGAACATCACTGTTGACACTAGGCCAAATATAAACCCCAAGGACTTCTCAGAGAATACAGTTTGGAAGTTATGAGCTTCAGAAAAGAAAGGATAAAGCAATTATCGCCACAATTCTAGACACTGGTGTTTTGGTTCCTGGTCAAAAATCCAACATTTAAGGGAACCTTCCTTCAGAAACCCCCCATTGAAGCAGAATCTTGGGCAAGATTGCCCATAGGGACCCATTTTATGAAGCTAATAATTACCATTATGATTTCTGCTGCATTGATATCTCCTAATGCAGACATTTCTCCATTTCAGCAAAAGAGCACTAAAAAAAATGGGTACATTGATTTCTATGAACTGAGCCCTATCTTAAATGTTTCAGGGTGCTCCTTGCTTAATGAACCCTGAGGTTCCCAGTAGCAATCTTCTGGAAGAGCAAAAAGTCATTTTTTAAAATGTGTGTCAATTCTCAGCTCTTTCTCTTCTACTAGACTGAATTTTTATAAACAGCACTGGATTTCCTTGAAGTTCATCCCACCAGTGTATGACCAAGTCTGCTGCTTATCACTGTCAAAGACAGAGATTCGCCTTACAACCTAGGGCCATGGCATGTTACAGCTTTACTGCGTGGCTAGTCAAACCCCATCCTATTAGACATGAGTAATCTGGGGTCCTGCACAAATTCCCACCCGGCCTCAGAATTACTTAGCTTTTATGGCTTTCCCTAAGCCTTCCAGTAGGGTACCAAGTAAGTCATTGTACATGTTAAGAGGAGAAGAGAATGAAGATACAAGAATGCCTGAATGGGGTAAGGTAGGGAAAATGAGGAAGAAGACCCCAGGGAGTATTACCTAATGTCATCCTGGACTAGGTGGTCTTTTAGGTCCCTTCCAGTGATACGGCTGAAAATTTTCCTGCAAGATAGCATATTCACAAGTTTACAGACCTGCCACAGGCAAAAAGCTTCTGGAGAGGAGATCAGAAAGCGGATGGGGGAGAAAGGTATTCCAATCAGGGGCAGGGCTTGCTCGTATTACAGGCTGATTCCATTGAGACTTGCGAAGTTGAAGCACAAGCTCTAGCTGAACCCTTGCTGCCGCAAAGCTCATCAGAAAGCCAGGTCGCCCCCATTAAAAGAAAGCCAGACTATCCCACTATCCATCTACTATATACTTTCTGCAAGATCAAATACAAATTCTATAATCAAAACGACTCACAATTTCAGACTTCACTGAAACTTTTTAAAGTCACAGAGATGTAGAGCCAAATGTCCCCTCCACAGGTACTCGCTGTTCCCACAATGCCCCTCACAGTACTAGAAGGGAGAGCCTGGATGTACCCCGCCTTCCTCCTGCCCACTGCAAAGCTTTGCCTGTTTCCTCTCTACTGCACTGAAGGCAGGACAATAGCTGAGGGCAGCTCGCACATTCTAATGAATGAACTCTCCTTATTCAGCATTCCTCAGAGGCTGACCTCACCAGCCTCAGGCAGGTGCTAAGGAGGAGTATAAAGGATTAACCTCTCACCCTGGCTGCTTTTCCAAACTCTTTTATAGTATCACTACCAAGAGCATGTCACGGTACCGGGGACAAGAACACTGCCTCCATCCCAAACTCCAGAGCACAAAGAGATTCATCAAGTGGTACAATGCGTGGAACGAGAAACGCAGGTGAGTTCAAGTAGGAAGGAGCTCTGTGTGGGGGAAAGAGTAGCTTTTCATTTAGAGTTCAGTGACCCTGGGTGAGTGAATCTTGGCCTCAGTTTCCACACCGTAAAATGTGGGGATTGGATTAGATGATTCATTCATTTAGTAGAATTTTTGATTCTGGGGAAGATATAAAATTTAAATTAAATGGGTTCTCTGCTTTCCTGGAGGTCACAAGCTAGTAGAATAAGACCCCAAAATAAAACTATATGTACATAAGCATATTAGAAAGTTGAAGGACAAAGTGCTATGCAAAGTCTAAAGAGAAAGGTCTTCACCAGAGGAGGTGGCATTTGAGTTGGTCTCTATATGATTTATAGGAAATAACAATTGCTCATACTTATAAGGTACTTTAGTATTTTAGATACATTGGATCCCCACAGCAACTCTGAGAAGCACAGGCTATGCTCTCCCCCTTTTATAGATGAGAAAACCGAGGCTTATAGAAGTTAAGAGACTTAATTCAGGTCTAAAGAAGTATTCAATAGACAAAAAAAGGAACAGGACATAAAGGTAGAAGAAATAAGAATGAACAAATGCACAGAGGCTGGAAAATGAAGACAGAGATCCAGTTTGACTGGAGCAGAGAGTATGTAGATGAGAGTAATATGAGATAAGGCTGAAAAGCTAAGGTGATGCTAGATGATGGAAAACCTTAAATACCAAGGGAAAGTCTTTGGACTTTACTCAGCTGAGAGTAGATTCCTCCTACTTCTGACAGTATTAGTCTATGACCTGTAAAGTTAGGATTTTGAAAATCAGAAGTGGCAATAATACTTTTGCTCATGGTGGTCGAAAGTAACTGATGCTGATGTAGCATTTTAAGGATTACAAAGAACTTTAGATATTTTGCTCATTTGAGACTCATAGCAATCCTGGGGAGCACAGGTAACAAATATTAGTACTCCCATTTTGCAAATGAGGAAACTAAGAGAAAAGGGTTAAGTGCCTTTCTAGCCCTTAAGCACAAGGGATCCCACATGGGTCTGCTTCACCTATGACAGAGGCCAGTCTGGAGCTGGGAAGCAGAAAGGAGGGAAGAGGGAAGTGTACTAGACACATGTGGAACACATGTTCCTTTGCACATAGGAGCCCTTTATACTGGGCCACCTGCATGAAACTGCCCCAGTGGGGGGCTCAATGCTTAGCTCTGCCCCCACCTGCAGTAGAAGTCCAGAGACCTTTATTTCTAGAATAAATTCTACGGAACTGACTGCCTGAGTACTCCCATTATATGCCTGAAGGTCATTCCCCAAGACAGAGAACCTTGAGCAAGGTGCTAATACCTGAGACTACATATTCCTCCTCAAAACTGCCCAGTCTGCATTAGTTCAAAATAGCAAATACTGACAGTAAGAGTTTATTTTCTGGAAATCTGATGGGAATAAAGCTTTCTATTCTGGGCTTTTCCCTACCTAAGCCAGCAGAAGCCTTGAAAACAGTTTGACCTCCTCCCAGTTCACATAACAGCCAAAACGAAAAAGCTTAGCCTCTCTGTCACCTGCAGGGACTGCTGAGAATGTTTCAGATTGCTTTGAAGTCTTCAGTAAAATGTTCCCTAATGTTCTTCCCTCCCTAACCACCTGGGCCAAACATTTCATTTGGGAAAAGGAGGGTAACCCAGACTTGTGATATCATTGATAAAGGTAACTCTTGGTGAGGAAATTCTCCATGCATGGCAGCAACTTAATGTGAGGTTACCTGGGAAAGTTGAGATTCTTGGGTCACTTGGGTGAGCAGTGATTCACCCAAGATCACACAACCAGTATTTACCAGAAGGGGCACTTGAACTCAGGTCTTTCTAATTCTGATGCCCAGATAGACAGTGCAGGCTCTCAAAGATCTCATTAATTCAATTCAGTTCATTTGTTAAATTTCCTAGGTTGTGCAGACCATTCCTTTAAGTCCCTTATTTTACAAATGGGGAAACTAGTTGACAGGGTGAAATAGAATCCAGGTCTGTCAACCTTCAGTAGAGGGCTTTTTGCACAGCATTGTGCTGCCTCTAATATCCTGATATGTCAACTGGGACCCAAATAGTACAAGCCCTTTGGTAGGCACACAGAAATACTTGAGGACTATTGATGGACTGAAGACCAAGAATTCTTACAAAAGGAATACATTAAAGAAAAGCTTAATAGTTATTCACCAAGATAAGAATTCAATGTTTGTAGCAATTATACAGTGTGGTATCATAGAAAGACTGCTAGACTCAAAAGGTAAAGGGCCTTATTTCATGTCCCAGTACTGCCACTTACTGCCTGGGTAACCACAGGCAAGTCTCCTATAATCTCTTGGGTCCTCAGTTTCCTCAGCAGTAAAATGGGAGAGTTGCACTATGATCCTTTCCAGCTTTAAATATATAATCATTGCAATCGTGATCTTATGAACAGGTTGATAAGGATAATTATTGTGTGTGTACATGTAAATAAATATATTGTATATATAAACATACATGTACATATGTACCATATATGCACATGTATAACTGCATAACCATGTGTGTGCATATGTACACATATGCATAGTTTTAAAGAAACAGAAACCTGAATACATGGTCAAGAAGACCTGAGTTCAAATCCAGGGTCCGATACTAGCTATGTGACCCTAGTTAAGTTCACTTAACCTCTCTTCCTTCAACTGTACAATGAAGAAAATATAAGACTAACCTCCCAGTGTGGTAGAGAGGCTTAAATGACACAATAATTGTGAACATGTTTAGCACAGCACCTGGCATGTATTAGATGCTTAATAAAGCCTGTGCTTTTGCCTTCCTTCCTAAAGAAAAACAACAGAAACTTAGAACTTCCAAAATAGTTCCAAAGAGTATTTGTTGTATCTTCTCTCCTCTCTATTCCCCTCCTCTCTCCCTCTCTCTCTCTCTCTTTCTCTCTCTCTTTCTCTCTCTCTCTCTCTCTCTCTCTCTCTCTCTCTCTCTCTCTCTCTCCCTCTCTTTCTATCTCTCTTTCTCCATTAATCAAGATGCTTCATTTGAAGGAAATGGAAAAAGCAGTCAGATTTTTCAAAATATTCCCAGGTAGATCAAACAAATTATTTAAATGATAAAATTATTTTCTTACCTAGATATTTTCTTGCCATCAAACCCGCTTTGTTATACATTTTTACCGATTTCTAAAAGATGTCGCTTTCTGTTTATTTCTTATTTAAAAAATTATTTTTTTTGATTTTTTTTGGAGGGGGAAAGGTAGGGCAATTGGGATTAAGTGACTTGCCCAAGATAGTTTTTTCATGTTAAGTCTGAGGTCGGATTTGAACTCAGGTCCTCCTGACTCCAGGGCTGGTGTACCCTTCACTGCACCACCTAGCCACCCTCCTGTTTATTTCTTTAAAAAAAAACTCTCCGGGATGATAGCACTTTTCTTCTCCTTCCCTATAGGTGATGCCCCCCTACACCACTAGCAATTCTGGGTTTTCTGTTATCTCTAACCTTCATTTTTCCCCCATAACAGCAACTGTTTAGGGCTATGGAAGAAGCCCCATCTCACTTGGCTCCTAGATTATCCTTGAGGTCTGACTCTAAAATCATGTGATTGAATCTCTAACAAATAGACCAGAACTCAGCCCTGCACATGAATGCTGTCATCTCCAGAGCCATCTGCAGGGGAGACTAAACACTTACTCCCGCAGCAGTGTCACTGCTTGGGCCACGTATTAATTTGGGACCTGACGGCAGAGCCTATTTATCATCCTAATATCGAATGGGCTTCTGTGTAGGCTCTATATAACTAGTAGTTCTGATCCTAAGGCAAGCAGGCAGGGCTCCAGGATCAAGCAGACGCATTCAGTTGAGTGGGAGAAAACAGTTAATATAGTGGCTCACAGATGGTCATTACTAAACTACCTACCTGTTATGGGAGCTCCTATTTGAATGAATTATTAAGTAATCTTGCTAACGAGGTGTTAAGTCCAGTTTCTAAAACAATGCATGTGTTAAATTTTTATTCCCTTTATTTTGTGGTGCCCTGGGGCACAACCCCAACTGCACTGCCTTAGTAAAGGAACTAGATCCACTTTAACTGTGATTCAAACCACTATTTCCTAGGTCCCTCACACATCTTATTCAGGCAACTTGTCTCCTTCCAGCAATCCAATTTACTCTCAAAGGAGGAAGGTTTGCCCCATTAATGCAATTCAAAAAAAGAAAAAAGTATCTCCAGACATGATGGCTCTTTGAGCCTTAAGCCCAAGTCATTTGCTGCAGCATCATTAAAATATGTGTCTAGGTTCCCAGGGGGACTACTTTGAAAAGGACAGCATTAATTTAGATAAGGCCTTTCCCCCTCTAGATCTCAACTTCTTCTTCTGTAAAATGGGAGGGTGGGAGTAGTTAGGCTGGATAACCTACAAGGCTAATTAATTAATCGATCAGACAGCAAGCACTTATTAAGTGCCTACTTGTGCTAAGACTATGCTAGACACTTGGGATTCAAAGGTCCCTTTCAAGTCACAGTTCTAGCATGTTTATTAAAACAATGATCCCTTACAGTCATACCTCATACATCAGCAAGATTTAATAGACTAAGCTATTTGAACTCTAGGAAAGAAGAGAAATAGCTCACTCCTGAAAGTGCATCTGTCTCTGTCCAGTAAAAGAAAACACCCCTTAAGGACTCATGGGGCTTTGCCATACTCCATCTAAGGGTCAAAGTCAATGCATTGAGAGACTTATACCTGTTTTTCCCTTCCAGGGTCTATGAAGAGTAAAACAAGAAAATTCTAATGAAAAAGTCAGAAATTTTTGAAAGACTTGAACAAAGGACTCTACAGAAAAACCTTTCTCACAGACATAAGACACAAATTATATATTGTTACAAAAAGCACTTTTTACCAAGGGTCAGTTTTTACATTTTATAGCTATTTGCAAAAGGCTTCCAAGTGTCCTGTCTCTTGTATTTCAGAGCTCACAATTGTCTGCTTTTTTACTGAATCTGAGAAAAATCCACGCCTTTCATTTTTTTCAATACCTTTTTGTATTCATTCATCCATCACTATGATTGCAACTGAGCTTTATAAGCTCATTAGCTGAACCAATAATCTGTATGGTGGTATTCCATATTAGTTTTGTTATTTGTAGCCCTAGGAAGATTTCCACTTCTGATTCCATAGCAGCTTTCCTCAGAGTGGAGAAGGCACACGGATTACAATGTACCTGCCACAATAATGTGTTGTGCGTCTAGGCAACATGGGCCCACACAGCTGGCAGGACTGAATGAGCGTCGCTCATGGAGATGTTCTTTGCTGAAATAAAAGCCAATTGCCAAGGAAATGTGCCTCATTTCCCCAATTAATTTTGACACATGTTAGGTGGGGGGAAAATCCCAAGCTAAACTCATGTCTAAGGAGGATGCTGTATTCTTCTCCCACCATGAGGAGATAGGAGAGGTACATTGCTCCAATCTCAAGTATTTTATACTTCAAGAACAATAGGTTTGCTAGCTTTCTTAGTAAAATCCTTCAAGGGAACTTTATACACATACATGCATACATACATACATACGTACGTACGCATACATGCATACACACATGCATGCACGCACCTACACATATACACACATACATACATGGGTTGTGCATATATACGCAAATGCACACAAATACACATACAAAGAATGTGACCCTCCCCCCAGGCCAGAAACACACAATCTCTGTCATTGTGAATGTAATGCTTTCATGGTTAATAGTACAGTTCTCTCTCTTTCTTTAAAATAAAGTAACAAAACTACCTTTCCCTTTGTAAATATATTATAGGCAAACTGCATATCATGTTCTTCCAGTATCATGTATTACATCATGAAGTTATCATATGCTATTTAAATGTCTGTAATAGTTAGAATTGCATGCAGTTTTCATATTCTTTCTAAGACAAAAGAAAAAATAATAAAATATATTTAAAACATCCCCCAGTTGTGGAAGAGTAAGTTTTGCTTTGCTTTCCTTTTTTTTTTCTTTGAACTATTATAATTCCACAGAGGCACTGTGGTATAGTGGATAGAACACTGGGCTTAAAGTCGGGAAGTCTTCAGTTCAAATCTCACCTCTGAGTGACCCTGGCAAACTACTTAACCTCTATGTGCCTCCATCGACTCCTCATTATATCTGCTAAGTCATGGACAGATAGTTCCCAGCAAGGACTTACCTATACCCACAAAAATCACAGATCCTTTGCATCTTCACACACATATAATGACAATAAAACATTGACTATATTTTGAATGCTTAGTGCCTCGGAGAGGAAGTTTTATTAAATGAATAAAACTGGAGCTCTCTAATGCAGCAATAAAATTGCATCCATGGATTAGATGAAAATAACACTCAAAGCAAAATTCCTACTGATAGGAAACTAGTACTTGAGCCCCCTATGTACTAAGAAAGAAACAAAAGAAAGAACCCTGGATTTGGAGTCTGCAGCTAGGTTCAGATCCAAACCCTACTATTTACTCCCTGGGTGACTTTAAGACAGTCACTTCCTCTCTCTGGGACTCAGTTTCCTCTTTTAAAATTAGAGTTAAGGCTTGAAGATGTGGACTTGTTGATCTCTGAGGGCCCATTATGTTCTAGATGCTCAGACCTTACTTACCCAACTTTCATACTTTAAAGCAGTTAAAACTCGTTTCATTTTGAACGATGCTAAAATATGATAGCAATGTTTCAGCGAAGGACTGGAAAGAATACACACTAGAACCCAGATGAGGGGTGCAGAAAGCCAAGGCCACTCCTCAGGGCTTCCCATCACTATCGCGCCTCACAAAAGGGATGTCAATAGTAGACGAGGGTAGTTGCTTGAATGATTCTAAAAGAAATTCATATCTCACCTGATCTCTAAAGTCACTCCCAGCATGAAATGCTATGAAACTATGATTCCCCCAAAGGCTGTTATTATGTTCATCATAATTTGATTTCACCTGGATAAATAATGTTAGTGTAATTACAGTGTGATTTATCCCTGAACTGAACATTCCTAGCTGAGACCAAACCTGGGTCCTCTATTACTTGAGGAAGATTATGGGTCATGCAGACCCCTGGAATCATCCCTAGATCCCTTGCTCCCCAGGTCACCTTTGAATCCTTAATTCTTCAAGGGAAAGAGCTGCAATCTTTATTCCCCTAGGGAGAACCCTAGATCTTAGAATACCCTGGGTCCCTCACTCTTCTGCAGACACTCCTGGATCCCTCTCTACTTTAGTGAGTTTCTGGTAGCAGAATCCTAGAATCTAAAAGCTAAAAGGCACCTTGCAGTCATAATTCAATCTACTAGATACATATGACAGTGGATATGGAGGGACATATATCAATAAATGACTTGAATGAAGATTTAAAAGAGAAGGGGGAAAGTTGAACTATCTTGTCCACACAGGAAAAATTAAGTCAACAAATTGTCTATAAGCATTTATAAGTTCTTGCTATGTATAAGAATTATTCCAAGCATATATAGTATAATGTAATATAAATAAAGCCAAATATACTATAAAGGATATAAATATATTTATAAAATATAATGTGATATAAAGATAATATAAAGGCAAAATAATATAAAAATATATTTATATAAAGATATATAAGTAATATAATATAAAGAAAGGCAAAAACTGCTCTTGAGGAGTTCAGAGTTTAATGGGGGAGAAAACGCAAAACCAAGTAGGTACAAATGAAAAAATACGTAGAATTAATTCTCTATCATCAAAGTAACCTGGAAATACTTCATTCAGAAGGAAGAACTTTATTTGAAGCTTGAAAAAAGTGGAGGAAGACAAGAGGCAGAGATGAAAAGGGAAAGCTTTCCAGGCATGAGGGTCAGTCAGTGAAAATGCACAGAGCCCCACTACTGGGCTTAAAATGCATCAATAAGAAGAAATGTTTCATATACACTGAAATATTTATAGTAACACTTTTTGTGACAGCAAAGAATTGGAAACAAACTAGATGTCCATTGATGGGGGAATGGCAAAACAAATTGTGATACATGAATGTAATGGAATATTAAGAATGTGTTATAAGAACTGATGTGTGAGATGAATGCTTTTTCATCATACTATGTTATGGAAATGCTTTATTCCATAAAGTAAAAATAAAATAATTTTTACAAAAACAAATATAGACTTACATGAACCATTAAAGAGTAAACGGATTCAAGAAAACAATGTAAACAGTAACCATAAAAATGTAAACAAAAGAAACAACCACACACCAAAAAAAATGAATAAAACAAATTTATATAGATCAAGCATAATTCAAATGAAGACATATGAAAAGACAACCCCAATCTATCACCTTTGTGGAAGTGAGAATGTTCTTAGATTTTTTTAAGTATCCATCAGTTGCACTGATTATTTTCTTCTTTTAAAAAATACTACTTATTATATGAGTTGAATCTCTGGGAGGAGGAGGGGGATACTGGGGATAATTATGAGGATGTAAGAAGCAGAAGACTTCAATAAAAATACATTCTTAATTTTTTGTAAAAAGAAAGCAGAAGACTTCAATAAAAACACATTTTTAATTTTTTAAAAAGAAATTGCATTGAGTAGGGAGACAGTGTGTCTTAAGACATTAAGGAGACCAGTGTCACTGAATCAAAGAGTACATGGAGAGGAATAAGAGGTAAGTAGCCTAGAAAAGCAGAAGGCCAGGTTATGAAGGGTTTAAAAGACAAACAGAATTTTATATATAATCCATTTGGTGATAGGAAGTTCCTTAAGTTTATTGAATGTGGGAAGGGGGAGGGAGATGATCAGACATGATTTTAAGCAAAATCACTTTTGATAGCTGACTGGAGGGTTATCCGAAGTAGGGAGAGACTTGAGACTAGGGACATCACCTCAGGCTACTGCAATAGTCCAGGTATGAGTTGAGAATGGCCTTGTACCAGGGTTTATGGTAGTGTAAGAGTATACTTGAGATGTTGTGAAGGTGGAAACTATAGGATTTGGCAACATATTGTATATAGGCACAGGGACAAGGATGAGAGAGAGTGAGGGACCAAGGATGATATTGAACTTACCAGTCTGGATGACTGGGAAGACGATGGTTTCCTTGAAAGAAAAACAGAATTAGGGGAAAGGAAAGGTTTGGGCAGGGGGAAATAATGAATTCAGTTTGGGATATATTAAATTGAAGATGTCAATGGAACATGCAATTTGATACATCAACAGACAGTTGGGGCTAGATAAATAACTCTGGGAATCATCCGCATGGAAATAATTACTGAATCCATGGGAGCTAATGAGATTACCAAGTGAAATAGTATCTAGAGAGAAAACATAAAGGCCTAGGACGGATCCTTGAGGATCACTCATGCTTATCAAGCATGACCCAGATGAAGATCTATCTAGGAATTCTAAGACGGAATAGTCAAGGGCAGCTAGGTGGCACAGTGAATACAGCGCCGGCCCTGGAGTCAGGAGTACCTGAGTTCAAATCTGGCCTCAAACACACACACACACAAAAACTAGCCGTGTGACCTTGGGCAAGTCGCTTAACCCCAACTGCCCTCCAAAAAAGCAAAAAGCAAAAAAAAAAAAAAAAAAGAAGGAATAGCCAAGTAGGAGGAAAACCAAGAGACAGTATCATCAAGAAAACCTAAAGAGAAGAATGTATCAAGGAGAACAGGGTGGTCAGCAAGGTCAAAGGCTGCAGAGAGGTCAAGAAAGTTGAGGACTCAGCCATGGATGACAGCTTTGATTGAATGATGAGATCAGATGCCAGACTGAAGCAAGTTAAGAGAAGGAAGGTAAAAGAGTAGAGGTACTGATTGTAGATCGTTTTCCCAAGGAGTTTAGTCATGAAAGGGAGGAGCAACATAGGACAATAACTAGCTGGATGGATGGGGGTAGGCAATGGTGAGAGGCTGTGGAGGAAGGGGGAGACATTGACATATTTTTTAGGTAATAAGGAAGCAGTCTATAGACAGGGAGACATTAAAGAAAAATGAGAGTGGGAAAAATCTGCTAGAGAAGACAGAATGAAATGGGATCATTTGTGCAGCTAGAGGCAAGAACAAAGGCTGCCTCTTCATTAGACACAGGAGTGAAGGGGAAGATAGTAGCTGAAGGAATCTGAGTGATGGGAAAAGGGAAGGGGAGAAGAGGGGGTTCTTAGGGTGAATGGTCTGAGATTTTCCAGCAGCATGTGGGGCAAGTTTCTCAGCTGAGAGGGCAGAGGGCTGGGAAAACATGGGAAGTCTGAGAAGGGATGGAAAGGTTTGGAAAAGTTGCTTCAGCGAGTGGGATAATGAAGCGATTAGAGAAGACTAAAAGGATTGCCCTGTCATAGGGAGGGCCCAGTTGTCATTATGCAACATAAATTTATAATGGAACCAGTCAACATGATTAAGTGATTGTCTCCAACTTCATTCTGCATCATGTGAATAGGAGTGAAGACAGTGGATAGTGGAAGTCACACAAATCTAGGGATTGGCAAGGAAAGACTGGCAATAGGATAAGGAGGCAAGGGACTCAATAGAAGAGGATGGTATAAAACTGACCCAGTTCACGAAGGGATCAAGATGGAAAGGGATGAAAGTGTAACCAGTGTATGGATGATGGCCTAGAAAAGAACCAAGGGGTAGAGCAATTAGAGAACACAGTGAGCTTGGAGAACAGATTTATGGATTGTAAGGCAGAGAGAAAATGATGGGATAGGGAACCTGTGACCTTGAGGTCACCTCTGGTCTTCTAGATCCTTACAGGGGCCTTTTGACAGAATCCAGATTTTAATTGTTCTGTTAAATCTGGATGCAGTCAAAAGGCCACACATAGGGATCTAGAAGACCACAGGTTCCTACCCCTGGAATTATATGATAAAAGAATATCAGAGTTCAGGAACACAGAAGTGAAAGACTTGTGACTGATGGCAAAGTATGACTGTCTGTGTGTGTAGCTGAGAGGAGTGGAGATGGTAAGGGAAACTGAGGAACAGGGAAGTTAGGGTATTTGATAGAGTACTAGTATGGAGACAGGAGGTGGGGAGTACTGAATTCATTGAGAAAGGAATAGGGGTGTTTCTGAAGGTCAGAAGATGACTATTAGAGGCTTGATGGGGAGATAAATATGAATTGAAGAACCTCAAAGGAGGTGAGTTTACTGAAATGAATGATGGTGCAGCAGAGTCTGGAAGTGGCAATAGGATACCAGAAGTATTCTGGCTCTCCTTCCAAAACGAGTGATTCAGGCGATATGAGTAAAAGTGCTGGAAAGAATGGCCAGGGTAGATCTGTCATCAAGAAAGAGTTGTGTAGGGGGCAGACCTAAGAGGGCAGAGCAGAAGCAGGAAAGTTCCCCAGCTCCCACATAGCCACCTCGAATACCCATAAAATATGACTCTAAACAAATTTTAGGGCTCCAGAACTCACAAAATTACAGAGGGGCACATCTCCCACTAAAAGCAGGTCAGCAGGAAGGGCTCATCACAGCAGGCTGGGAGCCAAAACCAACCCAGCCTGAAACAATGGCTTGGCCCCAGGGTAGCCAGGATGAGCCGCATCTGGAGCCTTCAGGAGAGTGGATCAGCAGCAGCTGTGGCAGCTTCCAGAATTATCAAGACATAAGAAACAAGGACTAAGTAAAAGGTCAGTGGAACTCAGCTAAATTTGGGGGAGAAAAGTGGTCTGGCCATACTGCCCCCAGGGCAAGGAAACAGCAAAAGCAGCAGCCCTGCAGCCACCTCTATGTGGCTACTTTGAAGGTCTCGGCCTGCAGACTGCAGGTGGACCAACCAATCATTCAGAGGCCAAGTGCTCTTGCATTGAGTGGCCTGGATCCAGATTGTGGTCTTGGGTGGTGGTCCTGGGGTGGTTCAGTGAGCCAAAGCTGGTGGGGACTACAGTGGCCTCCTAATAGTTTGGGCAACTGCAAAAACCCCAGTGATTTGGGACAGAACTTTCCCTTCTGGAAGCAGAGTTACACAGAGCAAAAAAGTCAAGTAATTGATGGCAACATGACCAGGCAAAGGAAGCAAAGTAAGAACAGCAATCAAACTTTAGATTCCATTTCTGGGGACAAAAAGGATCAAAGCATGGAATAGGAGGAAGACAACACAGTCAGAACTCCCACACCAAAAGCTTCCAAGAAACATGTAGACTGCCTACAAGCCATAGAACAGCTTAGGAAGGATTTTGAAAACCAAATAAGAGAAATGGAGGAAAAATTGGGAAGAGAAATGAGAATGATGCAAGAAAATCATGAAAAGAGAGCCAACAACCTGACTGAAGAAAATAACACCTTAAAAAATAGATTAACTCAAATAGCAAAAGAGGCCCAAAAAGCCAATGAGGAGAAGAATGCCTTAAATAGTCAAGTTTTCCAGATGGAAAAAGCATCTCAAAAGCATTCTGAAGAGAACAATTCCTTCAGAATTAGAGTGGAGCAAATGGAAGCAAATGACTTTATGAGAAATCAAGATAGTATTAAATGGATACAAACAAATGGAAAAATAATAGAAGGCAAGGTGAAATATCTCCTTGAAAAAACCTATGACCTGGAAAATAGATCCAACAGAGACAATTTAAAAATTAATGGACTACCTGAAAGCCATGACTGAAAAAAGAACTTGGAAGGCATCCTTCAAGAAATTCTCAAGGAAAATTGTCCTGATATTTTAGAACCAGAGGGCAAAATAGAACTTGAAAGAATTCACTGATCACCTCTTGAAAAAGATCCCCAAAAGAAAACGCCTAGGAATGTTATATTCAGGTTCTGGAGTTCCCATATTAAAGGAGAAAATATTATGGGCTGCCAATAGGAAGCAATTTGAATACTGTGGAAACACAATTAGGATAACCCAGGATCTGGCAGCTTCTACATTGAAGGATCAAAGGACCTAGAATATGATATTCTAGATATCAAGGGAGCTAGGATTAAAATCAAGAGTCACCTACCCAGCAAAATTGAGTACAGTGTTCCAGGGGAAAATATGGTCATTCAGTGAGGTGGAAGACTTTCAAACATTCTTCCTGAAAAAAAAAAGAACCTAAAAGAAAATTTGACAGTCAAATACAAGAAGCATGAGAAGGTAAACATAGAAAAGAAATCATAAGAAACTTATCAAAGTTGAACTATTTACATGCCAACATGGAAAAATGATAATTGTAACTTATGATACTTATCTCAGTATGAGGATAGGTGAAGGGAATACAAATGTATATATACATATACATACACATATGTCTATACAGGAGGGTTTATATTTGCATATGAATATATATCTGAGTATGTGTATACATGCATACATAGAGGGCACAGGATCAATTGAATAGGAAGGGAAGATACTTTAAAAGGTGTAATTCTGAGGTGGGAGAGGATTAGAATGAGAGGAGACAGGGAGAGACAGAATGGGGTTAATCATCTCATATAGAAGAGGCAAGGGATAATTGTTACAATGAAGGGGAAGAACAGGAAGGCAAAAGGGAAAGGACGAACCTTTCTCTCATTGAATTTGGCTTAGGGAAGGAATGACATAAACTCTAAACTGGGTATCTTGCCACACAAGAGAGTAGGGGGGATGGAGGGGATGAAAGGTAGGATGATGGAGGAGAGGGCAGGGTGGGGGGAAGGGATGCTGGAAGCACACACTTTGGTAAAGGGACAGGGTAGAGAATAGGAAAGGGGGAGGCAGAATAGGAAGGATTGGCATATAATCAGTCTCTCGGTGATTCTGCATAATTACACATTTCCGTGTAATTACACATGTACAGCCTGTATTGAATTGCTTGTCCTTCCAATGGGGGTGGGTGATGAGGGAGGAAGGGAAAGAATCTAGAATTTAAAGTTCTATAATCAAATGTTTAAAATATATATGTATATATTATTATTATCATAATTATTATTATTAATTTCATGCAACTGGGAATTAAGGTATACAGGCACCGGGGTAGGGAGAGCCATCCTGCCCTACCAGAAAGTCAGAGGGGAGTTGGGGGAGGCCATGGAAGAGAGCAGATTTTGGGGAGGGGTTATACAGCAGGATGGCTGTTTTGAGGTGGCAGGCAGGAGAAATATGGGGAGAAAATTTGTAACTCAAAATTTCGTGGAAATGATATAAAGAAGAAAATAAATAAATTTATTTATTGGGGAAAAAAGAGTCATGTATCAGGATGGAAAGAGTCAAAAAGGGAAATATTTAAGATGAAATCAAGTTTGTTATCTATTGAGTAGCCATAGTAAGCACAAGGTAAAGAATGGGGAGCTCTTGAGAGGAATGTTGGGACAGGAAGGAGATTAAAGTAAGGGCATTAGGAACAAGGATCAGGCCATGGGGGATTGGTTTGCGCAATGACCAGAGTAGAGTGTCAAAATAACTGAGATGAGAAGGAAGGAGTGTGCTAGTCACTGAGGGATTAGTTCAGGCAGGTTATCATCAACTCCAGGGGCAATAGGTAGCCAATGTAGACGTGAATCAGGCTGGTAGTAGAGAGTGAACAGTGAAACTGAGCTTTCTCATATTATGGAGTTTCCAGGCAGCAACTCACTAATCCTTAAGACAATCTCAGGCTGGAGTTGTTCCAGGTAGTGATGTGTAGCTATCAAGTGGGAAACAGAGACAACCCTGGAGTGGAAAAGCAAACATGATGAATTTATAGCAAGCCAGAATGACTGGCCCAGGCAAAGACTCTGCTTCCAAAGCAGTCAAGCAAGGCAGCTGTCATGGAGTAGCAACAGGCTTGAAAGGGAGCTGAAAGGGCCTGTGGAATGACTGGCCTGCAATTGTGCAGACATCTCATAGACTTGGTCCATTACTACATATATCTTGAACAGATACTGGGGTTAAACAGTGAGCTGAGATAAGAATTTAACAGGAGAACTATAATTGGCTGATTTTTTAAAAGTATGCAACGATTTTAATGAACCCAAACTTTTCACCAAAACAAAGCTCTGAATTTTCAACACCAATATTCTTTTTTAAATCTTTTTTATTAATTAATTCATTTTTAGTTTTCAACATTCACTTCCACAATATTTTGAGTTCCAAATTTTCTCCCCATTTCTGTCCTACCCCCACCCCAAGATGACGTTCATTCTGATTACCCCTTCTCCCAATCTGTTCTTCCTTCTCTCACACCCCACTACCATTCTCTTATCCCCTTTCTTTCTATTTTCCTGTAAGGCAAGATAGATTTCTGTATACTGTTGTCTGCATATCTTATTTCCCAATTGTATGTAAAAACAATTTTTAACATTCATTTTTAAAACCCTGAGCTCCATACTCTCTCCCTTCCTCCCCTCCCTACCCACTCCCATTAAGAAGAAAAGCAATTTGATATAGGCTATACATGTGTAGTCATTCAAAACACCTCCATAACAGTCATACTGTAAAAGGCTAACTTTATTTCCCTCCATCCTATCCAATCTCCCATTTATTCTATTCTTTCATTTGATCCTGACCCTCCTCAAATGTATTTGCTTCTGATTATTCCCTCTTTCCATTTTCCCTTTCTTCTATCATCCCCTCTTCCCCCTCTACTTTTCTGTAAGATTTCCATACCCAAATGAGTGTGTTTTTTATTCCCTCATTAAGCCAAATCCAATAAGATTAAGATTCACTCTCACTTCCCCCTCTTCCCCTCCAAGGTAAAAGCTTTTCTTGCCTTTTTTATGTGAGATCATTTACCCCATTTTACCTCTCCCTTTCTTCTTCCCCCAATATATTCCTCTCTCACCCCTTAATTTTATTTTTTAGATGTCATCCCTTCATATTCTTTTTTTTTTAATTTTAATTTATTTTCCTGGTTACATCATTCACTTCCACAAGGTTTTGAGCTACAAATTCTCTCCCCCTTTTGTTCCTACCCCCCAGCCCAGAACATTGATCCCACTGTAAGACCCCTCCCACAATCTGTTCCCTTTTATGCCCTCCTCCAACAGCTCTCTAGCTTTCTAGCAGGGCAGGGAGCTCCTCCCTGCCCCCGTGCCTGTATGTATTA
>CM053598.1:201277996-201300349 GCA_028646575.1 Pseudocheirus occidentalis
CAGCTCACCCCCCAGCTTCGGCTCACTGAAAGCGCACCCCAGGACCACCACTCAAGACCCCGATCCAGATCCAGACCGCTCAACGCAAGAGCTCTTGGCCTCGATGGGTCATGTCAGCCCCCCTGCTATCTGCAGGCCGAGGGCTCTGAAGCAGCCCAGTGGAAGCCGCTGCAGCTCTCAGCCGTTTCTGCTGCAACAGCCGCCTCCCGCTGCCTCCTTGCCCTGGGAGCAGTTTGGCCGGACCCGCTCTTCTCCTCCCCAGTTAGCAAAATCCACTGAACCTTTCTCTTAGCCTTTTTGTCTTCTGGCCTGATAAATGTGATAACTCTGCCTCCAGGGCAGCTGATCTGCTCTCCTATAGCTGCGGCTCCCGCCTGATGCCCCAGGGCGTGAGCCGGCTGGGTTTCGGCTGCCGGTCCCAGACTGCTGAGAAGAGCCCCGCCTGCTGCACTGCCTGTAGCAACAGATGTGCTTTCTGTCTTGTGGAGAGTTTTGGAGCTTGAAAATCTGTTTAGCATCCCATTTTATGAGTTTTTTAGTGTGTTTGTGTGGGAGCTGTGGTGCTTTGCTGCTTCTACGCCGCCATCTTGGCTCCGTCCCCATCCCTTCATATTCAACTCACCCTGTGCCCTCTGTCTATACATATATAAATAGGGATAGAGAGATATTCTCCAACTACTCTAATGCTGAGAAAACACACCATTTGGTTAATCCTTTTTTAAGGTGTTACATGAGTTACAAATATCATTTTTCAATATAGTAATGTGAATAGTTCAACTTTGATAAGACCCTTATGATTTCTCTTTCTTGTTTGCCTTTTTATGCTTCTCTTAATTCTTGTGTTGCAAAGTCAAATTTTCTATTCAGCTCTGGTCTTTTCATCAAGAATACTTGAAAGCTCTCTATTTCATTGGGTATCCATTTTATCCTTTGAAGAATTATACTCAGTTTTGCTGGACAGGTGCTCATGGTTTTGATCCTAGTTCCTTTGACCTCCAGAATATCATAAGCCCTCTTCTCCCTTAATGTAGAAGCTGCTACATCTTGTGTTATCCTGATATGTCTTTCTATAATACTTTAATTGTTTCTTTCTGGCTGCTTGCAATGTTGTCTCCTTGACCTGGGAACTCTGGAATTTGGTGACAATATTCCTGGGAGTTTTCCTTTTGGCATATCTTTCAGGAGCTGATCAGTGGGTTTTTTCAACATATAAATATATAAATAAAAATAGAACCCTTCTGGTTCTAGAATATCAGGGCAGTTTCCCTTGATACTTTCTTGAAAGATGATGCCTAGGCTCTTTTATTTATCATGGCTTTCAGGTAGTCCAATAATTTTTACATTATCTCTACTGTATCTGTTTTCCAGATCAGTGGTTTTTCCAATGAGATATTTTACATTGTCTTCTATTTTTTTCATTCTTTTGGTTTTGTTTTACAATTTCTTGATTTCTCATAAAGTCAATAGCTTCTATTTACTCCATTCTAATTTTTAAGGAATTATTTTCTTTAGTAGTTTTTTAACCTCCTTTTCCATCTGGTAAATTCTGCTTTTTAAGGCATTCTTCTCTTGATTGGCTTTTTGGAGCTCTTTTGTCATTTGGGTTAAACTATTATTTAAGGTGTTTTCTTCAGCATGTTTTTGTGTCTCCTTAGCAAGCTTGTTTGTTGACTTGTTTTTCATTATTTTATGGCATCACTTTCATTTCTCCTCCCAGTTTTCCCTTTACTTCTCTTACTAGATTTTCAAAACTTTTTTTGAATTCCTCCGTGACCTGTGACCAATTCATATTTTTCTTATAAGCTTTGGATGTAGAAGCTTTGACTTTTTTGTCCTCCTCTGGTTGTATGGTTTGATCTTCCTTGTCACCAAAGTAAGATTCTATAGTCTGATTTTTTCCTGCTATTTGTTCATTTTCCCAGTTAATTACTTGACTTTTTAGCTTTTTTGTTAAGGTAGATCTCTGCTTCCAGTGTGGAGGGTATACTGTACCAAGCTTCAGGGATTTTGTGCAGATGTTTTCAGAGATATCTCTAGGGACCTGTACATTTTAAGTTCGTCCGAGGCTGTATGATGAAAAGAGAGGTGTTTCCTCCTCTCCTGGCCTGTGCTCTGGTCTGTGAGTGACCACAAGCACTCTTTTCTGCCTTGGAACTGTGAAGAGGATTCTCTCTCTATTGCCACCACAAGCTCTGCCACACCAGCGCTCCTCCTCATCCCAGGACTGCCACCCAGGACTGCAACCCAGATCCAAGTGTAGGCAAAGCAAGAAAATTCTGCCTCAGTGCCAGCCAAGAGATCCCTGCAGTCCACCTCTAATCGACTGCTGGATTCCCCCACCATCCATGGGCTGAGAGCTCCAGAAGCAGCTACTGTCACTGCCACCACTACCACCCTGGGGCTGGGGCCAGAGTGGAACCTTGCTCTTCTCTCACCCAGTTACAACATACTTTTCCTACTGACTGTCTAAGTTATCTTTGGTGTTTATGGATTAAAAAGTCTGGAAACTGCCATAGTTACCAGTGATTCAGTTCCCTGAGGTCTGCTCTGGCCCTGTCTGTGCTTTGGCCCAGACTGGACTGCGTTCCTCTCTCAGACTCATGTGATAGACCTTTCCTGTTGACCTTGCAGTTTGTCTTGGGCTAGAAATTTGTTTCACTCTGTCATTTTGTGTGTTCTGCTGCTCTATAATTTGTTTAGAGTCATTAACAAGTATTTGGAGGGGTTTGGGGGAGATTTCAGGCAAGTCCCTGCTTTTACCCTGCCGTCTTGGCTTCACCCCCACCCTTAACACCAATATTCTCTAAGAAATGCAATATAATTTAAATAATGGAATACTACAGTGTCTGAAGAATTAAAGATATGGGTCTCACCATTGGGAATAAAGTAAATATTGGGCATAAATAAATCATAGCATATGACTAGCAAAGAACTGAAAAGAAACATCAGAGTGTGAATATGTGTGTATGTGTTCAGAAAAACACATGCCTGGAAAAGGAGGCAAGACAATTATATAGCAAAAGCAAGGGATAACCAATGGACAAATATCCCTTGTGTTCCGTATAACCCTACAATGTCAGGAGACTTAGAGGATGATCCTTAGCATGGTTAGGTGGACACTTTGTGTAAAATTTATAGGAGGACATGAACAGGAGTTACAGAGGGTGAGCAGGCATGGATGGGGTGCAAGTTGCACCACCAGAACCCACAGTGATTAGGTCATAGAGCCACTGAAGTATCAGAGCAAGTACAGGAAAGAGAAGGAGGCCCCTGATCAACTTACTGCTTCCTCCATCAACTTGATTAGCTTATACAGGTAGGGGTTTTGGAAGCAACTAAGGGTCACCTCCCCAGGAAATATGTGCATGTCTACTGGTATTTTGCTAATAGAATATAGGAAACTCAAGTCGATTGGTTGACTGAGACTAAAAAGAGCAGTCTCTTATCAGAGGAACAGTCCACCTTCATCAGTTGGAAAAAGGGAGCTGTGAGATAAGCTTTCTTGTTCTTTCTTCTTCCTACATTCTTGTTCCTGCACCTTCAGCCCCCCAACTCATACCAGCACTGACAGGTTGGGTCCCTAGTCGGGTGACTATGACTTCTGATTGTAGGTGACTATTCCTAAAACTATAACTCATAGGCCGATCCCACATGGGTGTACTTTCCATTAAAATCCCACTATTTGCTCTAGAGAAAAGACATTTACTCAAATGGTCTAGATAGTTACAAAGCACTGCTCCCCTCCTGGGGTATATTCTTAACACAAATCCATAGAGAATCTTGTAATGGTAATGAGAATTTAAAGATCTTCCCTGCCCCCTTAATAGACCAAATGTAATCCCATAAAACCAAGGGGGTTGGGGGAGGAGTTGGCTAAAAGGGTGGAACAGGAAGGGCGGAGCAGAAAGGATCAGAGGAGAACATAAGCAGACCTGGGAGCAAGCAGCAAGGAGGCAGAGCAGCTAGCGTGAGTGAGAGAGGGGCATTTTTGTTTAAGGGAAACTGTTTTGTTTTGAAGGACTGATGTAGGGAAGGTTTGGGAATGTCAGTGCTCACTGCACTCATTATATGTAGCAACTTTTTGGTTCCTATGAGGGATTTGACTTTATTCTGTTGAGATTCAGCTTTCTGGTGTCTGAATAAATGTTTTGATTCTGTCTTCCATGTAGTGATTCACATCTACACCAGCACATTCATAGCTACCAAGGAATCATACATCTGTGCATCTAATCGTCCTTGGAGGGACTTTCTCATGCTTGACGAACATTTTTTGATCACTCTGGAATCTGACATATAATTCATGTCCATCTCTATGACCTGGTTTTGATTCCTGGGTAAGGAATCAAATTATTAGTTCTGGAATCCTGGGTAAGCCCCAGAACCTCTCAGAACCTGTTTTTTTGTGCAAGTCAGGTACTATGAATATCACATTGGTGTTATAAATTTGTGAAAGGGGAGGGGAGTAGAGGACATAAACTTAAGTGGGTTAACTACATTGATAGGCAAAATGCATAGGAAACACATGTGACAAGGCAACTCACCACTCCAGAACTATAGGATCTAAACATCTTTTCTCTCCCAAAGTTCAGTCTAGGGTGTGGTTTAACTGATAAGTGACTCACTCTGCTTCTAGGCTGGGCTGACTTTCTACAAGACACAGTATTTTAGGTGGACTGCTGGCTTAACTTGGCTTTTCACAGAGCCCAGTCATTCTGATACCTTTACCAGGAAGACCATTCACTGGTAGGACTGACGCCTCACAGGGCATAGATATTGTCAAGGTGGACTAGGCTGGTTTCTCATAGGAGGCAGTGACTAATCTGGATAGGTAATCCACCGGATTCCCTGAGCATACTTTCTGATGGCTGTGCCATGAGATACAGGGATGGGGTGATATAAAGTTGTGAATCTATTGCTGGCAATATTCCTTCCTTGTCCGTTGCCCTTATAAAGCAGGTGGGCATTGGTTACTGAATGGGGAACCTTGAGGGGAAACTTGGGGTTGAATGCACAAGCTGGAATGCTATGCCTGCCTCAGTTGGCCATCACTGAGGCTTGAGGGGATTTAAGGGATGCACAAGTTGTGCCTGTCTCTATTGACCCCATGGAGGGGTAGGGGTAGTTATGCCCCCTTCTCACTGGCCCCTGTGAGAAGGGTGATTAGGGAATGCTATAGAAATGGTGTTTCCATTATCAGCAACCTCTTATGAGAAAATTAGACTAGAATAAAGTAAGATTATTAACCCCTTCTTAGTGTTTTTCCTGTCTGACCTGATCAAGAGTGAACCTGTGCTGGCATCCCTCCTGCGCGATATGTTTATTTGTCTTACTATGCTGCAATATGGTTAATGGGGCACTTCTTTGCTCTTCGGAGAGAGTGGAGACCCTTAGCCTAGCAGAAGCTTCACTAGTTATGCTCCCTCAGAGTCTCAAAACTGAGGTTTATGGTTCCTCAGGAAGGGGATGAGAGAGGTATAGACTCGGATTTGACAGTTCTTCAGGATTTAGATTGGGTTCCCTTAGTGAGGGCCCTCATCCTCACTTGTGGTAACTATAATTCCCTGGTGTACTGTGTAAATAAATTGTTGGTGGAAAAAAAGATGAGGTTGGTTTTGTCCAGTGAGGAAATTCATTATCTCTGCCTTGTCTCTATGATGATTTCATACACAACTGAGCTATTTAAGGCATCAAATATCTACCAGGTGAAAATGCTTAAAGAATCTCTTTTTCTTTGCCCTCTTAGGACCTTCAGCTTTGCTGAAGTACAAATAGGGCACGCCCTTACATATTCCGTTCTGGAATACCACCAGAAGGGAGGAGGGACATTTTTTACTTCCCATACCTCCACATGAACTTAGATAAAGATCCACTCCAATCAAAAGCACCCTAATGAGCTACATCTCCTTGCCCAAGTGGTCTGAGAGTTCCTGGATCTCAATTTCCTAACTTCCTTCTGCCTTCCTGTTTTGTTTTTGTTTTTGTTTTTATTCTTGTTTTTTTTTCTGAGAACAAGAATTTTTTCTGATTTTTTTCAGAAGTCAAAGACCTGATTGTCAACTTCTGCCACCCAAGATATGGTAGAAACTGGGACACAACCAGTTTCTGCAAAATCACGTATACACAGATGTATACACTCTCTCTTTATTCAGAGGATAGTTCCTGAGAAATATTTACAGACGCCCAACTCCTGAGTGGAGGAGAGAGATTTTGAGTTCCCCAAGCAGCATAATTCTAATAGCTGGCCTTCGAGTCAGAGAAAGAAGATTTTCTGTGTAGGACCAACTTAGAGAATTGTTTCAAGCAAAGAATTCCCAAGTTTGAAAGTCGATAGGCTCATCGTCTAGAGAGCAGATTTCCTGAAACAATGGGTCCTTGGAGAAAGAAAAAGGGTAGTTTATATGGTTTCAGCACAGCTGCCTACTTAGAGAATAAAGCCATGATTTATTCAGTGAAAGTTCAGTGGGAAGGGGCTTTCTTGGTCTGTAGCCCCCAAACCATATCTACTTTCCAAGAGAAGATAAACCACAAGATGAGTCTGGAAAGAACAGTTCATATATGACCTTGTGGGAGAGAAGGATTTCACCAAATTATCAGGGGGAACTAATGCCTATCTGAGTTCTTTTCTATAGCCAAGAGGCAGGTTGACATTGGAGATAAAGAGCTAGCTTATGGATGGGTCTGTGTGACAGTGGCCAAAACTCTCAATTCCTCAGTGCATGGGTCAGCTCTCTATGACCTATAAATTGCAGAGAAGATGCTAGGAAGATTTGTAAGTTCTGCACACTGGAGTTCCCCAGGATGGTGAGATCACAGGTCCAATACCTATCCTTACATGTGTGTTTGTGCAGCAAATCATTGTAACAACGGCTGCTAGCACAGGTTCTTTGATCTGCTTTTCTAAAGGAAAGCAACTCAAAGGGGGTCAACAATCTTATTTTAATCAAATATGTATATCATTTACTTAGTTGCGGGGGGAAAGTCAGTACCCTGAACTTCAGAGAAAATACAAACAGAAATTACAAGCAGAAATGATAGCATAAAGACCAACAGACAGAATTTCTAACCATATGACCAAATAATACATATATCACAGATCAATAGACAGATCCAACTGTCTGACCATTACATACATACATAGCTACCAGAGAAAGAAGCACCAACATCTGGGTTTTCAAAGCCAAGGGGGCTCCTACCCAGAGTCTCATCCGTCTCCATCACTCAAACACTCTTCCCATGAGTGAGCCCCAAAGCAAAATGCTAACCTCAGAGTATATATACACTTCTTTGGGATCAGAGGGCATCACAACCTTCATGACCCAGGCTCATGTGACTCAAATTCATGTGACTTAGGCTTCCATATGACTTAAGTAGGTCAATGTGTCTATTAATGCATGGGGAAGATCTTCCCATTAAGCAAAAAATACATTAACAATACAATCATGACACTATTTTTAGCTTAAATGTAGGCTATGGGGTGCATTATGGTAGGCAACAATCACAGACAAACATAACCTTGACTCCTGAATTCATTACTTTCCATTCCAGGTTCTAAGGCAACAAATAAATTATAAGGAAAACATAAATTAATAGAAAATTGTAATCTCTCTCTATGTGTGTCTCCCTCCTTTCTCTCAGTTTTTATCTATGTCTTTCTCTGTTTCTCTCTTCCCCTCCAACCTGGTCTCACAGACTTAAATGAGCATAAATGTTACTGGCTATACAATTTATTAACAAAAAAACAATTATTATAACAAACTATACATTTAAATCTTTCAACAATATATCATACTGAGAATGATCAAGGGGTCACCTCTAAGAATCAACCACAATTGCTAACTTCTCCACAGAACAAAGTCCAACAATTCAGCTCTCTCAGAACATCATTTTAAGTCTCTTCTCAAGAGTTCTCTTTAAGTGATTTTTTTTTGCAAGATAAGAGTTAATTCACTCAGACTCATAAGAATTTCCCTTGGTCTTTTCTCTCAGCACTTCACATAATCTCAGGAAAAATTCTCAGTCCTTTATCTTGGTACTCAAAAAGTCTCTCTATCCATGAGAGTTAACAGTCTCCCAAATGACAGTTAAACTCTCAGTCTTTTCACAGACTCCTCACAGATGACAGTTAAACTGCAACTTCCCAAGATTCCATTCCCTCTTAAAGATATAATAACAGCATCCATAGTCTCTGTGGGATGGGTTATTGAAATCTGAGGTTACATGTGTTTTCTGCATCTATCTGTTTATGGGCACCTGTGACTCTTGCATTTTCTGCATTTTTTGCAGGGTGAAATAAAGACTCTCCTGTGCCTGGTATGCTTTTAGTACCTTGAGTGCTTTATGGTAACTGGGAAACTTTTAACCAGATTTGGGGAAACATTTGCCCTGAGTGAATCAGGAGATTTTCCTGGAGGAATCTCAATTAGAGGCAATAAACCAAAGAAAAGACCTTACCCTTCTTTAGGTTAGAATCCAAGGATCAAATCCAGTTCTTGTGAGGGCTTTTGGAAGTCCTCGAATACAGAATATATAAGTAAGTTCTTTTGGACTTCTGAGAGAATATAGAGGGGGCAAAGGAAAGAAAGCGGTTGAGAGAGGATGCCTGGGTAAAACGTGGTAGAATTTAGGGATTACAAAATTGTGGCTACAATGCTGGGTTGATATTAGCATTCCAAGGTTTTAGGGACTGGAGAGTTGTATTGATATTGATATGATTTTCCTAAGTTGCTTGGAGTGCCCCTCTTCCTTGGGTAAGAAAGGGGGTGACAATATAGATGAGGGATGCCCTTGGTATTAGGAGGAAAATTCATTACAAACAAGTACTTTGCCCAGTCCCTAGTATATCACAGGCGCTAAATAAGTGCTGGTAGACTGACAGACTGCCTGACTGAGTCACATACCAAAAGGCAGGAGGTAGAAACTCTCAAAAAACAAAAGCAAAATAAATATTCAAACTACCAATAGAGAAAGACAGAAAAGCTTTATTATGTTTAATACTACCAGAAACAACGAACTAATCAGTTCTAAATCAATCATTAAATTCTCTACAATCTGGCTTCCAACATAATTATGCAATTAAATTACGTTCATCAAATTTACCAGTGGTCTCTTAACTGACAAATCTAATGATTTTTTCCTTGATCTTCATCTTTTTTGACCTCTTTGCAGCCTTTGACACTATTGACCAGCCTGTCCTCCTAGACCAAAGGTGAGGAACCTGTGGCCTTGGGGCCACATGTGGCCTTCTAGGTCCTTGGGTAGAGCCTTTTGATTGAGTTTAAGTCTTAAAGAACAAATCCTTTTATTAAAGGATTTTGTTTGGATTCAGTCAAAGGGCCACAGCTGAAGAACTAGAGGGCCACATGTGACCTTGAGGCCTCAGGGTCCCCACCACTGTCCTTCACAATCTTTCCTCCCTGGGTTGTTGTGACTATGTTGATTCTTGGTTCTCCTCCTACCTGACTGTTCTTTTACCAACTGTGGATACAATCCAAAGTTCTAAAAGTCCTCTTTACTTCCCATACTCACTCAGTTTACCTCATCAGATCCCATTCATTCAGTTATTATCTCATTTACAATGATGATTTCCCCAAACCTATACTATCCAACATCCCTCAATCCCGCATCATTAATTGCCTAGGACCTTTCAAACCAAATGCCCCTAAGGCAACTCAAAATCTACATGCCTGAAAGAGAACTCATTATCTTCCCCACCCCAATCCTCAAATCCACCTTTTCACCAAACTTCTTTATTACTGTTGAAGGAGCCACCAGACTTCAGGTAACCTAAATTTAAAACACTGAAGTTATCCATGACTCCTCATTCTTGCTCAGTCCATATACCCATTCAACTACTAAATCTTGTCATTTCTGTCTTCACACTGTCATTTTCATCTGTGCCCTTCTCTCCATTCACATGGCCACCATCTTCAAGTCCTATTGCCTGATCCATTCACTTTCCTATTTGATCCTCCTCCTTCAAGTTTATTCTCATTCCTATTCATTCCCCACACAATCAATAAATTTATTTTCTTAAATTACCCATTTGATTATATTATACTCATATTCAATAAACTCCAGTGGCTCCCTATTTTCTCTAGGATTGAATATAATATTCTGTTCTTGCATTTAAAGCTCTTAGAAACCTGTTTCCTTCCTACCACCAGAAACTCCTCAATCTAGACAAACTGACCTTGTTGTTGTTTCTTACAAACGACACTCCATCTTCCATCTCCATGCTTTTGCCCTCGCTACAACCCGTGTCTGTAATGCTCTTCTGTGATTCCACCATCCAGAGTCCTTATTCTCTTAGAGAAAGTCTGTCCTGGTATACCAAATTACTGGTGTCTTCCCACCCAAAGATACCTTGTATATGCTTTGCTTTTGTATTATATGTGCATATAAATGTGTATCGATTCCATTAGAGTATATGATACTTGAACTCAAGGATGGTTTTTCTTTTCTTTTTATCCTCAGCCCTTAGCACAAAGCTTGACATATAGTAAACACTTAGTAAATATTTCTTTATTGAATTATTAATGAATTAAACATAAAAATATAAACTAGAAGAGCATTTAAATTCATAGAGGAAATGTTAACTGATATGAAGAATGATAATATTAATTCAATAATTGTAGGAGAGTTTAATTTTCCTTTCCTAGGGCTGGACAAACCTAACAGAAAATAATTAAACAAAAATGAATAAAAATTAGATAAACTGGTGGACAATTGAGAGCTGAATGACTTGTGTTGCCTTCTAAATGGAAACAGTAAAGAATATAAGTAATTTTTACATAATGTAGTTATACTATATACTAGGGCATATTTATACAACAAAAATGTTAATTCAGGGAATGCAAGAGAAAGATAGTGACCTAAATGAAGATGAAATAATGATATCCTCAATAATAACTCAATAATTATAGTTTGTGGGACTACTGAATAAGCTTTTTATATTTCCCTTTGCTCTAGACTGTGAAAAAAATCTCTTCAGTACTAAATCTTCTTCTTTTAAATTTATTTATGTTTTATTTATGGAATAAAATTTCCATAATAGAAAAGATGATTACACATGAAATTACAAAACTATTTTATACAACTTGCTATTCCTTTTAAATATATAATATAGTTATCATGTAAATTTCTTTTTTTCCTTTTTTTCTTCCTTTCCTAGAGATAGATACCATTAGACACAAATAGGTTAAATATATGTATGTATAATATATGTTTCTGTAACAGCAAGCACCCTAGTGTACCTAGGATGGCTACTAGCACAGGTTCTTTGATCTGCTTTTCTAAAGGAAAGCAACTCAAAAAGGGGTTAACAATCTTACTTTAATGAAACGTATCATTTACCTAGTTCAGGGGGAAAAGTAAGCACCCTGAATTTCAGAGAAAATACAAAAAGAAGTTACAAGCAGACAAAAATACAGACTGAGAAAATAACACAGTTAAACAGACCAACAGACAGGATTTCCAGCAGTAATGGTAATTGATTTAAATTTGAAGACCCCTTTTTTGTTATGTCAAGTAAGCGGGTACTTAGCCCTTTAAGTACCTCTGTGAAAGAAACAGAAGTTGTGAACTCTCTCCTGTTGCTGACATAACAGGAAGGGGTTGGCTGAGACAGGAAGCCTGTGTGTGTGTGTGTGTGTGTGTGTGTGTGTGTGTGTGTGTGTGTGTATTTAAGAAGAGCCCCAGGGGGTAGCTAGGTGGCGCAGTGAGTAGAGCACCGAGAGCACCGGCCCTGAGTTCAAATCTAGCCTCAGACACTTGACACACTTACTAGCTGTGTGACTTTGGACCAGTCACTTAACCCTAATTGCCCTCCAAAATGAAAAAAAAAGAAGATCCCCAGAGAAGAGACAGTAAAAAATCAAGACTTTTCCTCCTGGCAGCTCTTGGTGGAGAGAGCAGAATTTTCCCAGCATCTGGAAGCTGGGCTGTTACTTGCTGGACTGAGAAATGAGTTGGAGTTTTCTTGAGACCAGAATCTTGAAGGCAGAAGTTGCTATTGAGAAGGCTGCCTGGAAAGCTGAGATCTCTTGGTGAGAAGTCTGCTTGGAAGGCTGAGATTTCTTCTGGGTCCTAGGGCCAGCCAAACTGCTGGAGGACTGGACAAGAACCTGGGAGTTGTCTGCCTCTGAATCCAGGTGACTGGTAGATTCAGGTAGGAGCTGGAACCACAGAAAGGAGCCCAGGTAGTCTGAGAGACCACCCTGAGTCAAGATGAAGAAAAGGCCTCTCCTTAGACATTGAATTTGTGATGAAATTGAAGTTTACTAGACACCGAGGGGCGGAAAGTTTGTGTAATTTTCTAACACTTGTATTTAGTGATTAACAATACTTAGTGACTGATGGCTAGATAAGTGACTGATTAAGTTAAGCTATGATTGCCCTCTGAGTGGAAGACTGACTTGTATTATAAAATGATTGAATGATTGAGTAAGGAGGCAAACCTTCTTAGGGATACCAGATGATTATTCTTTTGTTCTTTGTTCTAAATGCTGTGACCACTTTGGTGAAAACTATGTGTCCATTCTAATGTTAAGCCTTTGTGAACACTATATTGTGATTTTCTGTGATAAGATGCAATGTCGTGAATATTATATTGTGATTTGTTGTAAGTGTTGGCCTTGATTTGTTATGGAATAAATGGAGCATTTGCTATACTGTGTAATCCAAACCTTAAAAGCTGTTCACAGTAGCACTATTTTGGGAAGTTGCTCATGCATGGCATTACACCACCCATCTGACCTTTACATCCATACCTAGTTAATTACCAGAGAGAGAAGCACCAACATCTGAGTTTTCAAAGCCAGTGGGCTTAATGGCTACCCAGAGTCTCATCTGGCCAAATCAAACAACTCTTCCCATAAGCAAGCCCCAAAGCAAAACTTCACATCAGGGTAGATAAAGCCATCTTCAGGATCAAAGAACATCACAACCCTCGTGACCCACTGTCCAATCACAAAGTAACAAGGTGTAGGCATTGCTGAAAAACAAGCCTCCCACCACAGGCTCCACATGACCACATTCAGTGTATTAGGGGGCAGAGTAAATTTTCAAATCACTGAAGGTCCTCAAATTCACTTAAGCCTATCAAGAGGGCAGGGAAGATTTTCAAATTCCCCTTACCACTTCAATATCCTATACATATTTCTACTTATCAGTTCTTTTTTTGGATACAAATAGCATCTTTCTTCACATATCCTTTATTTTTAATATGTGTATTTATAATAGGCAAAAAGACTTAGTCACTCTTAAAACAATATTGCTGTTACTGTATACAGTGTTCTCTTGGTTCTGTTCACTTCACTCTTCATCATTCTGTGGAAATCTTTCCATGCCTCTCCAAGATCGTTGAGCTCATCATTTCTTCTAGCATGTTAGTATTCCATCACAACCATATACTACAACTTGTTCAACCGTCCCCAACTGATGAGGATACCTGAAATTTCCAGTTCTTTGACACCACAGAGTTGCCATAAACATCTCACTCACATTCAAAGTTATAATTACTATTTGTGAATTTTCCTCCATCATACTTTTACTCATTATTTTCCTTTTTCGCTTCTCTTTTTACCCTGTCCCACTTACCTTATCTTCTCCCCTTGTCCTCCTATTCTTTATGTTATGCACCCCTTGAGTCCCTCCCTTATCTTCTCCCCTCATTTTCCTAAATCTTAATCTATACACCCTTCTAAAAGTCCCTCCACAAACAGAAGTTATGGTAGTAGGATCAAGAAGATTTGACAATTGATTGGAAATGGATGGTGAGAAAGTGAAGAGTCAAAGATCAAAGATGTCTGACGGATAGTGCACTTGGGTGACCAGACAAATTGTAGGGACTTGACAGAAATAGGTAATTTTGTGGGAAGAGTGGGTTTTGAGGGTGAGAATAAGGAGCTCTGTTTGGGACCTTTTGAGTTTCAGATTCTTATGAGACATTCAGGTGGAGATAGATGTCCAACAGGCCACTGATGATGTGTGTTTGAGTTTAAGAAAGTTGAATATGTAAATCTGGGAATTGCCTACATAGAGAGGATAACTCAAGAACTCAAGAAAGCTAATAAGATCATTAAGAAGGAAGTGCAGAAGAAAGAAAAAAGCCACGGACAGAATTACAGCCCAGTATTTTTCAATTACAAGAGAGAAAGAGAGAACTTGTATGTGCATTATGTGCATCTTTTTTTGGATAGGTTCACCTCTATTAGAATGTGAGCTCCTGGAGGTCAGGGACTATGTTTTTGTCTTTCTTTGGATCTGTAGTGCTTAGCATAAAGCCTTTAATAAATACTTTGTAAATTCAACTGATCCAAAAAAATGACTAGGTCAAAGAGGAAAGCATAGAAACAATGAATAATAATCTGAATTATTCTCCATTAAGCGTCAGAAAGTTTGTTTCACTTGTGGCTATTTTGTGATAATAACAAAACAACATAACAAGATTGATGGGATGCTGCTGACGCAGTCCTCAGGGAAAGAAATATACCCTAAAATATAAATATTAATAAAATAGAAGAAGAAAATGATTACTGAACTAAGCATGAAACTTTAAAAACTAGGAAATTAACAAAATAACCCAAAATATGCATAAGTTGATTTTCTAATTTAATTAAATGCATCTTTTTGTGATTCTTGAAATTTAAACACCAAAAATATAGCATCTCTATGCCTAAAACAGAACACAAAAAAGAGGGAGCCTATATGTGAAACCTATAATCTCCATTTCATACGGCCTACTTCAGTTGTCAGATATGGTGCTAAACTGATCAAACTACCAAAAGAATATATAGAAGAGGGAAACAAAACATTAATGTAATTCATTTGAAGAAACAAAAGTTCTTACAAATCAAAGGAAATAATGAAAAAAGTAAGAAAGAAGAGGAGTCTCAAATTATATTATAAAGCAATAAATATTGAAATAATTGATCATGGTTAAAAACGGAAAAGGGAAGCTAGGTGATAGAGTGGATAGGGAGCTGGGCCTAAAGTGAAGACTCACCTTCCTGAGTTTAAATCTGTCCTCAGACACTAGTTGTGTGATGCAATTAACCCTTTTTACCTCAATTCCTCATCTTTTAAGGGGGAAGGGAGAAAGAGAGAGAGAGAGAGAGAGAGAGAGAAAGAGAGAGAGAGAGAGAGAGTGGGAGGGAGAATATATTAAGTGCTAAGTGCCAGACTTTATGTTAAGCAATGGGGATACAATATCTCTGTCCCCAAGAAGCTTACATCAAATAGAGAAAAGATAACACATAAACCAGTTGCCTCCAGAGAAAGAATTGCTATTGTCAGAATACAGACTGAAACGTGCTGTTTTTCCCTTTTCTTTCATCTTTCTTTCTTCCTTCTTTCCTTCCTCCTTTCTTCCTCCCTTGTTTTCTTTCTTTCTTTTGTACTTTCTTTTTATTTGAGTCTTCTTGTACAAAATGACTAATATAAAAATGTTTTACATTTACATGATTGCACATATATAATCTATATTGGATTGCTTTCCGTCTCATGGACATAGTAGGAAGAAAGGGAGGGAAAGAATCTGAAACTCAAAACTTTTTTTAATGTTAAAAAAATTTTTAACATGCAATTGGGAGTGAAATAAAATATTGTTTTAAAAACTAGTGAGAACCTGAAAATAATGAGGGAAGTATACCCATAGTGTCATGTTCTGGAAATGTTAGCTGGAATATATAGAGGTCTGGTTTAGAGATGAAAACTCACTATTTTTTACAAAGCCAAGGGCAGTTCTAGAGCAGTTCTGAGGAGAGGGAGTCCAATGTGAAGATTTGATGGGTGGCTAGAGTGTAGGGAGTGTAAGGAGAGGGAGCAAGATAAAGGAAGAAGGATGGGGGAGGGAAAAGGGAAGGAGAGGGAAAGAAGTCGATTTATGGGGGAAAAATTGCAAAGGAACTGAGCAGCATGGTATTCAATAAGTCCCCAAACCCAAGTCACTGTGAGGAAGGACTGACCATTTGACAAATACTACTGGGAAAACTGGAAAGCAGTCTAGCAAGACTTAGCTCCACATCTCACCCTGCATAGCCAGATAAACTTGAAAAGGATACTTGATCCAGGTATAAAAGGTCATATCATAAATAAATTAGAGGTGCAAGGAAGAAATGACCTTTCAGATCTATGGATGGGCAAGAATTCGTAACTAAACAAGCAACAGAGGGGATAAAATAAAAACTTTTGAGTATATAAAATTTTAAAACTTTTACACAAACAAATCTAATGTAGCTAAAACTAGGAGGAAAGCAGGTAAATCCTTGCAACAAGTTTCTCTGATAAACACCTCATGTCCTAGATATTTAAGGAACTAATTCAAATGCGTAAAACTCCACTAGATAAATGGACAAAGGATATCAAGAGTTTTCAAACAAAGAAATCCATATAAAAATGTTCTAAATCACAAACAATTAGAGAAATGTTGATTAAAACAACTATGAGGTTCCACCTCCTTCTCATCACTGGTAAACATGACAAAAGTAAAAAATAAAAGCTGTTGGCAGAGCTGTGGGGCAACGGGCCCATTCCTGCACCATTGTCAGACCTGTGAACTAGTCCAGTCATTCCATAAAGCAGTTTTAATCTGTGTCCCACTTGTTTCTAAGCTGTGCAAACTCTTTCACCTGGGAATATCACTACTAAGATTGTACAACAAAGAGAGCAAAGAAAGAGGAAAGGGGGCACCTAGATACACAGAAATACCTGTAGTGGTTTTTTTCCTCGTAGCCCAAAATTGGGAACGAAGAGGATATTATTCTGCTACTAGACAATGACTAAACAAATTATTGTTCGTGAATGTAATGGTATATTATTATTCCAGAGGAATTATGAAATAGACCCTTTCAGAACAAGGTGGAAAGATTTCTATGAACTCTTGCAAAGCGAGCAGAAATAGAGCAATTTATTCAATGACAACATTATATAGGAAAACAACTTTGAAAAACTTGAGAACATTCACCAATGTGATAATAAACATGAAAATGAAACATGCCTCTCACCTCCTGCCAGAGGGGAATAAACATAAAATGCAGAGAGAGACACACGTTTGCAGACATGGACAACTGGGCAATGTGTTTTGCTGGATTATATATGTTTATGATGAGGGTTTTATTTTTCAGAGGAAGGGAGATGGGAACAAGCACTTATTAAATGTCTTCCATGTACCAAGCACTGTGCTAAGTGCTTTACAAATGTCACTTTTGAGCATCACAACAATATATTATTATCTCATTTTGTAGCTGAGGAAACTGCAGAAGACAGAGGTCAAGTAACTTACCTAAGGTCATACTTAGTAAGTATCTGAGGCTGGATTTGAACCCAGGTCTTCCTGACTTTAGGCTTAACACTCCATCTACTTCACTACGTACAGTTTTTGTTGTGCAATGAGGGAACAGAGAAAGGGACAGATAATAAATACATGTTAAATAAATAAATAAATTTATTTTTAAAATGAAACAATGGAATTATGTCAGATGACCTTTGAGGTCTCATAGCTCTAAACTTATGTTTCTATGTTATGGTCCAAGCTGTATAAAGCCTAAATTCCTATAAGTTTCTTCACAAGTTTATTGAAGTATAATGAATAAAATTATTGTTATTCAATCAAATTAACTAAACTTTTTTTTTTGCTAGAGAAAAGTTAGATTCATCAGGATACTGTTTAAAAACTCATTTGGTGATAAATTCAAAATAATCTTTTTAAAAGATGGGGTGAATACTGGGATATGTGCCAGACATTTTTTTAAATCAAGATAAAGCTTAATTTCATGTCTGATAGAGCGATTCCAGAGTCTTATATGGGAAGATATAATAATAATATATTTCTCCCCATCTATTATTATTTCATCTCAAAAATGCCAATATTCTCAATAGTCTCATATCTAAATTATAAGCAAAGATGATTTTTTTCCCTCAAATGGTAGCCCAGGTAAGAAAACCAAATTAGTGGCTTAACAGAAAGAATTTCACTTAAGCATTCTTCTAATGCCACATCACAGTGAGGAATGGATCCTGGCTTATGCCTGTGTCAAGCAGAGGACAAGCTCTAGAAGGTCTGACCACCCTGGAAAGGACAGACCTGAGCACAGGATGTAAGATGGACTCTTTTGTTTTTCAACATGGAATCAGGCTAGCCAACATTAGAGAATCTCCTCCCTGGATGACTGGCCACGAATAAATTGTTGGAATTTGTTTTGGGGTTTTGATTTTAGGTTTGGTTTTTGTTTTTGATAAAGCAAGGAAGAATTTCTCACACTGATGAAATGATAGGTCATTTAGTTTTAAAGTAGCTTATGTAGAGGTCTGGGGCAACAAGTCTCGACTGACAAAGGCTGTCACTGGCTTTTAGGAAGACTGTAGTTAACAAATAACTATATGGTTATGATTGCAATGGAAACCCAAAATTAAAACAGAATCTGGATATAAGTTCAACTTGATTCTTCTATGCTTTGGAGGTTCATGAAATTCATCTCTATAAGGCTAAAGGGACATTCAACTTCCTTACTATGTTTCAAGCACCATGATAAGTGCTCAAGAAGCATACATTCTGATGAGGAAAAGCAATACTTTAAAAAAAGAAGCTAAGGGAAAACTAGATGGTTCAGTGAGTAGAGCCCTGGATTTAAGAGGTCATGGGTTCAAATCTGTCCTCTGACACTTAACACTTACTAGCCATATGACCTTGGGCAAGTCACTTAACCCCAATTGTCCTGCCTCCCTCCCTCCAAAAAAAAGACCAAGAAGAAAAAAAATGGAGCTGAAAAGTGCGATAAAGTCATATGATTATTACAAGGAGGATTCTTGTTTAGGTATAGATTAGGCTCAACAGTCTCTAAGGTCCTTTCCAGATCTGACATTCTATAAATCAACAACTACTAATCCACAAGCATTTTGTAAGAGACAATTATTTATCAGTCATTGTCCTAGGTAATAAGGATATAACCATAAAATTGAGTAATTTCTGTTCCCAAGAAGTTTATGGTGTATCAGATTAGCTGGGTCAGGGTAAGAATCATAACCCAAGAAGACAACAAGAGTTAGGATCTCCCAAATAGATAGAACCCTGGATTCATATGGACTGGGTTAAGGTCATAGGGTATCCTAATGCCAAGGTGAGGAGATTAAACTCTGCTTGATTATCCTCACTAGGGACACAGAACTTCAATGAAGAGGTATAAACAAAACATTGGTATGTTTGAAATAAAGGGTCACCCTTAGAAGAGATTAATAGGATTCCTTCTATAAAATCACTCAATATACAAAGTAGTACATATCAGGTGTATGCCAACTATATGGTTCCTCCTGCAAAATATATATATTACCAAAAGGCTTTTTTTTCCTTTTAAGTCTACTGAGTAGGCAAAGCTCCTCTTAGTTCAGTGGCAAGTATTTTGTGGACCAAGAAAGCTAAGGGTCAAATGACCCTAATAATCTATGACTCTGAATTCTCCCTTTGTATGATCTGTGTTAGGTAATATTTAGCATTTTAAACTACTGTATTCAGAAGTTCGGATTACAACCAAGAATCACCTACCCAGCAAAATTGAATATAATCTTTCGAGGGGAAAATGGACATATAACAAAATAGAGGATTTTCAAGGATTTCTAATTAAAAGACCAGAGCTAAATTTTAAAAAGTTTGACCTCAAAATAAAAATCTCAAGGGAAACATAAAAAGGTAAAAAAAAAAAAGAAACAAGAAAGAGAAAACATAAGAAATTCAATGGAGTTAAACTGTTTATATTTTTTCTTTTATATTTTTACAATTATATTATTATATATTTTTATATTTCTATCTCTATATGGCAAGATATTTCTAACTCTTAACTTTATTACTATAAGAGCAATTAGGAGTATATGTAGACCGAGGGTATGGATATAAGTTGACTTTGATGGGATGATACCAAATAAATAAAGGGGTGAGAAAGAAAATTGTACTAGAAAGAGGTGAAGGGAAATTGGGGTAAATGATCCCACATAAAAGAAGCATGAAAGAATTATTATAAAGGGAAAGATGGGAGGGGCAAGGAGAGGAGGGGATGGCAAAGTTTAAACCTTAACTCTCATCAAAATTGCCTCAAAGAGGGAATAATACACATACTCAGTTGGATTATAGAAATCTATCTTATCCTATAAAGAAGTAAAAAGGGATAATAGAAGGGGGAGGAGAAACTAATAAAAGGGAGGAAGATGGTGGAAGATTGTGGAAGATGGTGATGAGAAGTGAAATAGTTGTGAGGAGGGAAAGCATGGTGGGAGGGCAAGAGAGAGGGAGGATAAACAAATGAAAATAGCATGGGAGGAAATACACAGTTAGTTATAACCGTAACTATAAATGTGAATGATATTAATGCACCCATAAAACAGAAGAGGACAGCAGAATGGATTAAAAACTAAAATATATTGCTTACAAGAAACACATTTAAGGCAGAGAGATACACACAGGGTAAAGGTAAGGGACTAGAGCAGAATGCATTATGCTTCACCTAAAGTAAAGAAAGCAGGGGTAGCAATCATGATCTCAGATAAAGCAAACGCAAAAATAGACCTAATTAAAAGAGATAAAGAAGGAAATTATATCTTGTTGAAAGCAAGACAATGAAGTCATATCAATATTAAACATACATGCACCAAATGGTATTGCATCTAAATTTCTGAAGAAGCAGAATGAGTTACAAGGGGAAATAAATAATAAAACTATACTAATGGGGGACCTCAACTTTCCCTTCTCAGAACTAGATAAATGTAACCAAAAAATAAGCAAAAAGTTAAGAAAATTAACATGATTCTGGAAAAGTTAAATATTATAGATCTCTCAAGAAAACTGAACAGGAATAGAAAGTAATATACCTTTTTTTTCTCAACAGTACATGACACCTACACAAAAAATGGGCATGTATTAGGACATAAAAACCTCATAACCAAAGCAGAAATAGAAAATACATCCTTTTCAGATCATAATGCAATAAAAATTGCATTCAATACTAGCGACTAAAAAGAGATTAAAATTAATTAGAAATTAAATAACTTCATCCTAAAAACAAGTGGATCAAAGACTAAATCATACAAATAATAAATAATTTCATTAAAGAATTGACAATAAAGAGACAACATACAAAAAATTATGGGATGCAGACAAAGCAGTACTTAGGGGGAAAATTATATTTATAACTGCTTACATCAATAAAAGAGAGGGAAAAGCAGATCAATGAATTGGGCATGCAACTAACAAAACTAGAACAAGAAAAAATTAAAAATGAAAGAGGTGAATTTACCACCAAGGAAGAGGAAATTAAGATAATTGTTAGGAGATAGTTTGCCCAATTATATGCCAATAAATCTGACAATCTAAATAAAATGGATGAATATCTACATATATGTATGTGTATATATGTATGTATGTATGTATGTATAAATGTATGTCTGTATTCTGTATGTGTGTGTGTTACCCAAATTAGCAGAAGAAATAAAATACTTAACCTAATCTTAGAAAAAGAAATTGAACACACCTTCAATGAACTTCCTAAGAAAAAATCCCCAAGAAAAGATGGATTCACAATTGAATTCTACCAAACATTTAAAGAACAATTAATCCTAATACTATATAAACTATGTGAAAAGATTGGGAAAGAAGTAGTCCTACAAAATATCTTTCATGACACAAATATGGAGCTGATACCCAAACCAGGAAGAGTCAAAGCAGAGAAAGAAAATTATAGCCCAATTTCCCTAATGAATATTGATGCAAAAATTTTAAATAAAATACTAGCAAAGAGATTACAGTAATATGTTACAAGGATGATACACTATGACCAGATAGAATTTATGCCAAGAATTCAGGACTGGTTCAGTATTAGGAAAACCATCAGAATAATTGACCATATCAATAACAAAACCAGCAGAAATCATGTGATTATCTCAATAGATGCAGAAAAAAGGCTTTGACAAAATTCAACATTCATTCCTATTAAAAATGCTAGAAAACATAGGAATAAATGGAGTCTTCCTTTAAATGATAGGTAGCATGTACCTAAAGACATCAGAAAGTATTATTAGCAATGGGGATAAGCTAAAAGTCTTCCCAATACATTCAGAGTGAAGTAAGAATACCCATTATCACCTCTATTATTTAATATTACATTTGAAATGTTAGCTAATAGCAATAAAAGAAGAAAAGAATTAAATAAATTAGAATAGGCAATGAGGAAACAAAACTGTCACTCTTAGCAGATGATATGATGCTATACTAAGAAAATCCTAGAGAAACAACTAAAAAAACTACCTGAAATTATTAACAACTTTAGCCAAGTTGCAGGAAACAAAATAAACCCACATAAATCATCAGCGTTT
>CM053598.1:201300849-201318425 GCA_028646575.1 Pseudocheirus occidentalis
AGGAAAGAAGGAAGGAAGGAAGGAAGGAAGGAAAGGGAGGGAGGGAGGAAGGAAGGAAGGAAAAGGAAAGTAACAGATACTGCTGCTCAATTTACCCAGCCCTTCATCAACCTCTCTTCCAAATAGGTACAGTACATATGAGTGGCATTATATTGATCTGAAGCTAAAGGACTGGAACCCTGTGGCCTACCAAGGAATTCAGCATTGATAGAACTCCCCTTCCCTACTGTGCTGGGGGCATGCATGACATTTCTTTCCCAACAGGAGATTCCCAACAACTGTAAGTAAAACCATCGAGTCCAACCCCTTCATTTTAAAGATGAGGAAATTGTGGCCCAAAGAGGAGACTTTCTCAAGTTCACACAACTAGTAAATGGCAAAGCCAAGATTCCAACGCAGTTCTTCTGACTCCAAATCTAATTTATTTTCAACTGCGTCGTATTTTCTCCCAAACATAGATTCCTAAGTGACACAGAAGGATGAGTACTGGTCTATATTGAGTCAATAAGGCCAAAGAGAAAGGTCTCAGTATTCAAAGAGGAAAGACCATTACTGCCCCCCACCCCCAAATAAAGCTGTAGGAAAGAATACTTTTTGTCCCAGTTACTGCCCTACCATTTTAAAAGATAGAGCATCACATTTTCATCAACAACTTCATTTCCTGATTCAATTCATTAGGGCCTGGTATAATATGCAGGAAAGGAAATAAGAGCTCCATAAAAAACATAGCCAAATGTTTGGGGCAGGGGGCAGGAAGGGAGGAGCTGCCAAAAGCAGGGGAAGAAACTGATCAAAACAATGCCTGGGAAAGGTTAAGAGCAAAGACCTAAAGAGACATCTAGTGGCCAAGGAACCAGTTGCATGTCTTGTTCCTCAGAGTTAAATAATTGTCAACGCCATGTCTAACTAATGTTCTGAAAAATGTCAAACCGGGACAAATTCTGCTCTGCCTCAGTTTTTTGCCTCTGTTGCTTATAATTAGAATAGGCATGTGATTTTTCTTTCGGGAGAGAGACAGAAAGACAGACAAAAGACCCTACTTTTTATTTATTTTGTATTTATATATCTGTGTGCTAATTGTCTTTGCCTTCCTCTCCTATCTCCTACCCACTCGCTACCCGAAAGACTGTAAGTTTTCATTTTTGCCTCTCTGTCCTCAGACCTAGTACAGTACCCGGAAGATTGTAAGTACTTTTAAAATGCTTGTTCAGTCAAATGGAACAGAATAAGCCCTAGAGGCAGAATGGCCAGAGTACTACACCAATGGGATCAATGGATCTCCATTTGAAACCTGCCTTGAATCTTTCTTTGCTATATGATCATAGCCAACTCATTTAACTTCTCAGAGGCTCAGCTTCTTCACCTATAAAGCGGGGATAAAAATACTCATGCAAGTGATCTCATGGGGTTATTGTATGAATAACCTTGAAAAGGGCAACCTTGAAAGGGCTATGTTCATCTCAATTATTATTTACTCCTTGAATTTGCTCTGCCAAGCTTTAAACCATTCAAATATTGCCTCTCAGTGCTTCACCTAAATAGACAATAATCAATCAATAAACACTTATTAGGTGCCTTCAGTATGCCAGGCACTCACTATGCTTGACTGGGGTCACAGAAAGAGACAAAAGACAATCCCTGCCCTCAAGGAGTTTTCAGTCTAATGGGACAAACACTACGCCCTGCCCTTACAGAACTCCCTCAAAGTCGGGGTTCTCCATCCCAATAATTAACTAGCTCCTGGGAGGGAGGTCAGTGGACAAAGAGAAGAATTCAGCATTTCGGATGATGAAGAAGCTACCTCTTGCTGCTGCACCAAACTCAGCACCTTAACTAGAAAGACATAAGACCAATGTGCAAATCAAGAATGATATCCACCTTATCCAGCTTGGCCTTACTTTCTTCATTAAAATCTAGCCCATATCTCTATAGAAGTACTTTTCTCACGATAGCCTGGATCAACATGGTTAAGTCAAGAGGGCTGGGTTTTAAATTGTATCTTCCTGTATGGTATTGAGAAGAGGTGAGTCATGTGAATGCTGAGCTCCTAACTGGAGCTTTTTGAACTATGATTTAGATCATTTTCTTCCAGGCTCTAGGTCCTTTCTCCTTCTCCACTCTATTGTTTCCTCCCACGTGGTGATTTAACCCTAAGACACCTAAGACCTAGTTGAAGTCCACAAAGGATGAAGGAAAATCCCTTCTCTTTTCTGGGTCTCAGTTTCATTCTCTCTTCAAATGAGAAGATTGAGGCAGATATAAAGGGTAACATAATTAACAAATTAGAGGAGGAAGGAATAAATTGCCTTTCAGATCTATGGATAGGGGAAGAGTTTCTTACTAAACAAGCAGTAGAAAGGAACACAACATAAAATGAATAATTGTTCTTACATCAAATCAAAATTTTTCACTAACAAAACCAAAGAATGAAAAGAGAACCAGATATCTGGGTAAAAGTCTTTGTAGCAATTTTCTCTGACAAGAGTCTCATTTCCAAGATATATAAGAAATTGATTCAAATTTAGAAAAATAGTATGCATTTTCCACAACTAATAATTGGACAAAGGAACAGGAAGCTAGCTCCTAAGGGAAGAAATCCAAGTTATTTGAAAGAAAATTATTCAAATCAATAATAATTAAGGAAATACAAATTAAATAAATTTTAAGGCTCTATCTCACACCTATCAGATTGGCAAAGGTAGCAAAAAAAGAACAATGACAAATGTTGGAGGGGTGTGTTAATGTATTATTAGTGGAGCTGTCACTCAGTCATTCTGGAAAACAATTTGGAACTATACCCTAAAAGCTATTAAACTTTGCATACCTTTTGACCCAAACATCAAGGAAATATAGAAAGGACTCCTGAATAAAAATATTTGTAGCAGCTTTTTTTATGGAAGCAAAGAAGTGGAAATTAAGGAAGAACTGATGACCGAACAAATTATATGTAGATATAACAGGATATTTATAAGAATATCCTGTTTTGTTATTTATAAGAAATTTATTATAAAATATGTATAAGAAATAAAATGGATATTTATAAGAATATCCCATTTTATTATTTATAAGAAATTTATTATAAAAATTTATAAGACATAAAATGGATATTTATAACAATATCCTGTTTTATTATTTATAAGAAATTTATTTCAAGAAATTTATAAGAAATAAAATAGGATAGTTTCAGAGAAACCTGGGAAGATTTGTATGAACCGATAGAGTAAAATACAGAAAACAACAAGAATAGTTTATACAATAACATTTTAAAGACAAATTACTTTAACTTAAGAACTCTGATTGGTGCAATGACTAACCACAATTCCAAAGGGCTCATGATGAAAAATGTGCCCCACCTCCTGACAAAAAGATGATGGACTCAAGGCATAGATCGAGACTATTTTTGGAGATGGTCAATAGGGAATTTCTTTTGTTTGTCTATGTATATTTGTTATAAGATTTTTGTTTTTCTTTCTTCAATAAGCAAGTTGGGGGATGAAATGAAGAGGAAACATTTTTATTCACTAGGGAAAAAAGCATTGTAAGAGCCTGAGTGTTTTTATGTTTTCTCCCCCCATTCCCACCCCACCTTCTAACTAAATCTAATCTCTTGTATCTGTCATTTCTACTTTATAAATATGAGCTGTTGATATTATTATTTATCATTGTTATTGTAATGCACTATTTTTTTCCTAAAACAGAGCTGGAACATGTTTTATGTTCCATCAGGCAACAGAATCACTGGGTAATGAACTGTGTAGAAGTAAGATAAATTTGGGAGTTGAGGGATATAACCAGAGTCAGGCAAGAAGGTAAGGGATACTGAGGAATCAGCTGGATGTTTTGGGTGGATACAAACTAGAGAAGACCTTGAAAGCTAAGTCTACCTGTGCTGTAATTCAGGAAAAATAAGAAAGGGTTGTTTAGACAAAAGTATTTCACTATGTGCACAGAGTACTTTATAGTCTATAGAGGCCTTTTATATTCCTTTATAGTAAATTTCTTTCCTTAATCATATAATACAAAGAAGGTAGGTAAGGCAGCTATTGTTGGCTCCATTTTACAGATGAGTACAGACAGACTGAGAAAGTAAATGACTCAGACAATGAGTGTCAGAGCCAGAATTCTAACCCAGGTGTTCTGATTCCTAGTCTTGTGCTCTGTCCACTGTATCACACAATCTTTCTGATTAAACCTGGGCGAAAAGCTATTGGTCTAATCAAGTCATGTGAAAAGTATGAGAATGAAGGGGGAACATTTGTTCAGTAGCAAGATATCCCAATCAACCTCCTAAGGGTATAAATCCTCCTGAAGGGCTTCTGGAGAGTGGGAGGGGGGCAGAAGTAAAACTCTAATTGCCTTTCTTTGATGTTCTCAATTAAGGATTCTGAAGAAACCAATCTTTGTGTCTTTTCACAGTTAAAATTCTACATGGGAGAGAAATTTCTCTGTGCCACCACCAATCCAGGCTTTGTTAGGTTTCTAGGCACTAAGTGGGCTGCGTCTGAACACAGCAGGCCAAGAAAAAGAGGCTTAGGTTAAAAAAGAGAGATCCAACAACAGCCTTTTTCTCCTAAGTCCTGGCAATTTTGTGCTCACTTTTAATCCCCGGAAGAAACATCTGATTTCTTTTTTCCTCCTGCACTGACACTTTGTTACTCCTCTTTCTGTGGCTGCTGGTGGAAACTTTTTTCATTAATAGCTGTCCCGTTCACCTTTCCACCTCTCTGGAGTGATCCACTTGGTTTTCCATCTTGTGATCCTCATCACTAATAGTCTTTTATTTCTGAAAGTTTATATTAAAACAAATTGTAATATATAAAAGGTTCAAGAGACGTAATTTCAGGGTAATCCTTTTTTTTAACAATAATTATTAAAAGGGGTTCAGTGGAGCTCTCGAATGTCAAAGACTCCTCATGGAACCCACTTAGTGCTTATATATCCTTGGAAGAGTGGGTGTTCCTGAGGGGGCAATGGACTCTGATTGGTTAACAAGTAATGAGAGAATTAATATTATAGTGAGATGTGGACCTATTCTAATGAGGGGCAGGGGAATGTGACTTTGATTATGTCATTTACTTCCAAATTTCCTCCAGCCTGGGGCAATCTAGACAAAGGCTCTATCCCCAACCGAACCAGAGTAGAACACAATGGGCTTCCCCACTTGGGAGGGGTCTGAACGAGGATGGAGGGGAAAGTTAATCCAATCTCATTATCAGCAATGTCCATCAGATGCTGACTTGGACTACTAGAGAATGAAGATCTAGGAAGGGGAAAAAACCTGCATCTCTCCAATAATTGGTTATTTAATAATCATTTTTTTCACAATGTAGATATTTATGTTTATATATCTGTATAAAACATATGTTTAAATGTAGTTTAAATTATTGACAATCAGGTTGAAGGCAGCTGGGTACAGTGAAAAGAGCATTAACTCTGGAGTCAGAAGATTTAAGTTCAAATGTCACATGTGCTACTTTTTTGCCTAGCTGACACTGGGCAAATAAATGTAATCACTTCAAGGCCTTGGTGTCTTCATCCATAAAATGAGAGGGGAGAACTTTCCCAGACCAAGTAACTCTTTGAAAGACCCTCTAGACCAGTTCTTTCCAGTCCTATGTCATCCATTACCCACCAGATGTTAGAAACTGGACAGTTAAAAAAAAAAAGGAAATTTGGGGCCTCAAAGAGTCATTTCACACCATCTGCTTTAATCTCACGTCTGTTTAGTCTCTACACTCCAACACTGGACTTTTCTTGCCTATGACTAACCCCTCACTAACCTTACCTTGGCTCTTAAATTCACCCTACTCTCTTCCTATCTGTGCCTGCTTTCATTTTGAATTTCAACTCTTTGCATGAGTATGAGTATATTCAACCCTTTTTTTAGCTTCATATGAAAGTGAAGCTTATGTAATTAATGCACATTCCCCTCTTTTTTCCGTTTTGTATATTCTTCACCTAATTTAGTCCTATGAGTACAGAGCAAACCAACCTTGAGTCTTCTCTTACTTAACTCCTACCCTAAACCTTAAAGACATTTTTGCTTCTCTTCCTATTAGATTTAAGCATTTTAGCATTGTGCACTTTTCAACGCTCCTGTGTATTTCCTTTTTTTGTTTTCTCCCTTGATATCTTTGCTTACATTTCAAAGCTTCTATTCAGCTCTGGTTTTTTAATCATAAGTTCTTGAAATCCCTCTGTTCTATTAAAGATCTCTTTTTATCCCTTTGGATTATACTCACTTTTTCAGGGTAAGTGGTTCTTGATTGCAAACTTTTTTCATCTCACTTTGGAAATTTCATATTTGAAGATCTTTATTCCTTTATAGTCTGCTTTATGTTTATGTTTATGTTCCTTTATAGCTGCTATATGTTACATTACTCCTACCTGTAGCTCCTTGGTACTTGACCCCTTTCTTTCCAGCTGTTTATACTATTTTTTTTCCTTTGGCCACTAAACTCTAAATATGGACTATAATATTCCTCGGAGTTTTCATTTTGGGAGTTCTTTCAGAAGGTAACCAGTGGATACTTTCCATTTTTACTTTGCTGTCTGGTTCTGGTTTTGTTGCTGTTGTTGTTGGGTTTTGTTCTGTTTTATTGGGGGGGGGGATTTTTTGGAGGGAGGAGGAAATCAGAGTTAAATGACTTGCCACACAGTGTCTGAGGCTAGATTTGAACTCAGGCCCTCCTTGTTCTGCTTCTCTATCCACTGTGCTATGCAGCTGCCTCCACCCTCTGGTTCTAATAGATACAGACAGCTGGGATCTATGATTTCTTGAATTATGGCATCCAGATATTTTGTTATCATTGCCGCTTTTGTTCATTATTGTCAATTAGTCTTAGATTCTTAGATTATCCCCCCTTGACAGGTCTCCTGATAAGTTATTTCTGATAGGATATTCTTTACATCTTTTTCAGTTTTTTCCCCATTGTTTTGGCAAAGTGTCTTGTTTTTTTTTGTTTTTTTAATAAATTTTCTATTTGTTTTCTTGTTTACATCATTCATTTTCATGAGATTTTTTGAATTACAAATTTTCTCCCCGTCTTTCCCCTACCCCAGCCCCAAAATATCGTTCCCACTGTAAAGCCCCTCCCCTGATCTGCCCTCTAACTTTCAGCGAAGTGCCTTGTTGTCTCACGGGGTTGTTGATTTGTTTGGCCCATTCTCATATTCAGGGAATCCAGTTCCTAAGTCAGGTTTACCATCTTCTGTTCTAATCTACCAATTCTCATTCCCATTCTTTCCTCCTTAACCCTCATTGCATTTGACGTCACTTCTTGTATCTCTTACTTCATTTCCTCTAGGTATACGTAGGGTGCCTTTTCTCTGAGGTTCCACTTGGACTTATTCTCTTCTGGGTTTTCCTCCTGGGCCTCACTTAATCCAATGTATTTTCTTCCTGATGGTCTACTTGCTGAGAGAATTCCTGCATTTTGCCTCAGTCTCCTGGTGTCTTAGGTCTGGTACTCAACCTCTTTTCTGTCTCTTTTTCTCTGCACAGTCCCACCTGGAATTGGTGCTGTCTCTTGCTATGACCCTGAATGGATTCAACCAAATGTTGTTTGTTGAACTGGAAGATCTCCTGCAAGACTCAGGTATTAACCTGCTCCTTTCTATTACTGGGGCTCCTTCTTTGGCTCTGACCTAGACTGCTTGGGTACTAGGCTGCCCAGATGTTGATCTGGTCCTGTTTCCTGCTGTGGTTGGAATGTGTTGTCCCTGGGCTCTGGTTTGGGCACTTGCTACCTTGGTACTAGGTCAAGCATGGGATACCTGGGTGTTGAACTGACCATGTCTCCAGCTTTGGTTGTTGAGGAGGAAGAAGAGAAGGGCTGCTACCTTTAATTTTTTTTTTACCCTCTCATCTTCTCCAAAAGTTTGTTCCCGCAATCATTCCTTCTTTCTCATCTTCAAGTTACCCCTGAGAATTCTTCCTGGCTGCCTACAAACATGTCAAAAAAAATAAAGTAAAATAAAATCTCACATTCACTAGATTCTGTCATATCCATACTATGCCTATACGTATACCTATATAGTATATATCATACTACATCTCTCCTCCATTTCTCACCCAAACTTCGGGGGGGGGGGAGGGGAGGGTGGGCAGGGAAATGACTATAGTCATTGCTTCTACTTCCTTGCTCTCCTCTCACTAATTTTTCTGCTCTTGGGAATCTGTTTCCTGACATCATCATTCAACTGAAAATTATCAATGATCTCTTAATCACCAAATCTAATGACTTTTTCTCAATCCTCAGTAATCTTGATTTTATGCTACATTTGATGCTGCTGACCCTCCTTTCTTCCTGGAAACTCTCTGCTCCGAGTTTCCATTGTAGTTATTTCTCTTGGTTCTCCTACTTATCTGACCACAGCTTTACAGCTTTTCAGTCTCTTCTACTTGGTCATTATCCCTCTAACTATGACTGTGCTCCAAGGATCTGTCCAAGGCCCTCTTCTTCAAGAGCTCCCAAGAGTTTAATTATCATTTCTATACAAGTGTCTACCAAATACACATGTCCAGCACCATTCTTTCTCCTGAGTCCTAGTTCTATGTCACCAGTTGCCACCAGACTAGATGATATGCAAGTGTCTCAAACTCTACATGTTGAAAAAGAGCTATCTTTCCCCCACAAATTCAACTCTTTTCTGAACTTTGCTTTTTTTGGTGAAGCCAAAACCATTCTTCCAGGTACTCAGTTACACAGTTTCTGCCTCTCACTCACCTCATATTTCCAACCAGTTGGCAATTCTACTTCCACAATATCTTTAGTGTTTATGCCTTGAGTCTCTGTCCATTCCAGTCTACTCCTCATGCAGTTGCCAAAGCATTTCTTCTATACACAGATATGAGAGTGTCACATCCCTACGCAATAATCTCCAGTGATCCCTTAAAAGCTCTGGGATCCAATCTAAACTTTGGCATGTAAATCCCTGCATAATCTATCCCCCACCCATCTTTCTAGCTTTATTATATATTATTTTCCTTTATTCACTTATGATTCAGCCAAACTGACTTTTATGTTGTTCCTTACATCATTCTTTTCTTTCCCCCATGCTTGAAATTCTCTCCCTCCTCACCTGCAACCCTTGTTTCTTTTTTTTTCAACATTCAAAGCTACTTTACTACAAATATATCCCTCCAATTCACTGTGTGTCAAAGGGTTCACATAAACTACATTGTCTAAATCACTATAATTTTAACGTTCTTATTACATAAAATTGAACATCTTAACAGCATCAATTGATATACAATCAGATTTTATGTGACTTTTCCCCCTGATTGTCAAATGTCAAGTACAATGGCACTCACAAACTTTTCCTGTCTGCTGAAACAGACATCTCCAGTTAAGAAAGAAAAGCCTATGGGAACTACCAAGAACCCAAGGGTTCATTATAAAGCCAGTTTGGCCTTCAGTTTGATATGGAGTGTTAAGTTTCGTCAGAGTTAGAATTAATGAGGAGAAACAAATGATGTGTAATCAGTCACCCAAAACACAAAATAGAATTCATATGACAAAGAATGGACTTTATGGGAATTATCATCAGTACACCACAACAGGAGAAAATCTCAAACTCAAACTAGTTTTTAGAAAATCCTATATCATAGAAAATAGGGAAAGTTTTATACAAAGTGGGAAATAATATGGGATTATAGAGTTGTCTTATGCACGGCAAGCATTCCATAAAATTTTTGTAATGAATTAAGGAATGATCAAATCACTGTAAGATCTTTTTTGGGGGGGTGGGGAGGAGGCAGAAATTTACATGTCATTATCTCTGTTATCTAGCCCTTGCTCTCTGTGACTACATTAACGAGTGAGATGGAGAAGATATAACCATAACTCAGTTTGTCAATGACTAATTTATTCCCTAAACCTTCAAAATTCAGCTTTAATGCAACCTTTTATAGGAAGCCTTTCCTAATCACATCCTTCCTTCCCTCCGCCCTCCCCACTGAAAGGTCTTCCTCCTTCAAAATTGTCCTTCATTGGGGGTGGCTAGGTGATGCAATGAGTAGAGCACCAGCCCTGGAGTCAGGAGGACCTGAGTTTAAATCCAGCCTCAGACACTTGACACACTTACTAGCTGTGTGACCTTGGGCAAATCACTTAACCCCAACTGCCCTCCAAAAGAGCAAAAAACCAAAAGCTGTCCTTTATTTGTTGGTACAGTATTTACCAGTATTTGAACATACTATCCTCCCCAACATAATGTAGCCTGCTCCTTAAGGACAAGAACTGCCTCATTTTTGTTTTATACCTCCAGGACCTAGTACTTTTGTTGTTGTCATTTACTTGTGTCTAACTCTTCATGACCCTTTCCAGGATTGTTCTGGCAAAGTTACTGAGGTGGTTTTCCATTTCCTTCAACAGCTCATTTTAGAGATGAGGAAACTGAGGCAAATATGGTTAAGTGACTTACACAGGGTCACAAAGCTAACAAGTATCTGAGACTGGATTTGAACTCAGTAAGATGAACCTTCCTGATTCCAGACCTGGCACTCTATCCACTGCACCACCTAGTTGACCCTCACCTAGAGCTAGTAGCTTCTTAATAAAGACATCATAGGAGCAGAGCCAAGACGGCAGAGTAAAAGCGAGGACTTACTTGAGTTTGTCCCCAAACCCCTCCAAATTCCTGTAAAAAAAACTCTAAACAAATTCTATAACTACAGAATCCATAAAATGAAAGAATGAAACAAATCTCCAGGCCAAGACAGCCTGGAAGGTCAACAGGAAGGGTCTATTGCTCCGGAATGGGAGCAGAGCGCAGTCCAGTGTGGGCTGTGCCTGCACAGACAGGAGCAGAGCAGGCCTCAGGGAACTGAATCACTGGCAACTGTAGCAGTTTCCAGACTCTTTGACCCACTGACATAGAAGGTCAGTGGGAAAATTCTGTGGGACTTCATTGAGAGAGGAGCAGTCTGCCCCCAACCTCAGGGCAACATAGGTGGCAGCAGTGGCAGCTGCTGCTTCTAGAGCTCCTAGTCCACAGACAGTGTGGGGATTAAACAGCTTATCAGAGGGTGATTGCAAGGATCTCTTTGCTCATGCTGAGGCAGGATTCTCTTGCTTTGCCCTGCTTGGATCTGGGTTGTAGTCCTGGGTGGTGATCCTGGGCTGAGGAGGAGTGCTGGCATGCTGGAACTTGTGGCAGCTGTGAAGATGGAATCCTCCTCACAGTTCCAAGGCAGAAAAGAGTGCTTGTAGTCACTCACAAACCAGAGCACAGACCAGGAAAGGCATAAACACCTCTCCTTTGATCATACCACCCTGGAAGAGCTCAAAATTTACAGGTCCCTGGATCTCTAAAAATAGCTGCACAAAACCCCTGTAGCTTGGAACAATAGCCACCCACACCCACACCTCCACCCCCATGGGAAGCAGAGTCCTACCTTGACAAAGAGTTAGAAAGTCAAGTATTTGGCTGGGAAAATGAGCAAACAGTGTTTAAAAAAAATCCAGACTATAGAATCTTACTTTGGCAACAAAGATCAAAATATGCAACCAGAAGAATACAGAGTCAAAGCTCCTCCTACATCAAAAGCCTTCAAGAAAAATATGAATTGGTTTAGGGCCATGGAAAAGCTCAAAAAGGAAAAGAAATGAGAGTGATACAAGAAAATTATGAAAAACAAGTCAACGGCTTGCTAAAGGAGACCTCAAAAAATACTGAAGAAAATAACATCTCAAAAAATAGACTAACCTAAATGGCAAAAAAGGTCCAAAAAGCCAAGGAGAAGAATACCTTAAAAAGCAGAATTGACCAAATGGAAAAGAAGATCCAAAAGATCACTGAAGAAAATGATTCCTTAAAAATTAGAATGAAGCAAATAGAAGCTAATGACTTTATGAAAAATCAAGAAATTATAAAACAGAGCCAAAAGAATGAAAGAAATATAAGACAATGTGAAATATCTCATTGGAAAAATCATCAACCTGGAAAACAGATCCAGGAGAGATAATTTTTTTTTATTGGGGGGGAGGAGAGATCATTTTAAAATTATTGGACTACTTGAAAGCCATGATTTAAGAAAAAAAGAGCCTAGACATCACCTTTCAAGAAATTATCAAGGAAAACTGTCCTGATATTCTAGAACCGGAGTAGGAAATAGATACTGAAAGAATCCACCAATAACCTCCTGAAAGAGGACCCAAAAGGAAAACTCCTAGAAATGTTGTAGCCAAATTCCAGAGTTACTGCAAACAACAAGAAAGAAACAATTCAAGTACTGTGGAAACACAATCAGGATAACACAAGACCTAGCAGCTGCTACATTAAGGGATCAGAGGGCTTAGAATATTATATTCCAGAGGTCAAAGGAGCTAAGATTAAAACCAAGAATAACTTACCTAGGAAAACTGAGTATAATACTTCAGGGGGGAAATGAACATGCATTGAAATGAAGGACTTTCAGGCATTCTTGATGAAAAGAGCAGAGCAGAATAGAAAATTTGACTTTCCAATACAAGAATCAAGAGAAGTATGAAAAGGTAAATGGGAAAGAGAAATCATAAGGGACTTAATAAAGTTGAACTGTTTACATACTTACTTCAAAAGATGATATTTGTAACTCATGAGACCTTTCTCATTATTAGGGTAGTTGGAGGGAATATACGTATATAGATATAGATAGACAAAGGGGGGGGCACAGGGTGAATTGAATACGAAGGGTTGATATCTAAAAAATAAAATTAATGGGTGAGAGAGGAATATATTGGGAGGAAGAGAAAGGGAGAGATAGAAGGAGTCAATTGTCTCACATAAACTAGTCAAGAAAAATCTTTTATATTGGAGGGGAATAGGAGGGAGATGAGACAGAATGAGTGAACCTTACTCTCACTGGATTTGACTAAAGGAGGGAATAATATACACACTCAATTGGGTATCCTACCCTACAGGGAAGCAGAACAGAAGAGGATAAGATGTGGGAAGATAGAAGGGAGGGCAGATTGGGGGAGGGAGTAGACAGAAGCAAACACTTTTGAAACAGTGTCAAAGGAAAAATAGAATAAATAGGGGGTGAGATAAGATAGTTAGTCTTTCCCAACATGACTGTTATGGAAGTGTTTTGTATAACTACACATGTATAACCTATACTGAATTGCTTTGCTTCCTCAATGAGGGTGGATAGGGAGGGAAGAAGGGAGAGAATTTGAAACTCAAAGTTTTAAAAGCAAATGTTAAAAGATTTTTACATGCAACTGAAAAATAAGATATACAGGTAATGGGGTATAGAAATCTATCTTGCCCTACAAGAAAATAAGGAGTAAGGGGATGGGGGGGGTGATAAAAGGGAGGGGCAGACGGGGGGAAATATAAACAGAATGGGTGGGATGGGGAGAGGGGAGAGATGGACAGAAAATATGGAACTCAAAACCTTATGGAAATGAATGTTGAAAACTAAAAATAAATAAAGCAATAAAAATATTTTTAAAAAGACATCAATTATCTTCTGGAGAAATCTTAACCACAAAGTAACATACTAAAGTCTTAGGAAGATTTTTGTGGGACTTTTCAAGAAAGTAGGACTCACTTGAATTTCCCCCAATAAAGACCTTGAATTCAGTTACTTTTCTGGGAAACGTGTTAGGTTAGTTAAATGTTTTACTTCTGTATTTGTTCATGAATTGCTGTCAGTTGTTAGCATCTTACATATTTTCTATAAACTAGGCTCGTCCCACATACAATAGTCATATTGCAAAGGTGTCTGTTAACTATAGGGTCTAATTTAATGTCTTAATTTCTGGGATCAACTCCAGCTGGAGGTAAAAAGCAAAGGAAAGAAAGTAGTCCTCTTGGTGGCAGCCCCCAGGACTGAATTTGTACTGTGTAAGCCCAGAGTTCCAGGGTGTGGGAGTATGGTAAGTAAAAGAGGTTATAAAAAGTATGTGTATGGAAACATTAACGAATTCAAAAACTATTCACTAAAAAAAACCAAAGTTGTATCAGAAGACTTCACATAGTAGAAAGAGTACTGAATGGTACTCAGCAGACCTGTGTTCTGGCCCTAGCTCTGACACTGATTCTATGCATGACCCTGAGCAAAAAATCTTCCCTTCTCTAGGTATCTACCATCTACTGCCATCTACTTTTTTACCATCTATAAAATAAGCAAATCCAACATCCTATCTCCACCAGCTGATGATTTCTTCCTGACGTGGTGGGCAACTTACTTAGTTCATTATGTGAACAGACAATTGTAGAGGCAGAAAATGAGATAAGGGGTCCAGGTTATGGGGCTCCATGGACACAAATGTTCCTATGTCTAAGAAGCCTCATTTCTAAGGCATAGAGTCTAAGGAGGCAGATAGCTAGGGATGGAGAAAATTAGGTCAGAGAAATGTCATCTCTAGGCCATCATTAAGGCTGGTGCTATGCAGTTAAAGTTTGCAGAAGCTGATGATGCTAATGCCTGGAAGTTCTGTGTCTTGGGGGTGGGCAGGGAACATAAGAGAAATATGCATAGTTTAGAATCTTTGTCTAATCTCTGAGGAACCTATCACCTAGCATGCAAGCTATAAAGTTAATAAGGTGAGCCAAGGGGACCACTTGAAAATAACAATCATCCCATTTCCCAATTCTAACAGAGGATGCTAAAACCATCCTATTTTTTTTCATTCTTTCATTTGAAATGAGATTTCTCACCGCACCACCACCACCACCCTAGGCTTAGAAAAAGATTCCCATAATTCTGAGGAAAGACTAGAATTTGAGAAGGGTTATGGGGTGAGTGGGGAAAAATAATGAGTACTGTTTTGGACATGTTGAGTTTGAAATAATGTGACATCCAACAATATTCAATGGTCAATGGTGATACAATGGTCAATTAGACAATTCAATGGTCAATTAGAGTTCAGCAGAGAAATGGGCAGGTTTTATAGAATGGGAAGTCATCTGCTTAGAGATGTTAATGCAATACCTTATATTCATTGTTTCTTATGGTAGATTAGTCCATTACATTCATTTGCCATAACTTATTCAGATCCCCCAATTTGTCGGCATCTACTTCACTTCCAGTTTTTTGCTAACACAAAAAAAATGCCACCATAAATATTTTGTATGTATCAGACATTTCCCTATGTGTTTGATCTTCTTGGTATATATTCCATTAGTGATATCACTGTGGGACAAAGGATATGCACAGTTTCAAGAATTTTCTAGAATAGTTCCATATTGTTTTCCTAAATAGTTGGATCAATTCACAGTTCTACCAATGACACAAAAGCGTGCCTATCTTCCCACATCCCCTCCAACATTTACTATCTTTATCTTTTGTCAATTTTACAATCTGATGAGTGTGAGGTGAAGCCTTGGGGTTCTTTTAATTTTCTTTTTTCTTATTATTAGCAAGTTAAAGCATTCTTGCGTGTAGTTGTTGATTATTAGCATTTTTCTTTTGTATCATTCTGTCTCTTGTCCCATCCATGTTTTATCCTCCCACTGTGCCTTTCACAGACTCCACACTTAATGGCTATTTTTAATTAGTTGGAGAAATAAGAAAGTGGGCCTGGGGGCGGCTAGGTGGCACAGTGAATAGAGCACCAGCCCTGGAGTCAGGAGTACCTGAGTTCAAATCCGGCCTCAGACACTTAGCACACACACACACCAAAAAAAAAACTAGCCGTGTGACCTTGGGCAAGTCACTTAACCCCAACTGCCCTCCAAAAAGCAAAAAAAAAAAAAAGTGGGCCTGGGAGTCAGAGAATCTACCTTTGAATCCTGGCTCTCCAATTTACTAGTTCTATAAACTTGCTAAGTCATTTCACCTCAGTTTCCTCATCTATACAATTAAGGGGGAGGGGGTTAGTTGGTCTCTCCATTTCCTTCAAGCTCTGACACTATGGAAATACCTGCCATAAAGGAAACAGACTTTTCTCTGTTATACATGTATATCTATATCTATCTATCTCTGTATCTATCGATCTATATCTGTATCTACATAGATATAGATATAGATAGACAGATAGATAGATACAAGGACCAACTCCAGGCATGGCAAAAACAACATGCAAGTTCATTAATTAGGAACAGTTTTACCCTTCTCCAGTTAACTATCATCATTTGTTTATTTGAAAAAAGATCCCTTTGCTCTATTGCACTCACTGCCTCCAGTCAGTCAGAGATAATATGCTTGAATTTCACAAGTTTGAATGAACCCTACACACTTGCATTTCCTCTCAGGGCCCATGATGACAGTCCTTAACCAGGCAGAGGCTCTTACTTAAGCTAACAAATGATTTCCTTTCATGCAGAACAACCAAAAGAAGCCTAATGAGTGAATGTGCTAACAGCTGCTCAGGACTGTAATAGCTCTTTAGTCAGGGAAGCCACCTGGACCTGCCTGGGTCAGAGGGAAACATCCCACGTCAGCACTGGGTTCCCTGCTAATTGAGATGCTTTTTAAACAGCCAGGCCTGGTTGAAGCAGGTCCCCAGGAGAATGGGGCACATCATTAGCCCAAGTCCATATCCTATATAGCCTTTATCTTATATAGCAAGTGTCACTAATCACAAAGATGCTTTCAAGGGCAGGACTATGGTTTCCTCCTGGTCTGGCCATTCTCACAGAGCTTTCTCTGATAGTAAACCTGTTGGTGTTTCTCATTCCAGTGGGCTGTCACCTGAAATTCTGGGGTTGTAATTTTAAAAAAAACCCAATAAGTAACCCTTGTTTCCAATATGCCTTCTTCCTTTCAATGGACTTTACCAAGCACCTACTATGTGTCTTCTAAGAACTAGCCAGAAGAAAGTGAAATGAGACAAGTCCACTGAGTCTCAGAGTTAGAAGGGACCTCAGCGACATTCTAGTCTACCTGTCCCTGAATAGGAATCTCTTCTGTAAGAGCCAATTTTCCTGAAGTCAGTAAGACCATGCAACCTTGCCAAGATGACAACACTTAGCACTGTGGTGTATCCATCTATAAAAGAAGGAATCAGACTAGTAGATGATATTTCAGGTCCCTTCTAACTCGAACATCCTGTAATTCTGTGAATTGTACCAGAACGACACTGCCTCAACTGTTTTACTTTGTTTGTCAACTAAGCCCTAACCTCTAAGTAACATTCCGTAGAATCCTAGATTCTTGACTGGAAGGGACCTCAGCAGACATTAGCCCAAACTGTACCCACATGGAAATCTCAACAACAACCCACACATCTAGCCTGTTCATGAAGATATGTACTAACAAAGAAACAATTACCTCCTTTTTTGTCTGGGGACAGAAAACTCATTTCACCTTGGGACAGCCAGAATTTTTTCCAAAGTTTATCCTTGCTAAATATATTTTAATCCTTCTTATTAAGGATTCTCCTCTTTCTCAGGAAATATAAACTAAGCAGAAACACAATCTGGGAGAAAATAAGTTATTAGATCCTGCAAAAAATGTAATTTTTAAAAGGGGTTAAAGGGGAAGGGGGAAGGTTTTAATTTAACTGAACAAGGCAAAAGAAGGTCAAGGGGGGGGATAAACAAAAAGATAGAAAAAAGAAATTACCAATTTAAGTAACGTTAAGAAACTTGGGGTAAACTTGAATAAGGAAAGAGCCTTTGGGAATAAGCTTGCATCA
>CM053598.1:201318925-201335657 GCA_028646575.1 Pseudocheirus occidentalis
TAAATTGATAGACAATTGATAAACCAATATTTAAAGTTTTTCACATTCCTGTAATTCTATTAGAATAAGGCAAAGATACAGTGGAAAGGACATTGGACCTGGGGTCAGGAAAGATCTGGATTAAAATCTTGCCCCTGATAATAATAAAGTGACTATGGGGGTAAGTCAGTTTACTTCTCTGAAAGAAGTTTCCTAATTTGTAGAATGGAGATAATAATGCCTCCAGGCCTTACCCCCACAAAGTTGTCGTGAGTATCAAATGAGGTAATGGAGGGAAAAGCTTGAGGAATCTTTAAATGTTGTGTTATCGTCTGATCCTCAACATCTCTGTGAGGTGGGCAGAGTAGGTATTATTATCTTCATCTGATAGACAAGGAAACAGATACAGATACTTCTTAGGTTGAGGCCATGAAGCTTCTGGGTAGCCAACCTGGGATTAGGAGCCACTAATCTTTTCCACTTTCCTGCATTACATTCACCAGCAAAGCCAAAGACCCCCAAATTTGGCTCTACCAAAGTAGTTTACAGGAATGAGCTTTTTTTTCCTTTTCCCCATTTGAAACTTTGTGAGTGGGCAGTTGGACAAATCTTGTGGGCAAAGGTGTCCAGGTCTTCCAAGCCCCTCTCCTTGCCAAAGGAGAGGGAGGGATTCCAAATGGAACTTACTCTACAGTTATGAATGGTAAGTTTGCTATTAGCATCTCCTCCTTTTTCTTCATTTCTGGATTTTCTCCTCTGGGATTTATATAACCTGCTCCGTAGAAATGGATTGACTAAGAATTCATCCTGAGATTGATAACAGGGAAAGAATCCAATAGAGGGAACCAATTCTTTTTGGTCCTCCTTATGCCCAACATTGGTCGTACTCCTACATTCTTTTTCCTTAGTGGTTTCTTCTTCCTGGAGACAGAACCCCAAATTCAAAGTTGTTCTAAAGTATGGTAAGTATTCCAAAGACCCAACTGTCTTTGGTGTGGATGATTTTCTGGTGTTGAAAACAACCCTGGCATTAGGCGCATCCTCAGAGAACCGAAAAGGGGACATAAATGCCTTCCCATAGGGGATCAGAGAGGTTGGTTTCTCCTTGATCTTATTTTTCTTCTGTAAAGTCTGGAACAGAGAGATAAAATATCTTTTGATTTTTGACCTTTCATATTCACGAACTGATTTCCTTCAAATGAACTTATCATCTCTTCCCTAAATCTGACTGTCCCCTAACTCCAGGCACACTAGAGTACTACTTATAGTCCTCCACTCTTGTCAGACTCCATTCTATTGCATCATCTTTAATGCCTGGAATTGACTTCTCCTGCCCCTCGTTAGTGAATCAGTCAGTATTTATTAAGCTCCTAGTATATGAGAGGCATGATGTATACTTGGTACTTGAGATACAAATGCAGAGAATGAAAGAATTCCCAATCTCAAGAAGATTACACTCTAACAGGAGAAATAAGTGTGTGTATTCATATGTGCATACATATATTTATATATACATATATGTATATATTCACATGCACATATGTGTGAATATATACATATATAATATAAGAGTCCCTCACTTTGTTTAAAGTCCAATTCAGGTGCCACCATCTTGAAGTGAGGGAGCACAGAATGATGAGTTCTAAAATATTTTAGACAATTAGCCTTTGGCAAGTCACTTAATGTATCTGAACCTCAGTTTCCTGATCTGTAAAAGGGGATAATAATAATAGAAGAGTTGTGAGGATCAAATGCATATGAAGTGCTTCGGACACATCAAAATGTTCTAGAAGGTTGTTTGTTTGTTTGTTTTGAGCAGCTTTCTGGTGCAGTGAATAGAGTGCCAGGCCAGGAGTCAGGAAGACTCATCTTCCTGAGTTCAAATCTGGCTTCAGACACTTACTAGCTGTGTGACCTTGGGTGAGTCATTCAGCTTTGTTTGTCTCAGTTTCCTCATCTGTAATATGAACTGGAGAAGAAAATGACAAGCTGTTCCGGTATCTTTGCTGAGAAAACTCTGAATGGGGTCATAAAGAATCTGATACCACTGAAAAACAACTAAAGAACAAAATAAATGTATTAATGTATTCAACAATTATTATTATTTAGGCTTTCAGGCAAAAGTGATCTCTATCCTCTATAACTTCCTGTGCTATCTTGCCTGTTTGTCTCCTTTACATATTTTCTTCTTTGCATTTTGTCTGTAGCTTTGTAGCCCTAACTAGCATTATCCCTTGCAAACAATAGGTACTTGGTGATGGTGGAATGCATGAATGAACTAACTACTTTTGGCTCTGTCAAACAGAAAGTCCCCTGTGGCGCTTATGACTGCACAGTGCAGTGAGAGAGAGAGAAAGAACTCACAGGAAGGTGAGCAATCCAGCAGTTGTTCCTGGTGTAGACCGTCTTTACAAAGTCTGAAAGACCTTCCAATTAGCCTCTGTACCCCATTCTCATCAAAACAAGACCAATCTTCCCAAGGCTTCTAAAGCGCAGAGATACCTGGCTCACAAACATCTTGCTTGGCCCATCAACTTGGGTGCTACAGATAGTTTAGGAAGTCTATTTTTGCAGTCAGGGGCCTGAGCTCTCTGAAAAAGTTTGCCGCACAGAGAAAAGGAGTAAGAAATCTTACTTGAATCGGTTTTCTCGCTAGGAGAAGATTTGCATCTTACCATTCATACTTTTCATAGGTTTTACTTTGGAATTCTCCATTGCCATGACCTTATACAATTATTTCCCATTTTTCAGGGTTATAAAAAACATTTTGCACCCACTATGTACAGAACAGCGTCCAATCATATTTATACAGAGAATGCTAGAATATTAGCACTTGAGCTCCAAATCTATTATTCCACTCTAACTTTCCCACCTTACAATGATGAGAATAAGGCACAGATAGCTGGAATTATTTGCTCTGCCTTATAAAACGTCAGTGACAAAGGCAAGACAAGCACCAAGTCTGAGCCTCTCAGTATTTTATCTTGAGTCATTATTTGAAGGCACCATTTTTAATTGCTATGACTAGTATCCTTCTAAGGCCTTACCATTCTTTCCATTCGGTGGATGTTAACACTGGAGCTAATGCTCACTGTGGTCTAAGAAAGGCAATTTCCATGTGTCCAGTCTTTTCCTTGATGGTCTTTGGCTTCAGTACACAAGGGAGTCATTCGCCACAGAGAGGGCTGGTGCTGAATCTGTCTTATCTCCATCTCCATCAATTAATTCATCAAGCAATATCAGGGTGCCCAACGCCCCTTAAGAAGGCCAGTTCCAACTTGAGAAAAGATATCTAAAATTCTAAAAACCATCCCTGGTGTTTCATTTTTTTGTTCACTGTGGGGCTTATCATTATATGAATGAGTCTCATTGTTTAAATTATGGCTACAAAAACAAGGCAAAATATGCCCATGGAGATAGCTTTCTTCTTCTTTCTTCCTCCTTCTCCTCCCCCCACCCTCTCCCCATCTAACCGACAGCCCTCTGCCCACTATAAGAAGATTCCACCATGAAGTCATAATTGCCTTGAGGCCTTTCCCAGCTGGAAGCATGACAAGAAAGCCAGTCAGCTCTGTTTCCATGGAGACACATGATGAAGTGGCCAACACCTGCGTTCTTCACCTGTCTCTTAAATCAGCTTAATTTGATTCTCTGCGTGATATACTTAGGAACAAAGAAAAACAAAAACATCCCCTGGAACCAAATCAGCTTTTGTGAAAAGCCTTAAGTAAGCTCATTCACGAGATGAAGTTCATGGTCAGGGGCAGCAAGAGGCAGTCCTAGCTGGAAACTTTGTACCCCAAATTTCATAATCCTGATTAGTCAGGGAGGGTGCAGAATAAAAAAACTATATACTTGTGGCTGTGTAATCTGATTTAAGCTTATGAATTTCTTGATCTATCAAGCTCTGTGACACATAGGTATACACTGTGGTTTTTTATTTGATTTCAGACTCACATATTACTTTAGTCACTCAGTTATCATCCAGTGAGTAAAGACTTACAATAGAAAATTCAGTTATTTTTAGAATATGTCATATACTGAAATATTCACAGCAGCATTTTGGGGGGAGTAGAAAGCTCTAAACAAAATAGATGTCCATAATTTGGGAACTGGCTGAACAAACTGTGATAAACAATATTAACGGAAGGTTACTGTGCCATACGAAATCATGAATGTGAGAAATATGGAAGGATCCGTATGAATTGATAGAAAAGAAAGACAGAGAATAAACAAAAATTTTCTGCAAGAGAACGAGTGACTGAGTCAATACAATAAAATAGATGAAATATAAGTATAAAAAGAAAAAAACCCTAAAAGGTAGCGGAACAAAAATAGGGATTCAAAGGAGAAGATAGTTATAGGATCACAAGCTTTAAAATTGGAAAAGAATTACCTAGTGAGACATATGCATATTTGCAGATGAGAAAACTATCCCAGAAAGGGGAAGTGAATTTCCTTCATTACTCTCTCACATGGTGAACTCTTCAGCTTTCATAGGCTGATATAATCAAGCCTATCTGATAATCAATCAGATAATCAAATCATCTCTAATCAGATAATTCCCAGATCCATATATCCAGCTCTACTCACTTTCTTGAACTCAAATTCTGTATCATCACCTACTTATCGGACATTTTTCTCTTAAGTATCTCAGACTCAACGTACCCCAAACCACACTCATTATCATTCCTTCTCATACCTACCTCTCTTTCCTTTTTATTTAGGAAGCACCATCATCCTTCCATTTTCTTAAGTTTATATCCTAGGTGACGTCCTTGACTCCTCACTCCACCTGCCCAACCTATCTAATCAATTGCCAAACCTTATCCTTTCTAATTATACCTAGATCCATCCCTTTCTCTTCACACAAACACACACACACACACACACAAACACACACACACAGCCCTCACTGCTGTTCAGGGCCTCATCAGCTCCTGCCTAGACTATTGAAAGTAGCCTTAGGTTTGGTTTCTTTGCACTTCAATCTGTCTTCCGCACAAATGCCAAAGTGATTTTCTTGAAAGCAGGACCTGACTATTTCAGCCTCCCTCCAATAAACCCCAATGTTTGTTATGTCTAGGCTCCTTTCTTTGGCATTTAAAGATCTTTACAACTTGGATCCATTCTTCCTTTTCCATCTCGTTCCACATTATTTCCTTCAGCAGATGCTGTGGCACAGGTAAGCTGGCATTTATTTTTGTTCCTCACTCATGACATTCTCATCTTTTGTCTCCGTGCCATTACACTGGCCATCAATACTGGTATCATTTCCCATCTTCACTTCTGACTTCTGGAATCTCTAGATTTTCTTCAGGATTCAGCTCAAACATGACCTTCTGTATGTCATCGTGATCCTTGCCCCCACAAAAGTACCCCCTTTTTGTTTTGTATGTGCTTTGTCTATACCTGTATATTTGTATGTTGTTTCCCCTCAATAATAATAATAATTAATAACAATAATAACTTGCATTTATAACAATTGAAGACTTGAAAAGTGCTTTACAAATGTAATTTCATTTTATTCTCGTAACTCTGAGTAGATGCTATTATTCCCACTTTACAGATGAAAAACTGAGGTATATGGAAGTCAAATGACTTGCCCAGAGTCATAGAGTTAATAAATGTCTGAGGCCAAATTTGAAATTAGGTCATCTTGATAGCAGACCCAGAGCTCTAACTGCTATACCTTGAGAGCAGAAAGGAGCCGATTCATTTTTTTCTCTCTAGCATGTAGCAAATACCTGATTACACTAGGCTTGTTGACTGATTCTTTGTCCAAGGTTATCCAGGTACTTAACACTAGGGTCTGAATTGGAATCCAGGTCCTCCAGTTCCAAAGTCAGTGATCTTTCCACTATGTGACAGTGTAGATGTGCTCTGTTGCTGTTGTTATTATTTATCTTTTGTTCTCAAAGAGGACCATGGCATGGACACGACATGCAAAGTCACCAGCCTCACTGTCTCCTTCAGAACCAACTGGTCCCCATGGCAAGATATAGACCAGGACAACTGGAGATGGCTCTGGCTGCAGTGGATCTACAGGACACAGTCAGATATATAACATATATGCAAAGGCCTCACTGAAACACAACATTCTTGAGGGCAGTTTCTTTCATCTTGTAGATTATCTGCCAGAACTTATTTCCCCCAATATCAACCAGTCTGCTCGATAATGCATCTTCATCTATATTTTGATGAGGGGTTATGATGATACTTCTGTGTCACGTTGTCTCTGGGACATCTAAAGAACTTTTGACCTGAGTTATCAAATTTCCTTGTCTATGGCACAGAAGAGCGGAGCAGAATTTTCTAAGAAGCATATGCATGTTAGGTGCTAGGTGCAAACTGAGTTCTCAATACCATCTCTTGTCCATGCAGGCCAACTGAAATTCAGATGGGAAGCTTTTTATTCATAAAAACTCTTTGACAAGTTATTGTCAAACTTTTGCCAAGTTTTTGACAAAATTATTCTGTGAATAATCAAATTATGTTTAGAGGAGCAGAGAGTGAAAAGTCTATTTTCTTTTTTTATCAATTCTTTAAATTTAAATTTTGAAATCAATTAACAAGGTAAAGTTTATTGATGCCTTTTATTTTTACAACACTGTTGTTTCTGTTTCTCAACCTCAACTCAACATAACCCCCAATACTGGAATTAAACAATCTTTTATGAGAAAGTAAAAATAGTGTTGTAGTGAAATTATTTGAACTTGTATGGAATTCTCTTTCCTTATAGACTCTAACTTCATAAAAAAAGAGAGACATATTTCATCATCTTTTCTTTCGAACCAAAATTAGTCATAACAATTATTCATAATTTAAAATTTTTCAGCATTATTTTTGTTTATTTGATTGTGAGTATTGTTAAATCTCTTCTTTTTAATACAAATTTGTATCAATATCTCATGTACCACTTACATTTTCTACTGTATCACCTCCCAGATATATCATTTAAAATAAGCAATAAAAAGAGGAAGAAGAAAAATGCTTTGTTAAACTAACCAATATATCCAAAAAATCTATTTTTATATACAATATTCTATACTAATAGGACCCTAGCTCTGCAGAGAAGCAGAGGAAGGTACTTTCTCATAACGCTTTCTTGGGGTCAAACTAAGTAACTTTACAGCATTCAGTTTTGATGATTTTGTTGGTGATCCTACTGTGCACTCCACTTAAATAATATACATATATACATGTATATATATGAATATGTATGTCTGTGTACACATGAGTGCATTAGATTCCTGGTTCTGCTTTCTTCACTTTTTATCAGTTCACATGTCTTTCCATGATTCTTGGTATTCATTGTGTCCATCATTTCTTACAAAAAAAATGTTTCTTTAAATTTATATACCACAATTTGCTTAGCCATTTCCTGATTGATAGTCATTGTCATTTCTCTTATAAGGAAGATCAAGTATTAGTGTTTTAAATAGCAAGGGAAATGAAGGTCATTCTTGTGAGCCTCAGTTACAAGCAGAAGGACATCTACAGAATGAGTTACAGTGACAAGTTGTTCCCAAGACAACGCTCTTTGAATTCCTGCAGCCCCCTCCAACTCAGCCCTATGCTTGACCCACAAAGAATGTGGTTGGCCTTTTATGTTATTTCTTTATTGTTGCCATCACTGCTTAACTGAAGGACTTCAGGAGGTTTCTATAGCAACCACTCAATCCTCTTGGCGAGCACACCCACTGCAGCAAAAAAAGGCACCTCATTTGTTGGTTAGGAGAGGGAACAGATTCAGACCTATCACATGCATTCGCTTGTTGGCATTTCATTCACATTCTGCTATGACCAGATCCCCAGAGCCACCAGCAAACAGGGTCAAGGAAGGTTCTAGGTCAGCAGCCAGAACTACAGTAAGGAGACCTCTCACTTCCATTATACTTTAAGGCTTACCCTCAAAGAAGCACTGAAATACGAGTACCAAGTATTAACATTCCTATTTTTTAAATATGTCTCAGAGAGGTTAGATAATTTACTTGAGGTCACATAGAAAAATTCAAAGCACAGATTGGAACCCAGGATTCCTATCTTCAAAAGAGTTCCATCTTCTTTGTACCACATTGTGATGCCTCAATAGTTTTTTGGAAATAATACTGACCCCAAAATATACTGACCCCTTACTCATTTCTGTGCACCCCTCCTCATTCTTCCTCAATACCAAACCTCCTGAGGTCATATAACAAGAAAAGGCATCCCCAGGATGTTGCCGCAGAGGTGGCCATTACTCACTGTTTCTGGGTTGAAAAGGATGTTCCAGTAGCTCAACAATGATTCAAGACCTATATGTACATTAAGGCAGTACATATTTAAAAAGGAAAAAAATTGAAATGAAATACAATTATGAAGGGAGAAGAGTTCAATTATCTTTAATCAGTCTCCAAGGTACCTTCTAGTTCTAAGTCCTTTGATGTTGGTACAATTAAACTAGAATTCAACAGTAAGAAGGGTGGGAAAACAGTGTAGACCCAACTGCTGTAATAAAAATCTTCTCTGATATTGATAGTACTAGCATCTCCTCTCTCTGAACCCCTACAATATTTGTCACACACTCCACCTTGTATTCTTCTCAAATGCATCTTTCTTTTGCTGTAGAGAAGTCTAGATAGCATGGCAGATAGCGCACTAGACTTCAAGTCAGGAAGACTTAGGTTCAAATCCTGCCACTGACTCTTATTAGCTTTGTGACCCTGCTCAAGTCATTCAACTTCTCTAGGCCTGAATTCGGTCTATTATACCCTCCATCTTATTGTCCATGCCTTATCCAGGACCTTGCTCCATCAGTATTGCCCTCTCTCTTACACATCTCTGAACCTTCCCCTTACCATAAACTTTTTTTATTAGTCTATAAACATGCCCAAGTTCTTTCTTGACCCTTTTATGTTACCCAGTTTCTGTCTTATTTCTTCCTTCTTCATGACTGCTCAATTTCTTGAAAAAGTTGCTTATACATGATCAACCCATCGATCAAGAAGCATTTGGTAAATATTTATTATGTGCCAGACACTGTGCTAGGCACAAAGAATAGAAAAAAATTAAATAATTCTTTCTTCCAAGAAATGAATTTAAATCTATTCAGGGAGTTGTGATATAAAGGTAGTTCAAGTTTATGTGCCCACTACCCTCTCTTGTTTCTCTCTACTGGGGCAGGATTCTTTTAACTCTGCTTTGTGTTTTCCCTAGTATCTATCACAGACCTTTGAATGTAGCTGACACTTCAATGCTTTTAACCTATATTGAAAAACCTACAGGTTGGAGAGGTGGTACAATGGATAGAGTCATGAGGACCTGAGTTCAAATCTAGCCTCAGATACTTCCTAGAGGCATGAACCTGGGCAAGTCACTTAACCCTGATTGCCTCTCCAACCACCCCCTTCTAAAAAGAAAAACCCAGATTATGAGCAAAATGATACTTAAACAACACTTAGAGCATATATTATGCCCAATTTTACAGATGAAACTGAATGTCAGAGATGTTAAATAGTGTTAACAGTTAGGTGACCAGCATGAGGGCCCTGATGGAGAGGTCCAGAGTACAGCCTGGTGAGAACTGAAGAGATGGCTGGCCAGGGAGCCCTCTGTAAATGGAGGTTTGGAGAGGAGTCATCCAGAAGCAGAGTGGCCTACAGGAGAGGATGGCGTTTTTAAGGTGTGAATTTCAGAGATGAAATGAGATTCCACTATAAAGAGGTTTCTGGGACATGGTGGAGAAGTCCAGAGCGTAGCCTCAGCTTTTGGGTCACCATGATCTATACCTGACCCTGTGGTTTGGGAATGCCAAAGCCACTTCATTCTATACGTTCATCTTTCTCATGTAGCAGGATGTGCTGCATGTGATATAATGATTATATTGCATTTTTTTCACATCAGTTTAAAAAAAAAGGAAAGAAAAGAGTACCTGATCTGTGTTTATATTTATTTATTTTTTGTTTTTTTGCTTTTTGGAGGGCAGTTGGGGTTAAGTGACTTGCCCAAGGTCACACGGCTAGTTTTTGTGTTAAGTGTCTGAGGCCGGATTTGAACTCAGGTCCTCCTGACTCCAGGGCCGGTGCTCTATTCACTGTGCCACCTAGCCGCCCCCTGATCTGTGTTTATAGCTCTCAAAATGAGATTTTTTTTAGTTTCCCTTCTTCTGTGAGGTGCATACTTAGTAGAAGAACAAACACAGAACACTATTGGAGGTGTTGCCATCAATATTTCTACCAAAAAGGGGATTTTCTGAGGTTTAATAGCAGCACTTAGTGTTAGACCTTCATTAGTGACCAAAAATTATGTTTTTATATCCATACCTTAGGGAAATCCTAGATTTTCCTTTTTTTCTTTTTTAATCTCTCAATACTTCATTTAAAAATATTCCTTTTAAATGTATCATTTTTCATTTATATTTAAATATATCAATTTATATATCACTAATTCTCCACTTTGCCTAATGGAACCCTACCTTGGAAAAAAATAATGATCATCAAGAAAAACAAATCAACACATCAGTCGTGTCTGAAAATTCACAGCTCATTTTGTTCCTCTAGCTTCCCCTGCCCCCTCCTGAAGGGCAGCAAGCATGCTTCACCAATGATCTTCCAAAGTCATGATTGTTCATTGCATTGATCACTGTTTGATTTATGCAGCTTCTACAAGCTGCTTCAAATCTCTGAATTTTTCCTTATTAATTATTTCTTAGAATAATGTTCCATTTCATTAACTTACCATAGTTTGTTCAGACATTTTAAATTATGTCTGAGTATACGCATGTGTGTGGATAGATAGGTAGATAGATAGATAGATAGACAGACAGATAGACAAATATAGATAGACAGACAGATAGATATAGACAGACAGATAGATAGATAGATGGATAGACAGACAGACAGACAGACAGACGGATAGATAGACAAATATAGATAGACAGATAGATATAGACAGACAGATAGATAGATAGATGGATAGATAGATAGCTAGATAGATAGACAGACACAGACAGACAGACAGACAGATAGACAGATAGACAGATAGACAGACAGACAGATAGACAGATAGATAGATCGATAGATAGATCGATAGATAGATAGATAGATAGATAGATAGATAGATAGATAGATAGATAGATAGATAGATAGATAATCTTTGGGTGTATGCCTAGTAGTAATGTTTCTGGAGGAAAAGGGTATGTATAACTCAGCGATTTTTTTACTCCCTTCTGTTTTATCTTTCTTTGACTTCTTTGGGGCATATCACTGAGTCAAAGAGTATGAATAGTAATTTTTGTGACACAGTTCTGAACTGCTTTCCAGAATGGCTATACTAATTTGCAGCTCCACCAGCGGTATATTAATATGCCTATTTTCCCCTATTTAATCACATTTTTATCCATTTCAGCAATTTGCAAGTTATAAGGTAGAAGCTCAGAGTTGCTTTGAGTTACATTTCCCTGATTATTAATTATTTGGAGCATTTTTTTCTGGCTACTGGTAACTAGTGTGTTTTTTAACTGTCTATGTTCTTTGATCATTTATCAATTGAAAAATAACTTAATAATAAAAATGTATTTGATTTACTTCCTTACATATACCTTGGATATGAGACATGTATTTGAGAAACTTGATGCAAAGATTTGCCCCCTCCATTTTTCTACTTCCCTTATAATTTCAAATGCATTACTGATATTGGTGCAAAGAAGATTGTTCCTTTATGTGATCAAAATCATACATTTTAACTTCTGTCATCCTCTATTTCTTGTTTGGTCATGAACTCTTCTCCCATCCATAGATCTGAAAAGCAACTTCTTCCTTGATCCTCTAAATTGTTACAATATTATACTTCATGTCTAGGTCATGCGTCCATTTTATTTCTGTAAAGGGTATTTTCTGTTATATCTATATAGTTCTTAAGTGTGTTGTAGATATATTTTATTTAATATGAAGTAATTATAAATGAAAATTTCCCTTTTATCCTACCCTGTTGGGGTTGGTGGCAATATGTAGGAATGCTGAAGTGTTGTGTGGGTTTATTTTATATCTTGCAATTTTGCTGAAATTAATTATTTCAAAATAGCTGACTCAAATGTTTTCTAACTATACTATCAAATAATCTTCAAAAATTTGATAATTTTGTTTCTTTTTTGCCTATTTATTTCCTAAATTTCTTTTTCTTGCCTTACTATTATAGATAGCATTTCGTATGCTGTATTAAGATTTTAAAATATTTTTAAATAAAAAATAATAGCAATGACAATGAACATTCTTGCTTTGCCACTGATCTTATTGCAAAGGCCTCTAGTTTATCCCCATTCAAATAATTCTAGTTATTCATTTCAGATAGCTACTACTTAGAGTTTTGAGTAAAAGCCCCTATATTATTATGTTTTCTAGTGTTTTTAATACAAAAATAGATGCTGCACTTTATCAAAAAATTTTCTCCCTTTACCTATGTAATTATATGGATTCTGTTCATGATGTTAAAATTTGTGATTATATCATTAGTTTTCTTAATACTGAACCATCCCTGAATTCCTGGAACAAATCCAACCTGATAGTTTTTATATAGTTTTTCATATAGTTTTTATATGTTTCTGTAGTCTTTTAATGAATTTTTTTAAAATAAAGTTTGTATCAATGTTAAGGAAGAATATTAAATTCTAATTTTCTTTCTCTGGTGCTCCTTTTTGTAAATGATGATATTCTGTTTACATCTAGCACTTGAATATGGAAAAGTCTTCTGGATAACACAGTATTTTAAAAAGTTTTGAATTTGGAATCACAGGATGTCAGTTTATATCTCAAATTATACATTTACGGCAAATCACCTAAAGACCTCAGTTTCCTCGTTTGACTAGTGCAAGAGTTTAACTACCTGCTCTATAAATCCCCTTCAGTTTTAGGTCTATGATCCTATAATACTTTGAAAGAGTTTATTTTAACCACCAATGCAACAAAAACCAAGTAGGTGAAGAATATTGTACAGATTATGACTTACAGTTAGACATACAATTTAAAGAGATTGTCCAGTAACAAATAATATGGAAGACGTTATTGTCAATGGACAATGATCCACAATCAACTGTGAGGAGAACCGTCAGAAATAACTTTAGGGAATTGCAAGCCTTCCTTAATGACCCTTCAAAACAACCTGAAGCAAAAGCCTATCTTTTTAGTGCAAATATTTTTCAGTAATATAGTGGGAATCATGCTATCCTACAAAAACTCCAACTGAGGATTAGCCAAAGAGCAATAGAAAGTGCAGAGTGGATACAAGAACAATGTAACACGTTGCAAAGCAAAGAAAAATTGGAGCAAAGGATGTCATCAAAACAATTGAATGAAAGAGAAGATAACCTGGTCATATGGGAAGGGTACATATGTTCCACTGGTGTCTTCATAATGTGAAGAGAATGTAAGAAAGGCTCCAGCATATTTGATAGACCTTTTGCAATGAGTTGGTAGGAGGAAATCAGAGAGTTGCTGTAGCAGCAAGCACCTTAGCATACCCAGGATGGCTGCTAGCACAGGTTCTTTGATCTGCTTTTCTAAAGGAGTTAATAATTTTATTTTAATCAAACATATGTCATTTACTTACTTCAGGGGGAAAGTCAGCACCCTGAACTTCAGAGAATACAAACAGAAGTTACAAGTGAAAGTTACAAGCAGACAAAAAATTACACAGTTGAACAGACAGGGCTTCTAGCTGACTGACCATCACATACATATAGTTAGCTACCAGGGAGAAAAGTACCAACATCTGGGTTTTCAAAACTGGAGGGCTCAAGGACTGCCCAGAGTCTCCTCTGGCCAACTCACACAACTCTTCCCAAAGTGAGACCCAAAACAAAACATCATCTCAAAGGTGTATATATATCTGACCCTTCTCCAGGGTCAGAGAACATTACAATCCTCATGAACCACTTAACTACAAAGTAACAAAAGTTGTACCTTCCTGAAAAACAAGCCTCCCACAAGAGGTTCCATGTGACCACATTCAGCCTATTAAAGGTCAGAATTTATTTTCAAATCAGGAAAGGTCTTCAGATTCACCTAAGCCTATCAAGGGGCAGGGAAGATCTTCAAATTCCTGTTACCATTACAGTTACACAGGAACATATTGATTGCAATATGCGTCATTGGATATTATTAATGAGATCATAAATTATAAATAAATAAATATTTGAATAATTATGAAAAGAAAGCATCATCTTAAGACCCAAAAGAACCAAGATACCCCACAAGCACCCCAGGAAACCTATACAAACACAAAAAGAAGTAAAATGTCTATAGCTACACTATTCAGTTTGGTTTTATGTGCGTGCATGCACACATACAGGGAGAGAGAGAGAGAGAGAGAGAGAGAGAGAGAGAGAGAGAGAGAGCCAGAAATGAGGATGGAGTGAAGGCTAAAACCATGGCAAGAAGCAGTCAGAGCAGATACATAATAATAATACTGTGGATTAATGTGAAATATATTATGGATTGAGGAAAGGTGAAGAAGTAAATCTAAACAAGAAAGTCCAAGTAGAACTTTAGAAAAAACATTTTTTAGCCGCAAAGATTACAAGAGTATCTGGAAGAAATGAATCAAGAGATATAAAATGTAATTGCAAATGAAATGAAAGCTAGAGAATAAAAAAATGGCAGGAAGGTGTAATATCTTAGATGAGGAAGGGAAAAAATTAATTGGGGAAAATAATCTTTGGAGAAAGTTTCTTTGACAAATGTCTAGTTTCCAAGATATATAAATAATGGACTCAAATTAATGAGAATAAGAAGCACTACCTAATTGATAAATGATCAAAGATATGAACAAATAGCTCTCAAGTGGGAAAAAATCGAAATTGTCAATAGCCATTTGGAAAAATGTCCTCAAATTACTAATAATAAGCAAAACTCTGAAATTTCATCTCATATTCATTAGATTAGCAGATATAACAAAAGAAGGAAAAATGACAAATTTTGGAAAGGCTATGGGAAAACAGACATATTAACACACAGTTTGTCAAACTATGAATTGGTACGGTCATTCTAGAAAGTAATTAGATCTATGCCCCCAAAGTTACTAAATGCCTTTGACCCAGTGATATGTGTACTGGGTGTATTCCCCAAAGACAACAAAGAAGGAGGGAAAGAACCTGTATGTATAAATATGTTTGTGGCTATCCCTTTTATAATGGCAAAAACTGGAAACTAATGGGGTACCTATAAATTGAGGAATGGTCTAACAAATTATGGTATATTAATTTAGTAAATAAAATTGTGCTTAAGAAATGATGATGTGAATGGTTTTGGAGAAACCTGAGAAGACTTGTATGGGCTGATGCAGAGTGAAGTGACAGAACCAGGAGAACAATTTTTATAACAACAACATTGCAAAGAAAAACAATCTTGAGAGACATAAAAACTCTCATTGAAACAATGACCAACCACAATTCCAAAGGGTAAATGTTGATGATAATGCCTATCTCCTTACAGAGATATGGTAGATTTGAAATGAAAAATGAGACACTTTGGGCATGGCCAAGTAAAGCTTTGTTTTGCTTGGCTATACCCATTTGTTACAACAGTTTTTCTTGTATTTACTTTTTCATAAGTAGAAAGTTGTAGGAAGGGGAGAAAAATGTTTATCAATTAAAAAATAAAATTAAAAATACCTTAGAAGAGAAGGTGATAAAACTTAAACAAAAATTTAAAAATTAATTGACCTTAAAAATGGATCAAGAAAATATAATCTAAGATTCATCTCACTATCTGAAAATCATCGCTAACAACAACAACAAAAAATCCTTGAGATGATATTTCATGAAATCATTGTTTTTAAAAACTACTGGGTATATTAGAACCAGAAGGAAAAGTAGAAATAGAAAAAAATCCATGAGACATTGCCCGAAAGAAATCCAAAAGTGAAAGTCCAAGGAATATCAGAACCAAAATATGAAGTTTCAAGGTCAAAGAAAAAAATACTGAAACCAGACAAAAAGAAAGAATTCAAGCTCTAAGGAGAGACTGACAGACTCACACAAGACTTTGCAGGTGCCATTATAAAGGAGCAGAGAAGTTAGAGTACAAAAGGCCAAAACTAAGTATAAACCTACAGAGGCATTAGGGGAGAGAGTAGGAATGAACTTTTCATAACTGATTTAAAATATTAAAATACAAATACAGGGGTAGAAGCAGCAAGGTCCCGCAGCTCCCACACCACCATCCTAACCACCCAGAAAATTATGAGCCCAGATAAAGTCTAGGACTCTCAGACTCACACACAAATACAGAGAACACATCTCTGGCTGAAGGCAGCTCGGCAGCAGGGGCTCATTGAGGCAGCCGAGACCGGAGGCTGGAACAGCCTGAAGCCGATCGGGGCCAGGCCCGGGTGGTGGGAAGGAGCTGGGCTGAGCTGAGCCAAGCGGGCACCGGTGCCAGTCTGCAGGAGAGATCTACAGCCTCTAGCACCTCCACATCTGCCAAGGCGTGAGGAACAGGACAGGAGAGGGGCAGCTCCCACGGCAGCAGCAGAGCAGAGACCCGGCCAGCCCAAAACCACAGGAACCACCCAAAAAACACTAGGCCCCAGAGCGGCCATGAGGAGTGGAGCCTCCCAAGCCTCTACTTCAAAGGAAATCTAAAGCACCTGCCTAAGGGAATCTTCAAATTCTCAGAGACCGGTTAGTGAAAGTGAAACTCTGAAAATTAATTTGGGGTTGGTAAAGCAGTTCGGCCAATCTACCCCCGGGGTAAGGAAGCAGTGGGGGAAGAGAACT
>CM053598.1:201336157-201353848 GCA_028646575.1 Pseudocheirus occidentalis
AAGGAAGGAAGGAAGGAAGAAATCTAGCCAGCTAACTCCAAGTTAAATGGTCAGTTTCTGGCCATAAAAACTTACCTTCTTTTGGAGGGAAGAAAAAGACGGAGAGGAAAAGGGAGGGAGAGAGGGAGAGTTTAGTTTCCCAACTCTCTACTGAGGCAGCTCAGTCTACTCACAGGTTGTATTTGTCCTTTATTTTCAAAGAGGACCATGACATCAGAGAAATGATGGCATGACTTATAGTTGATTTTGTGTGAGGGAGGCTTGTGCAAGGTCACCAGACTCACTTTCTCCTCCAGAGCCCCATTTGCAATGAATGCATCAATGAATCATAATTATTTGTGTTGGTGTCTTTTCTCTTCTTAAAAATGATATGTTTAGACCACGTGGTCCCTACATACCCTTCAACTTTAAATCCTATGTGACTTCTGGACTTTAAACTTGATGAGGGCAGGAACTTTGTCCCACATACAAATCTGATCTCTCCTGGTGCTTGGTACTGAGCACTGAATAAGTACTTAGGAGATTTGGTTCAATTCAATAAACATTTATTAAGTACCTACTATGCACTGACACTGTGTTAAATGGAGGGGATACAAAAAGAAGCAAAAGATAGTTCCTTTTCTCAAGGAGCTTGCTTACAGTCAAATGGCTTATTGAACAAAATGAAATGAATTGATGAAAAAGATAAGTCCATACATAGGTCCATATATGTTTCCAGTGGGCAGAGACTTCATTGGACACCAATAGGAGACTCCCTTGAAGGGGGAGACAATGACTTAACTTAAGGCCCATTGAATTCAATTCCTGGCTCTATCACTTCATGTGTGTTCTTAGGCAAGTTACTTAATAACTGCTCTAGTCCTTAATTATCTATAAAATGATAGGTTTGGACTACATCATTCAACAAGCATTTGCTCTGTTCTTACTGTGTACCATGACCTGTGCTCAATGTTGGGGATACAAAATTAAAATAGAAACATTTCCTACCCTCAAAGAGATTACATTCCAGATAGACTCTAAGAGCTCCTCCATTTCTGAGACTAGTATACTTGTATCTGAAATATAAATGATGAATAATGTTTGAATTGTACTCAGTTCTTTATTGTTTATACTGAACTTTCCCCATGAATTCTGGGAGATAGGGCAAAACGTGGATGGAAAGATTACTTGATCTCTTTGATAATATTTAACCAGTAAGATCTGGATTTGAGTCCATGTTCTGGAAACAGTTAGAGGCTAAACAAATTGTAATGAAAAGGAATGTGATTTTGTGATGGAATGTTACTCTACCATAACAAATGATAAATATGATGAATAGTGAGAAGCATGGAAAGATTTACATGAACCGATTCAAGTAGGTGGAGCCAGGAAGACAATATATACAATGTTTTAAACGTAAATAGAAATGAGAGCAATCACAATCAATCAAAGGTGAACATTGTGAAACCATGAACCACAAGCTTGTCTCTAGAGAAGAGCTACCAAAAACCCACCTTTCCTTGCTCCTTTGCAAACCAAATTTCACATAAGGGTCAATGTTTTTTTCAACGTGTTATATTTTTTTGTTTTATCCCTATTAAAATATTATGTGTTAAAAATAATAGATTTGGGGGTAGGGAGAGGACATGGGTGTAATAGGAAATCTAGGTGTTGTAAAAACAAAATGGAACAATAAAATTTATTTTTATAAGAAGAAAAAGTGCAGTGAATAGAGCACTGGCCCTGGAGTTAGGAGGCCCTGAGTTCAAAACCGGCCTCAGACACTTAACACAAAAGCTAGCCGTGTTACCTTGGGCAAGTCACTTAACCCCAACTGCCCTCCAAAGAGAAAAAAATGAAAAAAAATTTAAAAAAAAAGAAGAAAATGACAAGAAAGAGCATCCAATGAGGATCTTGGAGATAGAAGAGAGCTCAAAAGACCAACAACTGAATAATCATCTCTTCTATAATATACGTAAAGTATTCTTTCAGTTTCTACTTGAATACCTCTAATGATAGAGAACTAGATTTTGAGAAAATGTTGCTTATATTGAATTAACACATGCCCTGCCTGTCTGTAATTTTGCACGTTTGTTCCTCATTCTGCTCTCTGCAGACAAGCAAAATATCTAAAGTTTTTCTTTCAAATGACACTCTTTAAGGATGTGAGAATTACGTCTTCATGCCTTCATTCCAGGAGTCCAAGGTTCTGGAGACTGAGACTTGGAAAAAAAAAGGTGGCAAGACTCTTCTGTGTCTTTGTGGACCTTGTCTAGGGCAGCTAGGTGGTCCAGTGGAGAGAGTGCTGGGCTTGGAGTCAGGAAGACTCATCTCTGCTCAGACACTTACTAGCTGTGTGAACCTGGGCAAGTCACTTAATCCCATTTGCCTCAGTTTCCTCAACTGTAAAATGAACTGGAGAAGGAAATGGCAAACCTCTACAGTATCTTTGCCAAGAAAACCCCAAATGGGGTCATGAAAAATTGGACATAGCTGAAAACAACTGAACAACCAAAGAGCCTGAGAACCAATATTTAACAAAGTGAGTAATTAAGCATTTATTAAACACCCACTAATTGCCAGACACAGCTGGGGAAAAAAAATGAAATAGCCTCTGCATACGATGAATTCACATTCTATCTCTACATGGGCATTTACCCATGATACCTTTCAAAAGAGGTTAAGTGTCCTGAAAGAGGGTAGGAATTCTATTGTCCTTAGCATAAAATCATGGACTATGAGAGCTGGAATGGATCTGCCAAGTCATCTAACAAGAGCTTCTCTTTCATTGCTGGGGAAAGCAAATCCCAGAAAAGGAAGAGACTTACTAAGGTCACTCCATGAAGTAGGATCAGCACCCATATTAGAGGACCCTGGTTTCCTGGCTCACAGTCCAGCTGGTTTCCCACTCAACCAGCTCACCTCTCTTCTCCGGATGCTTCTGCTCTAGGGACTCATTTTGCTGGTTGAAATCCTCAAGGGAAAAGAGGCTGAACAAGCAGAGGAGGGGAAGTCAGGGCAAAGACAGGCTTAGAGAGTATCAGTGTCACAGATGTGACTGGGATAAATTGATACTTTAGAAATCAAAATGAAATCTTCCCCAGGAAGAATTAAGTTGAGAAGTAGGAGGCACCTTGGAATTTCTGTTATTCATCTGGAGAGCTCTTTCATCAAATATAAATGTTTCAACAGCTGCGAATCTCCCTCTAACGAGAAAGAGGGCCTCTCTTTAAGTAGTTTAATTGAGCAGTTATTTTCAGTCTGTAATTTATAAGAAAACAGTGGGATTTGTTTGTTGTGAGATGTTCTCTACAATTCTAGGGCAGAAGAAAATCTTTTTTTTTTGTTTTGAACAAAAAAAAATGTCCTAGAGGAAGAAAGGCTCCATGTGTGCTAAAGTAATCTCAGCAGCACTTTTTGTGGTAGCAAAGGTCTGGGAACAAAGGGATGTCTGGAGTGGCTGAACAAGTCCTGGCATATGAATGTAATACAGCATCATTACCCAGCAAGAAATGATTAACATGGGGAATCCAAAGTAACTTGAAAAGACTTACATGAACTGATAATGAGTGAAGGAGAGCCAAGAGAAAAAGACATGGAGACTACAATTGGTGATCGCAACTATACCTGTGACTTTATTGGCACAAATAGGGAAACCCCTTCTAACAAGGCAGTTCATCACCTTATCTGCAACTTACAGTTTTAGAGAGCTGTCTACAATGTAAATGACTTATCCAAGATCACACAGTCATTGTGTGTCACACTTGGGACTTGAACTCAAATCTTCTTGGTTCTAAATCCCTCTGTGTATCTACTATAACATGTTGCCTTTAACACTGAATCTAATCATAGAAGTTAAAATACCACTAAAAGGAAGCTGATCTTTGAGTCATTGTGATGACCAAGCTGGGCCTCAGGAAGTAGCTGATGAAACATGAAACAAACCTCTCTCTCTTCAGGGAGGTGGGACACTAGTGGGTAGAATGTTGTATTCTCTATCAGATATGGTCTCTATATTGTTGTTTTAACTTAATTACATTTCTTTGTTATAAGGAAGAGTTTGTATGCTGAGATGGAGGTGGAGTTGATGAAGGAAGAGCATAGATAGAAAATTAATAAAACCTTTTAAGAATACCCTGATTACTTTTCTCCCCTGTTTTGGGGAAGCTTCAGCTTTAAAGAATGTGTAATGGCTCTGGGTCCAAAGCAACTCTCTAAACAGGCAGAGAGAACTGGGATTTCATAGACTGAGGGTGTCTCAAAAATCTCAGTGCAGTTTTACAGTACCAAACCTAAAAACTTAATATTACTATTCCCATTTAACAGATGAGGAAATTGTCCAGACAAGTTAATCGATTTGCCAAAGGTTGCATCTTATACTCACTCATCTCTGAACACCCTTGCATTCTCTCCATCCTTTGCTATGTTGACAGAGCCAGTGAAGGACTAATTTTTATTTTATTATTTTTAATACTTTACTTTTCAACTAGGACACAATTAGAGGATGATGAAAACAGTAAGGTTCACTAGAAAGTGCAACAATTTTGGAGAAAGAGGGTCTGCATTAAAATCTCAATTCTGTTACTCATTAGACTTTTCCTCTGGGTTTCAAATTTTTATTCTAGAAAATGAGGGTATTCGACCGAATGCCCTTTGTAATCTCTTGCTCTCTTTGATGATCAAAACCAGTTGTTACCTGCCCTTCCCCCCACCTTTCCAGTCTTCTTATACCTACTCCCTCCCTGCCCCAACACACACACACACACACACACACACACACACACACACACACACATTTAGTGATCCAGTGACTCCAGGCTCTTTGCTCTTCCTTGAACAAAGTATTACATCTTCTAACTTGAGGCATTTTTATTGAATGCTCCCTGCATCTTGAATGCTTTCTCTGCTTATCTCCATCTCTTAGCTTTTCTGGCTTCCTTCAAGTCTTGACTAAAACCCCAACATTTTTATGAAACCTTTCTCATCCCCCTGAATTTCTACAGCCCTCCCTCTGTTGATTATTTCTGATTTATACTCTGTGTAAACTGTCAGTACAAAATTATTTGCTCTTGCCTCCCCCATTGGACTGTGAAGAGCTTGATAGAAGAGATGCCGGATAAAACTTCAGAAAAGCTTGGTATGCTACATTTCTGGCAATTACAGAATGGGAATACAAAGGAATATATGTTTCATTTTGTTTTTTCAGTTGTACAAGGTACCTCTACAAAAATTAACTGCATAGTAGGGTATATAAACCTCACAAACAAATACAGAAAAGCAGGAGCATTAAATATATCCTCTAATGAACCTAACATGATAAAATATGTAATTAAAGGGTCTTTAAAAAATGATTAAAATCAATTGGAGACTAAATAAATTTAATGCTACCTTTCTTTGTATCCCCAGGGCTTATCACAATTCCTAGTCATAGTAGGCATCTAAATAGATATTTATGACCACGATCACATGAATCTAAATCAAATAACTTTGTAAATCTAGGCATGACCTTTTCATCATCTTTGAACATTAATTAGGGTTTGGATTGAATGTTTGACCTGCCCCTTTTGCTATCCATTCTTAAAGTAACCCAAAAAACTCATTTGCCACCAGAATTTTGTCCATTTAATAAATTTCATTGCTACTTAATTGCTACCTCTTGTTATTGAAAAGTTTTGAAGTTCTTGTTATGTGTCATATGTGCATGTACATGTGCATTTATGCATATGTTTTTCTTGGAAAAAGATAACTTCTTTTCCAATTTTTTTCAAATGGACTATAGAATGCTAGAATTAATTGTTCTTTGAATGTTTGAAGAACTCATCCCATATGGTCTTGGGGTTTGTTTAACGAATTGTTTCATTTTTTTGAAGTTGAGCTATTTAGATTCTCTCTCTCTTGTTATGTTAAGGTAGACATTTTATACTTTTGTAAATATTCATCCATTTCATGTAAGTTAACAGTTTTTTTCACAATATAATTGGGGAAAAAAGAGCTTCTGATAACATTTTTTATTTAATCTTCATGTGTTGTGATTTCTCATTTTCCAAATTTTATATATTTCTTTTCTTAGTTTTCCTTTTTTCTAAAAAACAGTTTATAGCTTTATCAATTTAAGGAGTTTTTTGTTTTTAGTTTTGTTGTCATTTATATTCATATTTTCTTTAATTTTCAAAATTTCTAATTTGATGGGATCTCTGGAGCTTATTTATGTATTTATTATTGATTTCACAGTGTCTTCTGCATAATAGGCACTGACACATTAAATTTTCATGCATTGATTACTTCTATTTCATAAAATTGTTTTTAGTTGCATTAATATGTTCTTTTTTGTTGATGAAAGAGTTTTAGAGATATAAATTTTCCCCTAAGGAATGCTTTGGCTGCATCCCATATGTTTTAGTGAATGCTGTCTCATTATTGCTATTTTCTTTGATGAAATAGTCTATTGTTTCCAGTATTTATTCCTTGACCCAGAAGTATTGTAGCATTAAATTTAGTCTCCAATTTATTTTAATCATTTTCAAAGACATATTTTATTCTATTTGATTCATTAGAGGATATATTTAATACTCCTGCATTTCTGGATTTGTTTGTGGGGTTCATATACCCTACTATGCAGTTAATTTTTGTAGAGTTCCTTGCACAGCTAAAAACCAAAATGAAACATGCATTCCTTTGCATTCCCATTCTGTAATTGCCAGAGAAGGATCACACGTAGCTTTTCTGAAATTTGGTGCAAATCCTTTACTTTACGCACATTTCTGTTTTTGCTGGCTTTGTCTAGGTCTTTAAAAGATCTATTGAGAGTAGAACTTCAGAGTTTAATAGTCTATTTCTTCTTATAGTTTAACAGACTTTTCCTTTAAGTATTCAGATGCTGTTCAGTTTGACTTTTGTGTATATTGATATTGATTCATTATCTACAGTGCTTTTAAGGATGATGTTGTTTCCCTGTTTATTTCTTTTAATTGTGCCTATTTTCACTCTTACCTCTTCTGAGATCATGATTACTGCTCGTACTTTTGTTGTTATTATTGTTGTAGTTGTTGCTGTTTTAAGTTAACCTGCAGTATGAAAGATTGTGCTCCAACTCCTTAAAAAAACCCCACAACTCTTTGTGAATCGTGTTTCAAGTGTGTGTGTGTGTGTGTGTGTGTGTGTGTGCGTATGTGTGTGCGTGTGTGTAAGAACAAAACTATATTCTTGGATTCTGCTTTCTAAATAAATTTCTATTTCTAAATCCTTTTGCATTTTATGAGTTAGTTCATCCAAGTCATATTCAAAGTTATGATCACTAATTGTGTGTTTTCTTCAATCTTTTCTTCAATACTTTCCCCTCCCTTTGTCATAGAAACCTCTTTGTAACTAAGAAGGTTGTAAAAATGGAAAGAGAGTTCATAGCAGTGATCCATAATTGAAAGGATATGCTTCTGCTCTGCTGTCTCTCTTCCCCTCACCTAACCTTTGGCCATAGATTCTTGTTCTTTTCTTTTCTTTCATTCCTCTCTTCATTATCAACCCTCCAACTTTAGCATTTCTTTCGCTCACGACACATCTGACTTACCCTGGTTTGGTGGTTGTTTATTGTCCTTTGTTCTCAAAGAGGATCAAAAGGGCATCACTATGGTAGAGTTAAGTTGCAATGTGTCTGGCTGTGGATGATCAGATTGATACAAGCTCAGAATGTTCTACCACAGTTTCAGACATAAATAGTCCATGGGAAGATTTGGTGTGGATACTCTACATTTACATATCCTGTATTTCCTTTGAGCGGTTTCAGTTCTGCTTTGTTCATAGAGCACAACACCTTCTCTGAAGAGGGCACACCATGCTGTTCCAGTGTCTCCGGTGTCACACATCAATTCCAAAGTTCTAAGAAGAGACCTTGAAAGTGTCCTTGTATCGCTTCTTCTGGCCATGTAAGCATTTGCTATGTGAGTTCTCCAATAAAGTAGTCTTTTTGGCAAGTGTATGTTTTGCATTTGAACCACATGGAAAGCCCATCAGAGATGCACTCTCTGAAGCAGAGTGTGAATGCATGGCAGTTTAGTTCAAGAAAGGACTTCAGCGTCTGGTATCTTTATCCTGCCAGGTGATCTTCAGAATCTTCCTAAGACAATTCAAATTGAAACTATTCAATTTTCTGACATGGTACTAGTATACCGTCTGGGTTTCAAGGCATACAACAATGAGGTCAGCGCAACGGCTCTGTAGGCCTTCAGTTTGGTAGTCAGTCTAACACCTCTTCACTCCCATACTTTCCTTTGGAGCCTCCCAAACACTGAGCTAGCTCTGGCAATGTGTGCATAAACCTCATTATCCATATGTACTTCCCTAGAAAGTACACTACGAAAATAAGTGAACTTATCCACAGCATTCAAAACTTCTCCATTTGCTATAACAGATGGTTCCACGTATGAATGGTGTGGTGGTGAATGATGGAGCAGCTGTGTTTCCTTGGTGTTGATTGTTAGGCCAAAATTAGCACAAGCAGCACAGAATTGATCCATACTTTGTTGCATCTCTGTTTCATAGGCTGCATTGACTACATAATCAGAAAATCATACAAACAGGAAATCATGCGCCAACACCCCTACTGCTTTGATATTGGCTTGTAACCTTTCCAAGTTGAAGAATTTACTATTAGTGTGGAGAGTAACCATGATGCCTTGTTCTTCCTCATGGAAGACATTTGACAACATGGCTGTAAACATCATGCTAAAAAGCATGGGAACAAGCACACAGCCTCCTGTGACTCCATTGGTGACTGGGAAATCATGAGAGCATTGTCCATTATCCAGAACCCGGGCAAGCATGCCATCATGAAAATGATATACAATGCTAATGAACTTCTCCAGGCAACCAAATTTTGACATAATTTTCCCTAAGCCCTCATGACTGACAATATAAAAGGCTTTGGTCAGATCTATAAATGTTGTGTCCAGACCTCTGTTCTGCTCCTGACATTTCTCCTGAAGTTGTTGGCAGCAAATACCATATCAACTCTTTCTTGGTCCTTTCTGAAGCCACACTGTCTCTCAGGTAGATGTCCATCTTCCAGGTGAAGGATCAGCCTGAGGACTCTGGCAGGAATCTTGCCATCAGCGACTAAGAGAGAGACCCCAAGTGATTGTCACAGGACAATCTATTTTCTTTACCTTTATAGAGATGGTCAGTGAACACATCCTTGAACTCCTGGGGTATAATTTCCTCTTGCCATATAACCTAGAAAATATCAGTCAGTTTTTATATGAGCAATGGACCCCCTATCCTATAAATGTTAGCAGGAATAATCAGCACCAGGTGCTTTGCCACATGAAAGGAACCTAATGGAATTCAAAACCTTTTCTTCAGTCGGAACTTCAGCTAGAGAGGGCTTGACTTCAAAGTGAGGTAAATGGTCAAAGACTTCAGCATTAACTAATGATGGTCTGTTGAGAACAATATGAAAGAGTTCAGGCCATCTTTCTAGGATATCATGTGCTTATCACTAATCAATGTGACAGCACTTGTTTGGCACATAAATAGCCTTTAGGGCATCATAAAAGTGCTTTGGATTGTTACTATCAGCATAAAACTGAATTTCACCTGTCTTTTTGCTAATGTGAGAACCTTACATCTTTCTTTTCTTAGTTTCTTTTTTTTGAGATAAAGATTTAATTTTTTTCCCATCCAAGTTCACAGACTTGAAATTTTCACAGGAACCCCTGGGTGGAGAGGTGCTCTGTAGATCTCAGATTAAGAACCTGTGATGTAAAGTATTCAAGGTTATAGAATAGAGGAAAGTTCCAAAGGCATATTTATAATTATAATTATATCCAGAAGGCATGTTTCTTGACTCTGACTTAATTTTTTAAGACATCATATTGTCCCTTATTTTTATCAAAAGTGTTTTTCTTTATACATATGCATACACATATATACACACACGTGTGTGTGTGTGTGTGTGTGTATAATATTTGATTTTAAAATTTTGAGTTCCAGATTCTTTCCCTTCCTCCCTCATCACCCACCCTTACTGGGAAGATAAGCAATTCAATATAGGTTGTACATGTATAGTTAGGCAAAACATTTCCATAGTGGATATGTTGTGAAAGGCTGACTGTATTTCCCTCCATCTTATCCCACTAACTGACTTGTCCTATTCTCTAGTTTGACCCTGTCCCTTTACAAAAGTGTGTGCTTCTAACTACTCTCCCCCAACCTGCCTTTTCCTCCATCATCCCCCCCCTCTCATTCCCTTCCCTCCTACTCTCCTGTAGGGCAAGATACGCAATATAGTATGTATGTTGTTCTCTCCCTAAGCCAGATTCAATGAGAGTAAGGTTGACCCATTCCCTTTTGCCTTCTTGTTCTTCCCCTCCATTATAACAGTTATCCCTTACCTCTTCTGTATGAGATAATTTACCCCATTCTGTCTCTCACCATCTACTCTCATTATATTCCTCTCTCACCTCTCAATTTTACCTTTTAAATATCATCCCTTCCTATTCAATTCATCCCATGGCATCTATGTATACCTGTACACAAATACACACAAACTCACATATGTATTCATATGCATATATACCCTTCTATATAGACATATGTGTATTTATACATATATACACATACACATATATACATATATGTACACACATACACATACATATATATTCCCTTCAACTATCTTGACACTAAGAAAAGTTTAATAGATTAAAATTATCATTTTTCCACGTAGGCATGTAAATAGTTCAACTTTGATAAGTTCCTTATGATTTCTTTTTCTTCTTTACCATCTGTCAAATATTCTATTCAACTCTGGTTTTTTCATCAAGAATGTTTGAAAGTCCTCCACCTGATTGAATGACCATATTTTCCCCTGAAACATTATACTCAGTTTTGCTGGGTAGGTGATTCTTGGTTTTAATCCTAGCTCCTTTGATCCCTAGAATATCATATTCCAAACCCTTTGATCTCTTAATGTAGGAGATGCTAGATACTGTGTTATTCTGATTGTGTTTCTACAATATTTGAACTATTTCTTCTTGGCTGCTTGTAATATTTTCTCCTTGATCTGGGAACTCTGCAACCTGGCTATAATATTCCTAGGAGTTTTCTTTTTGGGATCCATTTCAAGAGGTGATCAGTGAATTCTTTCAATTTCTATTTTGCCCTATAGTTCTAAAATATAAGGACAATTTTCCTTGAGAATTTCTTGAAGGATGATTTCTAGGTTCTTTTTTTGATCATGACTTTCAGGTAGATAATTTTCAAGTATCTCTCCTGTATCCATTTTCCGGGTCAGTGCTTTTTCCTATGAGATATTTCACATTACCTTCTATTTTTTCATTTGTTTGTATCTGTTTGATAGTATCTTGATTTCTCATAGTCATTAGCTTCCATTTGCTCCAATCTAATTCTGAAGGAATTATTCTCTTCAGTGAGCTTTTGAAATTCTTTTTCCATCTGGCGAATTTGACTTTTTAAGGCATTCTTCTCCTCATTGGCTTTTTGGGCCTCTTTTGCCATTTGAGTTAATCTATTTTTAAGGTGTTGTTTTCTTCAGTAAGGTTGTAGACTCTCTTTTCATGATTTTCTTGCTTCATTCTCCTTTCTTTTCCCAATTTTTCCTCCACTTCTCTTACTTGATTTTCAAAATCCCTTTTGAGCTCCTCCTTGGTCTGTGACCAGTTGATATTTTTTCTTGGAAGCTTTTGGTGCAGGAGTTCTGACTGTGTTGTCTTAGTCCTAATCCATGCTTTGATCCTTTTTGTCCCCAAAAAAGGAACCTAAAGTTGTATTGCTGTGCTTGCTTTCCTTCCTTTGCTTGCTCATGTTGCCACTCAATTACTTGACTTTTGAGCTCTTTGCCAAAATAGAACTATGCTTCCTGAAAGGAGAGCTTTGTATGAAATCACTGGGGTTTTCACAGCTGCCAGAGTTATTGGGGGGCATTGTCTGTACAGGCCCCACCAACTCTGGCTCACTGGTCACACACCTCAGGACCACCACTTAAGACTATCGTCCAGATCCAGGCAGGTTAAAGGAAGAGTGATTACCCTCTGAATGGCCCCTTGGCCCCCCAAGATCTGTAGGCCAGGACATCTGAAGAAGCTGTGTGTAGACAGCTGCAAGGCTGCCACACCTCTGCCACTTCTTGCTCTGGGGGCAGAATCTAGATTTCACTCTGTTCCCCCCCCTACCCAGTTCCAGTGGAGTTCCACTGACCTCTCACTTTTTCTTTTGCATCTATGGTTTGTTATTTCTGCTGGTGATCCACTCTCCTGAAGTCTGCTGCAGTCTCTGGTCGGGGCTGCCCTGGGGCTAAAACTGTGGGCTCACATGGGGCTGGGTGTGCTCCCAGCATGCTGCCATGGACCCTTCCTGTTCCTCTGCCAGGTTGCTTTCAGCAGGAGATTTTTTTTCTCTCTGTGACTTTGTGGGTTCTATAGTACTAAAATCTGTTTAGAGTCATATTTCATAGCTATTTGAGGTGGTTATGGGGGGAGGTCACAGAGTTTTACTGCTTCTATACTGCCATCTTGGCTCCATCCTGAATCTTGCATCTTTCTTAGCTTTGTTTCATGCTGGTAAACCTTGTGGAGTTCTTTTTCTTCATTTTAACAGTTTCTGAATTTTCCTATCATTTTTCTCAAACCTGTCTTTATGTTCATGAGCATTCTGCTGAGGAAAAGCATTGCTCTTCACCAAACCTCTGGAACCTGCCCACTCCTTTCCTGTTCCTCTGTTGCTGCACTGTTGCCACAGGGTCAACACTGTATGTTGTCTCAACTTCCCCTCCAAGTGAGCAACACACAGAAGAGCTCTAACCTGTTGACATTAGTTCTTCTGGTAGATGTTTCTCCTTTGGGATCCTGCTTTTGTTGAATGAGAGCACTTAGTTTAGAGGGGATAAGTCTATGATGAGTTCAGCACTCTGTGCCACACGTTACCTTGGTCACTCTCACATCCTGTCTCTTCTCCTTATCATCACATGGTCTATTAAATACCAATGTTTGCTGTCAGGGGGCATCCATGAAGTTTTATTGCATTTAGGCAGATGGAAGACAGTGTCGGTAATGAGAAGGTCATGAGATGCACAAGTCTTCAGTAGTAAGTGACCATTGCTATTGCTGTTTCCAACTCCTTTCCTCCCTAGGTTTCCCTGCCAAGTCTGATAGTCTGAGCCTACTCTAAGAACATTAAAGTCACCCAGAATCATAAACTTATCCTCTTTTGATACATAGATGATAAAAGTCTCCAGGTCTTCATAAAATTTTTTTTTACCTCATCAGGGTTTATCATGGTGGGAACATAGGCAGTGATGATGGTAGGGTGATGTTTTCGTGCAAGTGGCCATTGTATTATAATGAACCTGCTGTTCACCCCTTTTGCTTGGCATACAAGCTTCCTGACTAGATTCATTTTGACTGAAAAACCTACACCAGCTTCATGGCGCTCCCCTTCCCTCCAGCTACTTCAGAAAAATTTGTATCGAGCTCCAGATTAAGTTAACTGGCCTTCATTCACTGCTCTTGTTTCACTCAGGGCTTGATATTTGGATGTGATACCTTCTGAGTTCTTTATAATGAAGGCTGTTTATCTTTCAGGTCTACTGAATTTTGTTTTGTCTATAAGTGTGCACACATTTCATGTGTTGATGGTGAGTAGAATTATCTTCACAGATATTTTTGTCCATTTTTTTGGTTGTTTCGACCACAGGGTGGGATCTCCACCTGCCACGATAGTCAGGTCAGAGTTGGGTAAACAGACGGTTTTTAGGACACCTTTTATAGCCCATTCCTCACACTAGGAGGTGAGCAGTGCAATCCTTAAAAGGTTTTTCAGACACTCAGGTGGCTGTTGAACCTCACTATTTCTTTCTGTAAGCTTGCAATATTTTCACCTTGACCTGGGAACTCTGGAATTTGGTTACAATATTGCTAGGAGTTTTCTTTTGGGGCTCTTTTTCAAGAGGTGATTGGTGGATTCTTTCCATTTCTATTTTACCCACTGGTTCTAGAATATCCAATAATTTTTTAATTATCTCTCCTGAATCTATTTTCTAGGTCAATGTTTTTTTTCCAATGAGATATTTTACATTGTCTTCTTTTTTCATTCTTCCAAATCTGTTTTATAATATCTTGATTTCTCATAAAGTCATTAGCTTCCATTTGTTCCAATCTAATTTTGAAGGAATTATTTTCTTCAGTGAGCTTCTTTTTCCATTTGGCCAGGTGTGCTTTTTAAGGCATTCTTCTCCTCATTGGCTTTTTGGACTTCTTTTGCCATTTGGACTAGTCTATTTTTTAAAGTTTTGTTTTCTTCAGTATTTGGGGGGGGGTTTCCTTTAGCAGACTATTAACTCATTTTTCATGATTTTCTTGCATCACTCTCTTTTCTCTTCCCATTTTTTGTCTACTTCTCTTACATGATTTTCAAAATCCTTTTTTGATCTTCTCCATGACATGTCATCAAATCCTATTTTTAGTACACACTTCTGATGCACGAGTTTTGACTTTGTTGTCTTCTTCTGGTTATGTTTTGATCTTCTTTGTCACCAAAGAATGATTCTATAGTTTGATTTCTCATCCTCTGTTTGTTCTTTTTCCCAGCCAATTACTTGACTTTTGAGCTCTTTGCCATGGTAGAACTCTGTTTCCAGAGAGGAGAGTGCTGTGTCCCAAATTTCTGGAGTTTTGAACAGTTGTTGTCAGAGCTTCTTCTAGGCACCTGTCTCAGAACTGTGAGGAGGAATCCCTCTCCACAGCTGCCACAAGCTCTGCCATGCCAGTGCTTCTCCTCACCCCAAGACCACCGCCTAAGACTGTGACCAAGATTCAAACAGGACAAAGGAAGAGAATCCTGCCTCAGTCTCAGCAAAGAGATTCCTGTAACTGTCTCCTGATCAGCCACGTGATACCCCCTCCATCTGTGTGTCTGGAGTTTCGGATCTGTTGCTGCTGCTGCCTCTACAGGGGCAGGGGCCAGACAACATTCTTCTCTCACCCACTGACCTTTTACTTTCTTTATGGTGTTTATGGATTGAGAAGCCTCAAAATTGCCACAGCTGCCAGTTATTCAGTCCCCTGAGATTTGCTCTGGCCTAGTGTGTGCTAGCATGGTCCACATGGGACTGCACTCCACTCTTAGTGCAGTGCAACAGACCCTTCCATTCAACTTGCCAGGCTGACTTTAACTAGAGATGTGTTTTGTCATTTTGTGGGTTTTGTAACTCTAAAATTGGTTTAGAGTCATTTTTACATGTATTGAAGGTGATTGGGGAACAACCTCAAGTAAGTTCCTCCTTTTTTTCTGCTCCTTACTAGACTTTCAAGCATTCCTGATGAAAATCACAGAACTGGGTGGAATTTTTGAAGTATAAACACAATGATCAAATGGAGCCCAGTAAGTCAAATTGATGTAATCTCTTGGAAGGTGTTATATGATGGTGAAATACTTACATTCTAAAGAAAAAGGAGAGGGGGAAACAACTATTGCTTCATAGGGACATATGATCATAAAAGGCATTTAAACAGAAAAAAATGGGGCTAGGAATGATTTTGTTATATTTTGATGGTCTCAAGAGAGGCCAAAAAAGGGAAAGAAAAGACACTCTATGAGACAAGAAAGGAGGAGGCCAGAAAACCTATTATAACATAATTTGGCTATTCAGGACAGAGAGTACATAAATATGGAGAAAGTAAACCTTTCTTCCTTCTCAACTGGACAAAAAGGGCTGAACACACAGACACACATACAAAAAGTCTGTTACACAGAAATACATTTAACTCAACAAATAAATGTTGTTCTTCTTGTTGAGTCATGTCCAATTTTTCATTTAGTCTGCCCCATATGGGGTTTTCTTGGCAATGATACTGTAGTGCTTTGCTGTTTAATTTACTTCTCTAGCTCATTTTACAGATGAGGAACTGAGGCAAACATGGTTAAGTGATTTGCCCAGAGTCACAGAGATAGTAACTATCAGAGTTCAGATTTGAACTCACAAAAATGAGCCTTCATGACACTAAGCTCAGTGTGCTGCTATTCACTGCACTACCTAGCTGCCCCAAGTGAGGGTTAGGAAAGGAGATTAGGGTTTTAGAAAACACTTAGGCTCAGTGTAGGTGTAAGGTGTGTTTAGGAAGGACTAGTGTCTCTGGTGTGAGGGCTGCCAAGCTCTTTTCAGGGCTGCTTTCCACCTTTGGTGCTCACCTCTTCCATTTAACTCTCACCAGTGGCTTTAAGAAGCTATAACATGGGTGGTGGAGCCAAGACGGCAGCGTAGAAGCAGCAAAGTTTCACAGCTCCCACACAGCCACACATCAGGCAGCTGCCAGGTTCTCATCCAGTCCTCAGGGAAATCCCAAACCCTTCACCACTTGTCTTACCTGGAACTCAAGGATTATCCAGGCCATGAATAAACAAAGTCTTATCCTGGTCATGCTTCTTCAGTCTTCTAGCAGTTCAGCTGACCTTCGGACCCGGAATGAAGGCCTTCTGGATGGCCTTCACTGGATTCTGGTCTCAGGAAAACTCCATCTCTTTTCTCAGTCAGCTTCCGGATGCTGTGAGAGAAAGTTTCTCTCTCTCAAGAAAACTCCAAATCACTTCCAGCTCACAGATGTTGAGACAATCCTGCTTCTTCCACAGGAAAATTACAATTCTGTCTGTCTCTAGAATTCTTCTTTATATACAGCGCTGGCCTCCTGTCTCCTCCAATACCCTTTTTCCACGTCAACAGCATGCCTTCTCAACAGTGGACAGGGCTTACACTTTCCATACTTAGCTCTAAGTTACTAAGTGCTAAGTATCTGATAAACTGATTGCTATTACAATACTCTATTCCAAGATCTCTTTTACTAATGATAACTTGTATGATACTGACTATGTGGTTACTTGGCATTTTAACTCTTCTATTCTAGCAGTTTACAGTATTTTTCTTTGATTTATAAACTCTGGATTTTGACTATGGCATTCCTAGAAATACTTGTTTTGGGAATCTCTTTCAGAAAGTGAAATTCTTTCTATTTTTATTTTGCTCTCTGATTCTTATAAATAAGAATAGTTTCCACATATGGTTTCTTGAAATAATGACATCCAGGCTTTTTACTTTATGCTTATAAAGCCGTTTGTTGATTCTTAGATTATTTCTTCTTGACCTTTCTCCTTGAAAAGCTAATTATTTTCAATGGGATATAGTTTTCATTTTCTTCTTTATTTCAATCTCTTGATTTGTTCTCTTATTTCTTATTGCCTTATGAAATCATTGATTTTTGATTGGCTCATTACAAATTTTAGGGAATCTATTCCTTGGATAAAGTTACCAACTTCTGTTCTAAGCTATTAATCCTTCTTCTAGATCTTTCTTCCATAGCTTTCATTTAATTTATAATCTCTCCCTTCATTTTAAAATTTTTATTTATTTATTTATTTTGTATTGACTGGTTTGTTTACTTTTAGGTTACAAGATTCAGTTCCAGAGTCACTTGTGTTTCAGATTTTTTCTCCCCTTCCTCCCCACCCCCTACCCCCACCATGGTGGCATACAGTCATGTATAGGATCTGCAAATACTTTCACATTGTACAATAGTCTGGTTGTATAGGTGTTATAGCAAATGGAGTGAACAATGAGAAAAGAGAAACAAAAGCCAAACATTGAAAAGAATGATAGCATGCATTGCTTCATTCTCCTTTTAAACTCTGATATTTCTGGATCTTTCTCTGAAT
>CM053598.1:201354348-201385025 GCA_028646575.1 Pseudocheirus occidentalis
CTGGACAAGGATCTGGACAAGGAACTGGGAGCTGCCTGCCTTTGAACCCAGGTGACAGTTGGAGCTGGGACCATGGAAGAAGAACCATGGAAGCTGAGAGCCAGCCTCGAGTCAAGCTGAAAGAAGATTTTACTTGGATAATGTGTACCAACTGAGAAGATTATGATTTACTGTGACCTAGGGTGGAGAACTTTGACTTTTGTACTTTGTGATTGAATTAAGGATTTTGTGATTGACTAAATGAATGTACTTTGTTTAAAAAATGTGACCACTGGTGAAAACTATGTGGCGATTTTAGTGATAAGTTGTTGAGTTGTGACATGTTGAATGCTGTATTTTGATTTTCTGTGATAAGTTGTAACATTGTGAATGCTGTACCTTGGTTTCCTATGGATGTTTTGCTCTGATTTGTTATTGAATAGAGAGTTCGCTATACTATATAATTGGAACCTTGAAAGCTGTTCACAGCAGCAGTGCTCTGAAAAGCTGTTCCTTTGTGGCTTTACAGATACAAATGCTCACAATGAAAATTTAACAATCCCTGGGAGCAAAGTTGGCTCCAGAATGACTCTGACTGAGTAGAATGACAATAGATACATGAGTAAAACGGAAATGCAAAGTAGTTGATGCTAAAGAATGCACTTGTAGAAGTGTAGCCTCTTGGAGAAGGGAGAGATCCCTGAGGGTTAGAGGATGTAAAGGAAGCTTTAAGAAGGATGGTACCATTGTTGAGCCTGCAGGGTTGGTGGAATATTTCTTTTAAAGTTCTGACCTTTTGTTTTTGCAGCATAGTAATTTCTTTTTTTTAAAAACCCAATGCCATATTGAATGCTTACTTTTAACAAAAACATTTTAGAAAATTGGCATACTGACTGTCTATGACTGGGTGTAGACCATTTTTCTCCCCTTCTGTAGGACTTAGTTCTCAACTCTGAGAAGGAAGGCATGTTTTGCTCTCCCTTTTCCAAGACTGTTCATTATGATTCATCAGGATCTGGTGTTGTTAGTGTTTACATTATTGTAGTCATTGTGCACATTGTTTCCTTGGTTCTTCTTTCTTCATTCTCTGCCCCTTCATCTAAGCTTTCCCGTGTTACTCAGAATTCCTCATAATCATCCTTTCTATGGAGCAACAATCGTATCACATTCACAGACTGTAATTCATACAGCTGGTCTCTTATTTATGGATGCTCATTTTCTCTCCATAAAGAGTGCTGTTATGAATTTTTCATTTTATATGGAATCTTTCTGCCATTGGTCTCTTAAGGGTATATGCCCTGTGCAGGGATTGCTGATATAGCAAAAGATATATAATTTAGTGATTCTTCACATGTAACTCCAAGTTTCCAGAATGATTTGGTCAATTCATAGCCCTCATATTCCTGAAGACTCTCCAATAGTGACAGTTTATATTTTTTAATCATTTTTGCCCATTTGGTATATGTGAGGTGAAACCTTGGATATATTTCAGTTAGAATTTCTTTTATCATTAGGGATTTGGGGGCAATATTTTTCTATGGCTATTGATAATTGCATTTCTTCTTTTGAAAAGTGTCTGTTTCCTTTTACTGTCTATCTATGATTGGGGAACAACTCTTGTCTTATTCCCTTTGTGCCAATTCTCTGTATACCTTGAATTTTGTAGAATTTAAATTTAATATTGTTGTTGGGAACCCATTTATTAAGTATCTATTTATTTCTGAACCAGTAGTAACTGGTTATGTGGTAGGCTCTCTCAGAATGGAAAGAGATTAATTTTCCTAGGATTGTAGAAACTCTAGATCGCCAATGCAACTTAGACTTTGAGACATGAAGCCAAATGGCTCCCATCTTTGTAGATGAAAGCCAAGTTTCTCTGTCCATTTGGCTTCCTCCACTGAAGCTTATAACTTAGCTTTTGTTCCCCACTGATTTTTTTTTAATAATGTCTGGCTTGTAGCCGTGCTAATAGTCTCCATCTGTGCCCCTCACTTACACCACTGAAACCCCCATATTCTGTCCTGCCCCCAAGCCTCTGTCCTTTATGGAAAACTGAGGTTTGTATGTACTACTGTTAATACTAGATTTGACTTTGAGATTTGATTCTGTCAGTCAAGTTGTGTGACCTCAGTCCTCTTTCATCTTGACGTCTTTGCGGCTTGGTTTCCTCATCCATAAAACAAGGGCATTTGACCAGATCATTTCTAAGGCACTTTCCATTTGTAAGTCAGAAACCAGTGACTGTGGCTTCCTCCCATTGGAACTGGCCAATTTTTGATTGGCTGAGGCCCTCCTACAAGAAGATTTTGCTTCATATATTTGTGGCTTAGGTTACCAAAGTACTTCCATGTGATCTTGACAGAGACATATTATGTTTTTTTTGTATTCCCACCTTAGACTGGGATCACAGGACATTTGCAGTGTGTTCCACAGAAAATTCAATCTCATTCCACAGAGTAGCCAAATCTGACACTGTGGTTGGTGTCAGGGGCCTTTGAGAGCAAGGGGGACCATTGTTAGACTTAGATTAAGAACTACAATTCAGTCCTAAGTAATTTTTTAAAGACTGGGTGGGGGAAGGACTTGGAATCCTTGTGGCAATTATAGGATTATAGGGGCATAGATTTTTTTAACTGGAAGGTAGGTAACAAAGAGGGAACTATTCCAATCTTCTTACCTGACAGACAAGAAAACTTAGGCTGAAAAAAGTGATTGTCTAAGGTCACACAATACGTAGCAAAGTCAGGATTTGATCCTAGGACCTGAGAGAGTTTCAAGGGTGCTTTGGTATCCAGAGTTATGGTACTGAACGCAGTTTCGGTGATGGTGGCAAAATGTCAGGTTATAGACATCATGAATGCAGAATGCCAGATTATATAATGGGCTTTTCCACATTCTCTGTTCTCAAGCTAAGTAATAAAATGATGATCCATATTAACTAGTTTTTTAACTTTTTTTTCTGACCATTTAAAAATATTTCAATTGTTTTTCCCCCATTGGGAATGAGTGATATTTCTCCATTCAACCCTAGATATTGGAAACTTTGATGTAATAGGATCATGGAAATAGAATCATAGGATTATAGGAGTTTAGAGTTAGAAGAGACTTTAGATAACATCTAGCTCATTGTTCTTATTTTATTAAAAGAGAATTGAAGTTCAGAGAAGTAAAGGGATTTACACAAGGTCACATAGGTGGTAATTAGGAGAATCAGGAAACTGAACCCAGGTCTTCTGAATAATGCACCCTTCCCATGATACCATATAGTCATGGGACATATGAAAATGTATTAAGAAACTGGAACCTGGGTTTCTCCAAAGAGGGTAGCACTCTAAGTGTGCTCATTGTGGTGATGATCTTGCTTGAGTAGAGGAGGGAAAGGCAGTAAATTGACATTTCTGATTGGTTTTGTAAGCGCAGCAAATCCTCAACTCCTGCTTTCTCCCTTAGGGTTTTGGCTTCAGTTCTTACCAACATCTGGCACACTCTGGTGCTTGGAAAGCCTTCCTATCCTTACTATGGTTCTGTGGTCAAAACTAAGCATAATCATTTGTAATTGACCCTGACAAGATGCAGTAGGGAAGCCCAGAGAGCGGCCTAGTATTTCCAATCTTGATACTATAGGAAGAAGTTGATTAGAATAGCTGATTCCTGATAGTAACAGGTACTTTTGCCCAAGGAGCCTTGAGCAATCTCAGTCCCAGACATGGCTCCTGGATGTGTACCATGGCCTAGTAAAACTCACAACAGTCCTTCCTGGAAATTAAACAGTGCCCTAGTTCATCTTCTTAAGAGCATTGCTTATGGCATAGAGGAGTTCAGCAGCCTTACATATTGGAAACAGTCCTCCATAGCAGAACACTGTGTATACAGTACCCAAGGCCTTGGGATGTTGGACCATGTTAGTAATTTTCATTTTTTTCCCCTTGAAGTTTAGAAACAACAAAGACAGATTAGAGGCAAACCCTAAGCCTTTCAACATAAGCCATCTTGCCTGTTTCTGCTCAAGAGTGACTTGCTTCATATGATAATTTTAAAAGTAACTTCCAAGATCTTCTTTGCTTCTGATCCCTCCTCCCATGTCAACCCTCACTGATCCTCCAGTAGGGATGATTCCTATTTGGAGAATTCAACTTTGTCTAATCTGATCAACATCTGCTAAGCTTTAAACTATGTGTTTGGTACTGTACTAGACATTGTGGATATAAATACAAACAAAAGAGAAAATGGTTCCTGCCCTGAAGGAGCTTACATTCTATTGAAGAAAGAAGAAAAATGAAATATCTTCAGAGAAGTCTCCATATAAGGTAACATCATCCACAAATGTTATTTGCTCCACCATCAATGAAAATGACAACTCTGAAGTCACTACTGAAGTGAAGCAGAAAGACTTTTGGTGCTTACTACTTTATAACAGGGATGCTGTAAAACAGAGCTTGACCAAAAGCTGCAGGAATCAGCTAAATTATGTGTAACATCATTGCCGTTTTGGGACCCTCGCACAATGTGTTAGGTGTTTGGGTCCCTGCAGGTCGATATGACTCCATTTTACCTGCTGTAATAGACAAAGGTTGAAGGGCAAAATAGGAGAGGTGGTGGCAGTGGAGGATGTCAGTGGAGAGATCAGGACATTCCTTTCCTTTTTCTGTTCCTGGCTTGATAATGACATATTGCCCAACTTACCAGCTCTCCACTTCAGCTTAGCCTTGGGCAAAAACAAGTAATTCACATTTATTTAATGGATATTTATTATGTAATTTGTGTTCAATGTACTGTGACAGTTCTAAAGGAGTTACAAAGAAAGAAATTCTGACCTAAGGAAGTTATGGTATACACAACCAGCAGATCATAGACTAGTGGTTCTCAATCTGTGTGTTGCGACCCCTTTGGGGGTCAAACGGGGTCACCTAAGACCATCAGAAAACACATATTTCTGATGGTCTTAGCAACTGAGACACCGCTCCTCTATCCATCTCCAGGCAGGTCGGCTCACATGCAGATACGCCCACATATGAGTATTAAAGGGTCGCAGCATTAGGAAGTTTGAGAACCACTGTAATAGATAAATCCTTGGTTTTATGGAGGATATTATACCATATAATGCCAATAAAGACCATTTAACCTTCATTTTAAGCATACAAGCACTAAATTGACATGTTTTTGATCTTCATATAAAGGGGCAGGCATAAGGATCCATATTATTTAATATTGTACTTCTGACTTCTGTGGGAGATTATTGTGGGAGAAGGAGTTGGAGAAGTGAGTACTTGAGCTGAACAAGGAGAAAGATGTCAAGTCAATTTGTAAGAGTCTGGAGTTGGGAAGGCCAGAGATTGACTTTGGGAATGAGAAAACTGTAGGTTTATTTATTCTGAGCTAATTTAGGGAGCCATATATAGAAAAGTGACTCCTTGAATGAAGGATAAAGAAAAATCTCAAGAATAAAATTCTTCCAACACAAAGGGAAGAAGAAAAATGGGAGTTGCTAAAAACACTGATGGGGATGCATAGGGCATTTACCAACCAATTTAGGTTTTAAAATGATGTATACACAAGTCAGAAGCAAGGGCAAGTAACAGAGAATGAATGATCTTGTGAAAATAATGGCAGGCATGCTAACATTCTGTGGAAAACAAAGGACAGCAAAACAATCTTGATTTCTAGCTTTATTGAGCAAAAGAGTAGGATCAATGAATGAGCTTCAGTTGAATGGAAGAAGGATATCTGACAACGAAAAGAAAGCAGAAATACCAACTTTTCTATGTTGAAAATTGCAACAAAATTGGACCACAAGGAGTTCATGACAAAGAGAAGTATTACAATACAGGGAGTACCTTGTTATCCTTGATGAATGTAAATCAACTGGCCTAGAGGAACTATATGCAGGATATTGAAGAACTGGTGCGTGTGGTTTGATTATGGAGAATGAGAAAGGTGTGATAAGCCTTGAGAAGGACAAAGGTTCTTTTTTTATAGGCAGAGAATAGAGTTTAAAATCTATATAGTCCAATGAGTTTGATTTCAAGTCATTAGAAAACTCTAGAATTTATCTACTTTTTGGACATGATACAGATAGGATCCCTATACAGAGATGAGTTGAAGGTAACTTCAAGCTTTGACATTCTCTCATTCCAATTTTTCATCTTTCTTTCATCTTTCATCCTTTAGTCTCAGCCCTTAAGTATACCCAGTATGCTTTGTACCCGAATCATCCTTTCTAAAATCCCTGTCATTGGTTCTTAAGTTTGTCCAGGAGACTTAAAAACTAAACTTTAAATTCTCAAAAGAAAAACAGAAAATCAAATAAAATATTTAACTTAAACTAGGATAGGTTCATATTCATTAATATTAATATCTGTCTATACATTTATGTTTTGGGAAGAAATAATTTCCTGTATAGGGAGTGCTCATTAAAGCCATTTTTTTTTAGATTTCTGTGAACTGATTTTCAGGTAGTTCATAACCCCTTTTCCTTTTCTGCTCCATTTAACTAAGTTTTCAGTCTTCATCAATTGTAGCCAGATGAAGATAAGAAAATAAGTTATTTTTCAGCCAGCAAATGATCAGAATAAGCCCATTCAGTGTAGGTGACAGTATTCTCTGAAGCATGGCACAGAACCAGTAATTTTGTCCAACAATCCTTGAGCTAATAATATCAAGCAAAGAATAAAACAGTGAGATGTTGGTTTGTCAGAAATATTTGCTACTATCGTGGAGGATGTCAAATACAGATTCTAAATAGAAGAGGGTTTTGTGCTATATGATGAGGTCCTCCAAATGTGACTATTTGAAGATGACATTGTGTTGATTTTATCAATCCCTGGAACACTGAAGAGATTCCTAAATTAGAGCCATGATCACTCAAAGGAGTTCCTCTTAAGAATTCCTGTGAAAAAAGTGGTTAAAATGCCTGATACAAATTAAGAATAGGGACTACGTTTGGATGGATAATCTGAAGAGCTGCTTCATTAGGAAACATATCTTGGACACCCACTGGAGATGAAAATTTGACCAGAATAGAAGAAGAGAATGGGATGAATTGCATTTGTTTCAGTGTGTTTTAATGACCCCAGAATTCTCATCTTTTCTCAACCTTTTAACACATTCTTCCAATGATATTATATGGTAATGAACCTTGGAATACCAAGATCTTCAAAAAAATGAAAGTTGTAGAGTACCAAAGTACTCAGTGGAGAGTTGTATGGTAGACATGATTAGGCTGCCACATAACATCAATGAAGTGTAAGAACTATTATCAGTAATACATCAGAAAGAGTTTTTAGTTTTGTGGAAAGAAAACTGACTTTAAAATATAGAATAAAAGCAAAAAATATATTCATAGTTACAAACCAAAGCAGAAAGAAGTATTGGTTCTCACACAAAGAAGGAAGAATCTGTGAGACAAACTGACTTCTGAATATGGATCATTTCCCAGTTATTTGTAATATAGAAAGCTAATATTTACATTTATAAAGGTTTATAAATGATTTACATATATTATCTCATTTCTTTTTACTTAAAGTAAACAGTTCACAGCTAATATTCAACCACTTGCTTTGAGAGCAAAAGCTATGTTTTAGAGAGTGGACAGTCTTCCCAGTTTGCAGGTCCATCATTGGTCTCAGGTATCTGAGACATAATATATTCTATTAGTCTTTTGGTTGTCCTTGCACATGAACTGGAGTAGGGGAGAACCAAAACATAGGGATTAGGCTTGATTGCACTGTTTATACTGAAATGGAGGTTTGTTTTAAAATGGAGCTACATATAAAGAAATGGAAAATATAGTTACTTCTTGTCATAACATTAGAAATGTAAGATCAGAAAAGGAGGAGGTCTCCACGTATTAAGAGTGGGGAATAACTGATGAATGTGTTCTGGTGATATCAGTTTAATATTAATGGATTGAGAAGAATGTCTCCAGCATGGGGACAGATTACAATATGTACTATTAAAGAGATTACCCACATTAATTAAATCACAAATCCATTGAAGTATCAATGTAACTCAGGAACCCAGGATTTCTAAACCATTCCGAGGAGAGGAAATTCACTAAATCCAATAGTGCCATGCATATAGGTAAATGGGTACAAACCAGAAGTCTCCTAAATTGTCAAAACTTCCCTGAACATTTGTAAAAATCCCAGCTTAATACTCTCACACACACAAAAACCAATTGGATGAACAATGACTGTATTTCAGACTATCATATGCAATTGGATGGATATCTGCAGGAGGATGACATTAATCTTTGCAGTTTTTAAACACTTCCCAGTGTGCTTTACTGTTGCTCCCATCTATTTTACATAACAGAATTTAATAAGTCAGAATCTATGACTAAAATACTCTATTGCCCCCAGCCCCATCAATATTAAAATTTGAATTTTAGAAAGATATGAGAAGTTGCTTTTAAGTTCCTTCCTCCCCTAGTGAAAAGACTTAGAGTAGACCCAATCAAAAATGTCTTCAAGTAAAGGATGGAGCCTTGTTCTAATTTTACCAGCTGCTTTCCTTTCCCCTGAGAGTCGAATAGAAGACTTGGGACTTTAACAGGATGAACTGAAGGTAAACACGTGAAGAAAGTGCCCCTTGCTATTGATTATAGTTTAAACAGTGGGATGTGTTACTAAGGGGCTGTTTGGAGCACTGAGTACCAAATACACAGCAAGTAGACTTTCCTTGATGGGTTGATTTAGAAACGGGAGGATTCTAGAGTGTCTTTGGTGCAGTTGTGGTGAACAACTCAGTGAGCCTACTGATCTTTGAGGTCCAAGTTACAATTAATAGTGCTGATTCTATTTTTGATGAATGAACAAGAGGAGACATTATATCCTTGTGTCTGGCGTTCTTAGGAGAGATGAAATATTCTTCATTTGGACTTTTTCTTGATTGTCCTACCTGCTTCTTTAAGCCTGCATCCATCTGCTAAGCTTGGAATTAGGAGATGACATTTGTGCAGAAAAAGGAATTGTTCCTTTATATGATCAGAATGCCTCCAAGTGCTCAAGTCTTTATTTAATTAATTCATTTCTTTTACTTTTATTCCTATCTCAAGTTTAAGAACATGAATATTTGGCCGAATTCATACTGCTTTGGGCTATAGGTGAGTATGAAATGATGATACAGATTGATTTTTAATTAAAAAAACCAAACAGAACACAGTTTGTCTCTTTTAAGATCTTATCTAGTTAATAAGCAGAAGCAAGACAATGTAGTTGGAGCTGGTTTCCAAAACAATGCATTTGCCAAGCTCTAATGAGAAGTTTGTTTAATTTTTACAAATTAGATATGGGGGTGGGAAGGGGAACTGAGTAGGAAGACCTTAACAAATGCTTAAGCTAGTTCTGACAGCTTGAAACTTCCTGGCTCCCAACCATTTATCCATCCTCAGAAACCATTGATTTTTACTAGATTTCTTCTCCTTTGGACTCAACTCCTCCTCTGATGACTCAGTGTGGCATGGAGGTGTTGTTGAGATATCAAAAGCTATCCGAGTAGAGAGCAAGCTCCGGTAGTATCCACTAAGCTGGAGAGGCTTTGGGTGTGCTTTTGTGATGGTCCAAAGCCAACCCAGCAAAGTTGGGAGACATTCATCACCAGGCTGGCTCCAGATTGTTATTGTTGTTAGAAAACTATTTACTAAGCCTGTGTTAGTGGAGGGAGCTCCTTTGTCAATAAAAGCCTGAATCCTAAGAAGTCTTTTTATTTTTTTGGAGGGGAGAAGGCTGGGCAATTGGGGTTAAGTGACTCATCTAAGGTCACACAGCTTGTAAATGTTAAGTATCTGAGGCTGGATTTGAACTCATGTCCTCCTGACTCCAGGGCTCGTGCTCTATTCACAGTGCCAGCTAGCTGCTCCAAGAAGTCTTGAAGTATTATTTCAAGACACAGGGTGGGGCAGGTAGGCTTTAAGAGACTGACCAATTTTCCAGGTGTCTGCTCCTTAGCACTATTACAGAACATGGGACGAGCCAGGGAATGTCTTTAAGAAGAGAATAGACAAGAAAGGGATTTGGGGACTTTGTAGGAACATTGCTTATTGGCAGGTATCTGTTACTTCCAGTGAGGGAATTTTTTCAACATCTGGAATCTGAAGGAATGGGCCATGTTAGAGCAGGAGGACCATATTAATCACAACCAGACTATTTCTTAACATGAGGTCTAATCTGCCTCCAGCATTGCTATTCAGAGAATCAAGATGTTAGTGCCTTTTGAAATTAGCATTCTAAACAAACTATTTGTAATAAATACACTGGGAAACTGTTGTTTTTTTTAGCTTCTATTCATTAGTTAATAATGTGTTATTATTTGGAAACGCTCTCTTTTCTACAGGCCTCAGTGATGAAATAAATGGAAATTTTCTTCTGGATTTGGTGCTGCTTTCTCCCAAACAATATGTGCCCAACCTCAGTTTAAAAGCTCATGTTCAACTTGTCTCAGAAGTACCCTGTGAGTCTACTGGGTCATGGGTGGGATTTGAGAAAAAGAGACCATCTCTGCAGGAGGGCCATTAATTTAATCATTGCATCTGAAGAACATCAGTTTGAGGGTTTAGAGAGAAAAGGGCTGAAAGCACTTTCAAAGCACCCCAATATGAACACAGCTGGGAAATTAATATCGTCTGTTGAATTAAGCCCACTGCCGACTGCTCCTTCATAAGGGACAAGACACAGACGGACAAACATACGTAAAAGCCAGCATGAAATACCTATAAGAGCAATGAATACCCTTCCCAGTAGAATAGGAGAAGAAAATGAAATAAACAGATCCTAAGTGCAAGATTTATAGGTAGTTCTATTTGAGAAGGAAAATAACTCATCTTCAAGAACTCTTTTCTTATGATAATGGTAACTATAAACATCATATTTATATGTCACTTTAAGGTTGGAAAAGTGATTTCCTCTTACCTCCCTGTAACATAGATGTTATTGTTAACACCTACACCAAAGGTGTAATTATACCTGTTTTATAGGTGAGGCTCACAGGAGCTTTTGATTTGCTCACAGTGACACAACTAGCCAATGTTAGATTTGGGGAGGACATGGGTGTGAGACAGTCTCGGCCTGTGATTTTTATCTATATGGATAACTGCTAGGGTGGAAACCCTCCAATGATGCACATTGGCAACTTACTGGGTACTTAACAGTGTTAGGGAGAAGTACCTGTTACAATGAGAGGCCAAGTGATTTGCCCGTAGTCAAATAGCCCGGTATTTTTCAGAGGCAGGATTTGAACCGATGTCTTCTTGACTCTAAGACAAGTACACTATTTCACTATGGCACTTGGCTTCTCTTATAAAGTTATATATGTATATAATGCAGACATATACATCAGCATATGTTATAAGTATTGCAGTTTTCTGGTCTTTTTTATTTGTTTTTATAGCCTCAGCTGTTCAATTAGTTTTTGAGTGGTTTCCTGAGTGAAAAAGTGGGGAAAATCAGAGCTCCAGCTGCAGGGGTGGCCAAGCACAGCCGTGGCTTGGGGGGATGGGGTGGGTGGGCAAGCCCCCTCTCTCAGAGCACGGACGAAAAATACAGAGCCTTTGGAGAACTGACCAACTTTTAAATGTGCTTCATTCAGCTCATGGCTCTGCTTTGTTCTGGTTAGTGAGAAGTTAGTGTGTATCTGTTCTGGCAGAATGTAGCCTGCAGAGCTGTTCCTGGATATTTTGATCGGTCATTTCCTGGCACTCTGTGTCTGATGAGTGGTACTGGCTTATCTTCTGAGCAAGCCGCAAGTTTCTAGCTGCTCTCTATGGACTTGGCCATGCCTACCCTTGGGGGAAGATGAATATGATTTGTCTTAGGACCATAGATGTAGAGCTGAAAGAGACCTTGGAATCTACCCCCCTCATTTTGTAGGAAACCTTGGCCCAAACATGTTCAATGGCTTACCCAAGGTCAGGAAGGTAATGCCAGAGTGAGATTTGTGTCTTCATCTTGAGACCTATTTATTTATTCATTTTTTCATTTATGCTTGATTGTGACAGGCAAGGTGCATTACATCACAGACTCAGGTCAGTAATTGTACCATCTGCCCTTCAAGGACTTATACTTGAAGAAGGCAGAAAGCATGAATGGATTTATGGGATGTATCCGTATGGTATGGAATTGGGGGAGAGCCTCAGAGGCTGAGTTGGGAGACTTCGGCTGTGCTCATCCTTTGTTAATGCTAAGTCCTAGGTGATGTTGATATCAATATTTTCCAGGAAAGAAAATGAGGGGAGGATATTGTTCTGAGGTGAAAAGGAACAATTTTTGCTATTGCCTTCTCTTCCACTAGAGTGGCAGTTCTCAGCCTTCCTGGTGCCATGACCCTTTAATACAGTTCCTCATGTTGTGGTGACCCCCCCAGCCATCAAATTATTTTTGTTGCTACTTCATAACTGTAATTTTGCTACTGTTATGAATCTATCTGATATGCAGGATGTATTTTCATTGTTACAAATTGAACATGACCCACAGGTTGAGAACCACTGACCTAGAGTCTGGGCAGCGTGAGTACCAGCTATGCTAATGAGGGGAATAATGGGTCATCCAGAGATTTGGATAAAACTCTTTGAAGCAACATCTCTAGATTAATTCTAAGGAGAAAGTGAAGATAAATTTAAGAGAAACTTGATTCATTAACATTCTACTAAGTGCCTATCTTGCATACTGTGAGATTCTTGAGTTTCTGTAATCAGGGGTTTTAGAAGTTCTGCTTTCCTGAGGCTCATTCCTTGTGGGTTTCCCTAAACTAGTGCAAATAACCATCAATTTTCTGCTCTGTGTTTCAGATGGGGGCTGGACTAAAGGGAAATCAGCTCTCACTCAATTAAATCACATAAGGGAGCATTCATGTCATTTTGGTGGTGGGGAGCTGTAGACAGTTTTTATTTTGCTCCTATACTTCTTTTTTGCTTCAGATTTCGAAATACAGATGTTAAGCCACAGCTGGTTTCCTACTCTTCATAAAAGCCCTTTGATAGCAAGTCAACGAAGTTTTCCATTGCTATTTTTCATAAGTCTAATGGCTGCTGGCAACTTCTTTGTGTTATTTTATTCACATAATTATTCACTGAGCATGAAATACCCCCCAAATAATGATGAACTTCTCAGCTGTGTGTTCTTGCTCATTGGTCCCACCATTAGGAAGCAGTTAAAGCCTTGAGTGGTAAACATAAGAGTTCTAATGAGGTTGGGGCAGCCACTTTGGGCCAAATCCCACACATGTTCAGAATTTCAGCTTGTGCAGAGTTGTGATAAATACAAGAGTGAAAGGCTCTTGAGTTCTAGCAGGGCTGTCGGTTTGAATGAGCTTTCAAGAACAAAGATTTGAGAGAAGCAATAGTAGTCACTGATGATGCTGCTGATGTTTATTTAATCACTGTGAGGAGAACATGGATTATTGAAATTCACAGATAAGAAAAGGAAGCAAGCGAACAAACATTTATTTATTTTATGCCAGGTGAACTGTTTCATAAATATCTCATATAATAATAATAATAATAACAATTATTATTATTATAACAACAATAGCTAACATTTATATAATACCTACTTTATCCCAGAAACTGTACTAAGTGCTTTACAATTATTTTCTCATTTGGTCATCACAACACAAGTGCTGTTATTATCCCCATTTTGAAGATGAGGAAACTGAAGCAGACAGAGGTTAAGTGACTTGCCTAAGGTCACATAGCTAGTAAGTTTCTGAAGTTGAATTTGAACTCAGGTCTTCCTGAATTCAGATTCAATGTTCTATCTACTATGTCACCTAGCTGTAGAACCAGAATTTGAAGCCGAGTCTTCTGACTCCAAATCCAACACTGTTTTCGTTGCACCAGCTGCCTATCACCTTCATTTTGCAGAGGATGAAACATAGATCCAAAGATGATTACTGGTACAGGGTCATAGAGATAGTGATAGAGACCTTGGGTCAGATCCCAGGTCTCCTGACTTCCAGCCATCCCTTTCCTCATCAGTGTCATAAACAAATATTTATCGGGCACCGTCTATTTACTTCTTTCTAAATACAAAGCGTGTGAGTAGTTATGTGAGACAGGTCTTGCTTTCAAGGGGCTTAATATTTACTTGAAGACACAAGATAGAAATATAGAAGGAGAATGAAAACAACACAAGTTGGTACCTGCGAGTGCCGTACCAGGGGTATAATTCAGAGGAGGATCCATGAATAAAGGCACCCTGTTCTTTCCTCGGTAACTAGAAGGAGTAGAACGAAATGAATCTTTAAGTCAGTAATGGTGATCTGGGGAAGACAGAAGAAGGACAGCTCTAATTGTGCTACATAGTAGTAGGTGATGAAGGGTATGTTACTAGGAAATGGTGCCACTGATGTCTGAAAATAGATGAAAACCTGGCAATGAGAGGAATAATCATAATAATTGCCACAGCATCTAGAGAGTGAGTGGCCTTAAAGCCAAGAAATATCAGCCCATGATGGATGGGCTGAACAAGACCTTTAACCTCTAAGAGGAAAAGGTGCTGACCCGCTTGGGCAGAGGGAGCTTTCTCACCCAGGAAGCCTCCATACTGGTAAAATCATCCTTTTTCCTGTCTTCATAGAAATCTAACACTGAGCAAAATGCCTAAGACATAACAGGCACTTAAATGCTTGCTGAATTTAATTGTGTCAAGTCCTAGATTCCAGGCTTTTTGTTGTTCACTGGGTCTATGGCCTTTGCTTCCTTCATTAGAAAGAACCTCAAGTCTTCTTGGATTTATAAAAGCTACTTAACTTGACTCTTTTGCCCTGTCTTCAATTAATTAATCTCATTTTTGGTGCAGCAGATAAGAGTGCTGGGCCTGGATGCAGGAAGACTTGAGTTCAGATCTAGCCTCAGACACTTACCAGCCATGTGACCCTGGTAAGTCACTTAAATAGTCTATTTCAATTTCTTAATTTATAAAACGGGGATAATAATATAATATATAGATAATAATAATATATAGATAATAAATAATATATAGATAATAATAATCTGCTTTTCAGGGTTGTTATAAGGATCAAATTACATATGATTTCAAAAAGCATTTTATAAATATATCCATACATAAATATGCACATCTGTACATATATATATACACACACACACACACACACACATATATATATACACACACACACATACATATGTATGCATACAATAAACATTTAGGCATATATAGGTATCTCTAGATGGATATTTATATCTACCTATATTCCAGATATAGATAGCTATGTCTGCCTATTATGTCTACCAATTGATTAATCAATCAGTTGGTAGATATACTCTGGCAAATGGTCCTTTCTCTTAAGGATTTTACATCTCTCTGTGGAAACAAGGCCGATAAACATGAAACAATTAGAGATGAGTATTGAGTATAAGGCAGTACGGAAAAAAGAGCCCAAAGGAAAAATAGTAGCAGTATAATAATAGTAGTAAAAATTTAGGAAGGGAGGAAGTTGATGTGGGCTGTAGTCCATCGAAGAAGGCTTCATGCTGAGGACGAGATTTGAACTCAACTGCCTTGAAGGATGGGGATCAATCAGCTAGATGATCCCACCCTAGCATTTATAACGTGCCTATCATGTGCAGTGTACCTTAGGTAGTGTGTAAGAAAAGAGGGAGGAGGGAGCATTTAAGAATGGAAATAGCATTAGTAAAGGCTAGTGCCCAGAATGAGCAAGGTATATGTGGATGGGATGGAATTGCTTTCAGAAATTTCTGGGTCCACAAATGACTCAAAGCATCACAGTCATGCATAGGGCACAGAGTAGCAGTGCTGGCACATGCTGGAGAGGGCATTATCTTGCAGCAAGGAAGAGGGGTCAGTGGCAGTGGTCACCTCACTGTGTCATGGCACATGCAGGACTACTTGACACACCTACTATGTTGGTGTTTACAAAAAATTTACTTATACATGGTGTGAAGTATGAAATGTTGCTTCATAAGCATCTGCCAGATCTTAGTGGTAGAGTTTTGTACAATATTTCCTCTTCAAGACTGTTCTTTATTATTCTAGCCCTCTCTCATCTCAGTATCTATCTGATATTGCTTCATCATCTATTACTTAAATAACATGGTCTTGTATTGTTCTTTAACTTAAAAAATTTTGGGGTGACGTCTTTTGTTGTTTTATCATCTTGAATTCCTCCTGTATCCCTACCCTGACGCACTCTCTGAGAGGCAGGCAGATCTTATAGCAAAAACTTTTTCAAAACGAGATTCTCAGTTTTATGCCTGAGTGTAGTGTCCTTGAGTAGACCTTGAACTTTCTGAAGGAGGTGACCACGTGTTTTTCTGAACCATAAGTGCTGACTAAAACGTTGGTTTTTTTTGGTTGATGCTATTGACCTTGGAGGCATCAGATTTGCAGTTTCCCCAAAACATTCCCATCTAAAACCTTAGTTGTTAACAAAGGCCAAGATAATGTTTGGGTCCAGGAGAAAGATTACTACCAATCCATTAATTATATATATATATATATATATATGTTTTCAATCACAAAAATCTGACTTCTCTCCCTTCTCCACCTCTTTTCCTAGTGTAAACTAAGGAAAAACAAAATTCTCATTGCAAATATGTCTAGTTAAGTCCTCACTGATCATATTCCTATCATACTGTAATCGGAATTCTTCACCTTTATATTAGGAGATGGGTCACATGTTTCATCGTTAGTCCTCAGGAATTGAGATTGGTCATTTTATTGTTTAAAGTTCCTAAGGTTTTCAAAGTCGTTTGTCTTCACCATATTCTTATTTTTATATAAATTGTTCTTAGTACTATTTAGTCCACACTGCATCAGTTGATATAAGTCTTCCAAACTTCCTCTGAATACATCTCCTTCATAATTTCTTATAGCACAATAATATCCTATGACATTTATATGCTATACTTTAATCAACCATTTCTCAATTTAAGACACTCCCTCAGATTTCTATACTTTGTTACTTCAAAGAGTCCATAAATATTTTTGTACATCTTTAGGGTTTATTTTGCTTAGAACTAATCTCTACCTTAATTTACCCTTGCTCCAATCCTACCTTTTCCCTTCTCCCCTTTCTCTTCTATTTCCCTGTTGAGTGAAATCTCTCTGTCTCTCTGTCTCTGTCTCTGTCTCTGTCTCTGTCTCTCTCTCTCTCTCTCTGTCTCTCTGTCTCTCTCTCTCTCTTTGTCTCTCTCTGTCTCTGTCTCTCTATGTCTCTGTCTCTCTCTTTCTCTGTATTCTTTCCTTCTTTGACCAGTTCAGATGAGAGTGAAGTTCCTTGTTGGCATAGATGTCTACGTGTGTTACCTTGATTATGTAAGATAATTTTCCTTAATATATTCCCTTGTCTCCCCTCCCTGCCAGTGTATTCCTCTTTCCTTCCCTCTCCATTATTCTCTTAAGATTGTCAAGACATAACAGAACCCCAAGACATTCTGTCTAATTAAATTCACTCTATGACCCTGATGATGATAAACGTTTAGAGGACACACATATCATATACTCAAATTTGAATGTAAGCTGCCTGTTCTTGTTTAGCTCTTTATCATCATTTGTGCTTTTTTATGCTTTAAAAATTTTTATGCTTGAGCTACAAAGATTTTATAATACTCTGGTCTTTCATCAAGAATATTTTGGAAGTCTCCTATTTCCTTAAAGATCCATTTTTCTCCTGTATTCTCAAACAGTTTTTCTGTGTAAGTTATTCTTGACTGTAAGCCTGCCTATGCCCTTTCTCTCCTGGAATATAGTATTCCAAGCTCTCTATTTTCTTTATGGCAGTGACTGCTAACTTGTGTGCGATCCTTTCTATGGCTCCTCAGTACTTGAATTCTTCCTTTCTGTCTGCTTTTAGCACTTTTCATTGACCTGGAAACTCTAGATTTTAACAATTATGCTTCTGTTGGTCTTCATTTTGGAACACCCTTAATGAGGAGACTGATGCATTCCTTTTATTTCCACTTTGCCCTCTGGTTCTAAGAGCTCCAGGCAGTTTTCTTGAATTAAGAAGTCTAGACTCTTGCTTTGGTCATGATATTCAGGTAATCCAATGATTCTGTTTTCTGGGTCAGTTGTTTTTCCTCTGAGATAACTTTGTCTATCTATCTATCTATCTATCTATCTATCTATCTATCTATCTATCTATCTATCTATCTATCATCTATCTATCTATTCAGATTCCTTTGTTAGCCTACTTTGGTCTATGACCAGGAACTCTGAAGTGGACAACAAAGATGCCCTTTTGCATCTGAACCTATTAAGAGTCTGAAGCTGCCCCAGAATGTGTCTAAGACTCCTTGCCCCAGTTCACAGACTCTCCCTGGATGCTGATGCCCTATTGCTCTAGGCCACATCCCCAGTATCTGCAGACCTCTAGATCTGTTTCCCCATGCCAAGCTGCGCTGGGAAAATGACTCATTAAGAATTTATTTTGTGTTCAGTCTAGTGCATTTTCAAAATCTGTTTAGAGGGTTTTGCTATTGTATGCCAAGGACCGCAGGACTATCTGACTTAGAGTTGAAACCTTCTGTATACATTGTCTCTCTCCATTAGAATGCGAGAGCAAGGGCTGTCTTTTCTATTTGTGTATCTCTAGAACTTAGTAAGCACTTAATAGACACTTTTTCCTGCCTCCCTCACTCTCAGCTTAGGTACCATACCCTACAAGAGGTCCTTCCTCATCTTCACAGTTGCCTTTCCATGGAAACGATTGTGTATTTATTCTGTATACATTTTACATATGCTGGCATGTGCACAGATCGTCTTTCCTGATAGAATGTGAGCTCCTTAAGGGCAAGACCTGTGGCATTTTTGTTTTTGTTTTCTAGCACCTGGGGTATCCCAAGTATTTAGTAAATGCTTATCTATTGATTGGAAGAGATCCTAGAGACCATCAAATCTAATTTGGATTGGTTACCACCACCACCACCACCACCACCACTACTACTACTACTACTACTACTACTACTACTACTACTACTACTACTACTACTACTACAACTACTACTACCACTACTCCTACTCCCTTTATATGGTTTCATATGTATGCAGCATTATAATTTACAAAGACTGCCATGAATCAGGAAGTTTACAAAATTTATATAAAACTTCCTGGAGTCAGGAAGACCTGAGTTCAAACCCCACCTTGGACATTTAATAAGTGTGTGATAATAAGCAAGTCATTTAACTTGTGTTTGCCTTAGTGCCCTCATTTGTAACATGGGGAGGCAATAATTGCTTCTACCCCCTAGAGCTGTGAGGATCAGATGAGGTCATTGTAGAGTACCGAGCACAAAGCCTGACACGTTGTAGGTGCTACGTAAATGTTATTACTATGATCATTATTCTTCTTTCATTTCACCATCACAGCAGTGTTGTGAGGGAGGCTGGGTGGACGTGATTATCCTCACTGTTCAGAACTGTAAAGCAGGGCAGAAATATGAGTTCTTGTTATTGCCAAGGTTATACGGCAGGTTTATAACTTCAACTATAGTCTCTTGTTTAAAAGTCTAGGGGTTTCCAAAATTCAGTTCAAACTTCTTTTTCATAACCTTATTTTGTTATGAGAAAATGAGTCACTCCACTTATTTTGTCATTGTGTAAAACATGCCTGTTTGTGCGTGTGCAGATGTTGTTGTATGGATCAGGGACCTTCTATGGATAGAGGGGATTGTCTAACTCCAGACAAGGCTAAGTGGAACAGTTTGGGCCAAAAGGGGCACCTCCTCTCAAATATACCAACTGTGCTTCTCTGTTTATTTCCTTAAAGGCTCAAATTAAAGGGCCCATTTCCTTACTAAAGTATGTCGCTGTGGGTCCAAGGACATCTAAGGTATTCTCTGAAATATTCCTAGAAGTTACCAAACAGTGCAGAATCTCTTTATGTAGTCAATTCATTCCCATTCTAGTCTGACGGGGGAAGAAAAAAAATCTCTTCTTTCCTAAGATTAGGTTTTCCTTCTCAGCCCCAAACCAAGCACTTATAAGTCTGGACAAACTTATAGTTAATGGTCATTTACTTTAATGACCCTTCTTCAATTACCCTAAAACACAAGTAGGCATTAACATAATGTATAATAGATTGCAATATGACATAGTTGAGGGCTGGGACTGTTCTTTCCTTTCCTCCCTCGTTCTTTCTCCTTGAGTAGGAGGAAGAATAAGGAAAAATAATGGTTGGGCAGAAGTTTTCCCCCAATAGTGCTATAGAAAATGGAAGTGGTCCATAAGGAATAAGGTGTGAACTGGACTTTGGTCTCACTGGCTACCATAGCTGCTGGGCTCCAGGCAGATCTCTGCTCTGATGGCCTCGTCAGCACATTCCTTTTGCTCTTGGTCTTGATTTGACTTGGATAACAACTTGCTTATATTCTCAGTCTTTTTGTTTTTCTTTCTCTCTATTCTCTGCTTTCAGCAGCAAAGGGCCAACAGACACCCCACATTTCCTGCCAGAAGGAAGTTCCTTCAAGGTAAAAAATCACAAGAAACTTGAGAAACTGAAAAATTACAGTGTGCCCACTGGGAACTATTTCCTCTTCACTAAGACTCCATGACAACATCACTGTCAAATGGGCCATTTCCTTTCAGAATTAGAGTTAAGCAATAGATAATGGATCTAGAAGTGGAAGGAAACATAGGATTATAGATCAGACAAGAAAAACCTCTAAGGTCTACTAGTTCAACCTCCTCATTTTTATAGATGAAAAACCAGAAAGTCCCAGAGAGATTAAATAGTTTGTCCCATGTTTTCTAGACAGCAAATGGCAGAGTAAGGATTTGAACCCAGATCTTTTGATTCCATATCTCTTTCTATCTTATCTTCCCAACCTCAAAGGTCTCATCTTTTCATTTTATAGGTGAAAGCCTGATAATCAGAAATGTTCAGTGATTTGTTCAAGGTCAAGTAGCAGAGCCAGGATTTAAACTCTCTGACTTCAAACCCAATATTCTTTCCCTAGTATTGCTTGTCAACTGATTATTTTATAACTTATTTAAATGTTCCAATGGATGAATGAATGCGAAATATTTATTAAGCACTTAGCATGTGCCATAGGCACATAGACAATGGAGATGCAAATATAGAAGTAGACAACTCTGCCCTTGAGGGGCTCATGATTCTAAAAGGTGGTGACATCATATGTAGAGATCAGGATAGAGTTTGAAAAGTCTGAGGGCTGATGAGCGGAGATATAAGTGAGCAGATTGACACTCTTTCTAGTAGCAATGGTGATATTGATTTGGTCATGATTTCAGAGGCAGAAAGAAATAGTGGAAGGATGGAATGACATGATAGGGTGGAAAGGGAAAAGATGGCTGGAACATCAAAGAAAGAGTGACTGGGGCCAAATAGATGTGTATGTATGATTTAATCAGTGTAGATATGACCTAAGGCTTAGCAGTGGATATGATTAACATCATGTTGACAGTATTCTCCCAGGGTATCAATTACTCATAGAGAACCGTAGGTACTTTGTAGAAAGTATTGGATACCAAATATCCTTCCAGAGGCAACTATATGTGCCCTTGGAAGATCTGTGGTAGGAATAGAGACGTATTTAGGGAAGCACTTAAGTAAGAATTTGGAAAAATTGTACTGTGTGAGATAGTAAACAATCCATATTTCTCCCTTTAATAATAAAATGATTTAGAATCACAATAGACCTGTGACTGACACAATATTATACTTATGATTGATAGATATTACAGCTTGCATTTCTATATAATTTCAAGGCTTAAAAAAAGTCTTCTTCAGAACAATCCTATGAAGTGGATGATGGAAGTATTACTCCATTTTTTTTGTAGATAAAGAAATTAAGTATCAGAAAGTCAAACAAGAAGCATTTATTAAAATACCCATTGACTATATACTAGGAAATATGACTATACAAACTAAGATAAACTAGATCCTGCCCTCAAGGATCTTATGTTCTAACCCATCATCACACAATTAGGAAATATTAGAGGCAGGGCATGGGATCAGAGATTTAGAGCTAAAAGATATTTTGAGGTCATGAAATCCAAACACTTCATGTTACCAAAAAAATCAGAAAATGACTTGTCAGTAATGCCAGGGAGAGGCTTTGAGCTTATGTCCTTTAAAACTTGATTTTGAAATGAACTGTTCTTTCCCTTGCATGACTCTCACCAAAATTGGTGCTATTCCCGCTATACTGCCCTGCTTTGCCTTTGGGGAATCTCAAAAGAAGGGGATAAATGTGAGGCTTGGTACAATTATACCAATTTTCAAGAAATGAGCCTTCAGAAGCAAGCCCCCTACATTCAAAACCATTGAATATTCATGTAATTCAATTAACTTTCATTTGGCTCTTGGGAACTATTGATTGGAGACCTCCCACTCTATCCACAAATTCCTGCTACAATCCTCATCAAATTAACATTTAGAAGTCTGAAATTATTTAGTTTATTTAAATATGGAAAACATATGTTGGAAAAGGTAGTGGAATGGCACAGAAAGAACCAAAAATATTATCTTCATGGCGGCACATTTGCTTGTAGACATGTGAATAGTGCAGGGCAAGAAGATCAAATAAATATACCATTAGATCATTCCCCCTACTTAAAAAATATTTATCTAGACTTGTAGTTTCATCAGCATTTAAGAACTTCCAGTGTGGGGATTCCTTCTATTGATGCAGCCTAATTTTACCTTATGGTCTCATGGAATTGCCTGGAATTAGGAAAAGCAGGACACTGGGAAGTTTAGTATATTGCTATTGTCACAGGGCTGATAAGTGTCAGAGACTGAATTTGGCTCCTAACTCCAAACCAACCTTTTTATTATAAGTACTTAACTATTGGTTTGAAGGGGGAAAAAAGGCCGTGGAATTGTTCTGGTTCTAATTCGGTTTCTTATTACCATGTTACCATGTCATGTTCCTTCTCTCTATGAGGAGGTTAGACCTGATCATAGAATTTAGGGACAAATTAGAATTTTATGAACATCTAATCAAACCCCAACATTTTAGAGAAGGAAAATGAAACACAGGCAAATGAAGTAACTTGCCCAATGTCCTTAAGACAGTAAGATCTGGGATGTGAACCCAACTGCATTGATTTGTTTTCTCTCTCTCTCTCTCTCTCTCTCTCTCTCTCTCTCTCTCTCTCTCTCTCTCTCTCTCTCTCTCTCTTTGCTTTTTGGAGGGCAGTTGAGGTTAAGTGACTTGCCCAATGTCACATGACTAGTAAGTGTTAAGTGTCTGAGGTCATATTTGTACTCAGGTCTTCCTGACTCCAGGACCAGTGCTCTGTTCACTGTGCCACCTAGCCTGCCCCCCTCGATTTTTTTTAAATTAAAATTTGTTTTATTTTAAATTTATGGAATAAAAAAAACATTTCTATAACATAGCATAATAAAAAGATGATTGTATATGAAACTGCAGATCTACTATGGACAACTTTTTATTTTTTTAAATATATAATTATCATGTAAATTTAATTTCCCCCCCTTTTCTCCTTCCCCATGGTAGAGATGACTATTATTAGACACAAATATGTATGTGTGTGTATATATACGTATGCACACACATATGTATAAAAATCATTCTAGACATACTTCTGTTTATCACTTCTTTCTCTGGATGCAGATAGCATCTCTGCTGTTAAAACCACTGTCTTTTCCATCATATCAAACCAGTTCTGTGCTTGAAAAGGTACCTTCTGGCTCTAATGCTCTGTGTTTCTACATGGGTAAGGGAGTTAGGAAGCTAACTTGTTTATAGGAAAGTATATTTGAAATTCATGAGTGCCTATAATTTTTACTCATAAATATTTGGGATGTGTTGAAGTAAGTCTAAACACAGTCAGAATGACAGGAATGTAAATGGTATGGCCACAGTCCTTATAAGAGGTTTTCTTTTTAATAAAAAAAGACTGATGGCATCCCTACAACTAAGCTGACAAACTAAACTCAGGAGGGAAAACCTTTGGATTCCAACTAATTTCTCCCTAACATTACTGGATAATATCTTGTTAATTGCCAGTTGTTGGTGCCAACACATTGCTTTGTTTCATCAGCCAACGTTTTTTTTCTTTGACCAAAGTCTCACTGGTAACCCAAAGGCGGTACTATTAGGACAATATGGCCATCACCACGAAATGAAAACTAAGTCCCTCATCTCCTTAGGCAGAACAATAACTACAATATTCTTTCAATAGACCATAAGCCCCTTTAGTGAAAAACTGGGGGGGGGGTGTCGTTTGTTTGTTGTTGTTGTTGTTGTTGACAGCAAAGACTTTTATTTTTTCTTTGTATTCAAAGCACCTAATATAATGTCTGTCAGGTGGTAGGTGTTTAATCCGTCCTTGTTAATTCATCAAAGTACATCCCACATGCTCAGCATTGGACATGGCATTCAGTATGTGCTTAATAAATGTTTAATTGCATTGAGAATTTCCACTTAAAGGGATTGGGAAGCTTTTGAATCTTAAACCCTTATGCAGTCTGCCATGGGGAGTCCTGTGTGCCTTGCTTTACATTTTCTTGAGTATGAGCTTGAGGACTGAAATCTGTCCCAAGCTGGAGAATTAGATGGAAGTGGTGGAAGCAGCTCTAGCCTGCTAGTTTACTCTGTGGAACAACTGTTAATAACAAGGATGAATAAAGTGACAAGTTATGATAAGACTTTTGATTATTTTGGATACTTTCCCAAGAAAACTTGGAGAAACTTGCAGAGGATTTATAATCGTGGTGGATTACAAACTTAAATATACAATTTGATCAGTGGAGTGACTAAAGTGACTCTTTCAATATATATTTCAAAGCAACAAAATACTGAAAAACATAACATATCTTTTCAGAGCCTTAATCTGAAGAAAACACTTTGTCACCTCAAAGTGCCATGTAAATGTGTTCTTAACAATACAATCATTGGCATCATCATCAACAACAGCAACAAGAGGGTAGAGAATTATGATCCTGATTCATTTGTTAATTTTTTAAAATTTATTTTTCATGGAAAGCCAGAAAAAATTTGGGGGAATTTCTAACCCCTAAATCAGTTGTCTAGGACAAAGGACAGTAGTGTCAGTTACCAGATAGTAACATGAACACTTTAATTTTAGTATAGGGCCACTCTGCTTAGCTTTTGTAAGCGACCATTCTTGGCTATGATTAAATAGTCATTAATTTGCCTTTACCAGGGAGAGGCTTCTAAGCACCACATCCATGGATCTGGGGTAGACTACAGATGACTTAGAAGAGCTGAACCACAGAAACTGGTAGTAGGGAATATTACCCAGTAAAACAACGCAAAAGGACTAACTCAATGAAAACTGCAAAATTGTGTGTGTGTGTGTGTGTGTGTGTGTGTGTGTGTGTGTGTGCGGTGAGATGTCCAAGTACAGGCTCACCAGAAAAGAGCATCTTTCAGGGAGTTGAAACTAAAAGGTGAGAAATCTTTAGGAGTCCTGCAGCATCAAAGATGTGAGTGGTACCTTCACACATGTGTGAATGACACATGTGTTCCCTATTCATCATGTTGCTGTGCTAGAGACTTTACTTCAAAGCCAAAAATAACGGGGTTCAAATCCAAGTTTTGACACATAAAGGCTGTGTGACCCTAGTGGTGTCACTTAACCTGTCAATGCTCCAGGCATGTCTCCAAAACTAAAAGTTGCAGAGAATGTGCTGATTGTCACTCAGTATGAAAACCTTCCTTATGCAAGAGTTCCCTACACAAATGAAATAGCAAATTCAGTCCCAATCCTTATGTCTTTTACTATATCATTTGAATGTTGCTTCCCCAGTCCTAGCTAGCCAGTGCCTGATATATTATAGGCTTGTTGAATGAATGTGTTATTCCATTAAATGCCTTTACTTTGAATAATTGTGTACTTTGTCTGATTAGTAAATATGATCTCGAGTGAGGGTATATGACTATTATTTTGAGTAGATATTTACGTATGGAATATTTTGAACTTGAAACTGCTATTCCAGAGACTCCAAATGTATGTGTACATATCTCCTAGGTTCTCTAGGTGTATGTGCTCTGATGGTGTAAGGTATGGACTAAGTCCATCAGGGCTTAACTTAGGTTGGAAATTTGCAACAACTTGAGAAATTTAGTACTATCTCTGATAGTACCTTTCATTCTTTAAGGAAGAAGGTAGTATAGGTGAAGCCAAAGGGTAGAACTGTGTTGGTTTGGGCTAGGGGGAGATGTATCTTTGAATAGGGAGAATAATTGGCAGAGATCCAAGATGGAGAGACCTGAGCTCTGCCACACCTTTGGGAGGAGAGGAAAGCCTAGATCTCTGTAAGCTTGTCTCCTCAGTGTCCACAAGAGTGGCTCCAGTGTCCTGAAACATAAGGGGCTCCCTTTCTGCTTAGCTGCTTGCCCTGAGTTAGGAGTGGTGAATATTTGGGAAAGGCTGTTGCCCCCAGGGAGCTTGATCATTTCTTAAAAGGACAGATTTCAGCCTTCTGGAAGTCAGGAGGTCTGGGTGCTAGTCCTTGCTCTGCTACTAATTCTCGTCTGATTTCCTTCTCAGTAAAGTGTGTGTGTGTGTGTGTGTGTGTGTATGTGAGGGGGGAGGGAGGAGTATGGAAAGAGGTGATTTCTAAGGTCCCTTGTAACTAATAGTCTTTAAATTTTGCCATCCTCATCTCCACCTTTTAGAATCCTTTGTTTCCTTCAAATGAGTTTTGGGAGGTTCATATGAGATAAGAGATAGAAAGCACTTTGTAAACCTCCAGCACCATATAAATGTCATTTGTCATTATTGTTAGCCTCCAAGCCTCCAAGTCACCAAGTCTCCAGTCTGGTGATGAGTTCCTTCCCTGAGCCTTCTCCTGCACTCCTGCTGAGCTCAAGAAAGGTTGATAGAGCAATATAGAATATAGATCAAGGAATTTGTAGGAAAATATTTAACAACCACAGTCTCAGGAAAAAAAATATGCACACATGCTAAGTTTAATCTGCCATATTGACACTTTCTTAAGTCTAGACAATCAGCAAAATAACGCATTAAGCTGTTATTTCCAGTAACTGCTGATTTTCTATTTTTATGGTACAAATGTTCACACTGAAAATTTAATCTTTTTCTCCAAGCTAGAGAGCTGACTCCAGATTACTCCCACCTCCAAAGCTCTGCTGAAGCAACCCCTTCTAATTTTAGTCTTTCCTAATTCCCTTTTAGCTACTAGAGCTCTTGCATCTTGGCCCAATTTACCTTTTATTTATTTGTGTGTGTGTGTGTGTGTGTGTGTTTGTGTATTTAAAACTATATATGTATACACACATGAATATATTTCTATATGTTGTTTCCTGTAGTAGAGTATAAGCTTCTCAGGGGTGAAAACGGCTTTTTTGTCTTTGCATTTCCCAGTGCCTAGCACAGTGTCTGGGGCAGAGTAAGGTCTTAATAAATGGTTATTTGATTGATTGATTCAATGTGACATTTGGATTCCATTTGACAGCATTAGCTTAGCTTTTATTTAATTAGGAAGTGAATTAATCTCCCTTTCATATTAGAAAAATCAGTACCCCTATCAGGGTCCTCCTCTGCAAAACTAAAAAATGAACTTGATGATTCCCTCCAGGTCTCACATTCTGGTATGATGCTTCGAAGACTGGCTTCAAGCACTTTTTCAGTCATACAGCTCTTTGCTATATTCATAAGATCATAAAGATGAAGAGGAGCTCGAGGGTCACCCAGTTCAATCCTCTCATTTTGAGATGGGCAACTGAGGCCTTGGGAGGTGAAGTGGCTTGTCCATGATCACATAGTTATATAGGTATCTAAGGAGGGTTTGAGCTCAGGTCTTCCTAGCCATAAATCCAGTGCCTTTGCCCCTCTTCTACATTTCCATTGCCTTAGTAATCAGGTTTCTTGGTTGAGAAACGTGAAAAAACTTGCTGTGGCCCCCAGGTCTCAAGAATCCTTAGTCAGTTTCTACAATCTCTGTCTTTTCTACAGGTGCTGATACCCAAACCCTGTCTTCCATTCCAATTGAAGGTGACTTTCAGGCTGTTTCCTCCAGATTTATATAATTTGTGGTAACTTCCCTAGGCACAAAATTCCTAGTTATGTTTTTAGGTATAAGAAGCATGTGTGTGTGTGTGTGTGTGTGTGTGTGTGTGTTCATATGGTGTGGGAGTTGGAAGACTTTCTGTTGTAAGAATGTATGTTTAGAGGCCATGTAGGTTCATGTGTTTAAGGTCAGTGTGAATATATGGGACACATGAATCTGAGCATATGTTTGTGTGACTGAGTATGGACCGTGTACATGTGCATGTATATGCACGTGCAAACACACAAAGTTGTATATAAATGTGTGTGATATGTTTAGTATATGAATATTTGAACATATGGATTGAATGATTGACTACTGAGCTGAAGATGCATGCATAAGACTATGTGAGTATAAGGCATGACATTGCATGTGTAGGGACTGGATGACTGGACTGAAGTTGTGTGTTTAAAGAACATGAAGTTGTATCATGTGTGTTTGTGTCTCTCATTGGAGGAACATAGAATTATAGCTTAAAGTAACCCTCATGGAGTTACTTCACTAAATACGCCAACATCTTTCTGCTGGACATTGGGGATAGAAATACATAAGCGCAACAGACCCTTTTTTCAATGATCCTTACAAAAATTTCTACAAAACATATACAAAATAAACATGTAATAGGAAATTCATTCAAGAAAATTAATTAATTAAAGGAACACTGTCCTTGCATGGCCATTGTCAGAGGCTATATTCTCTTCCTGCATAATTCTCTGGCAATTCACAATTTTTCCAAGGACTAATATTAATATTTCCTCAGGTGGCCCCACTGGGAAGATTAAATTTCCATCTCCTGGCCAAACACTGGAGAGAGCTGGCATGAGCAATGTGGAATGTGCTCATACAGGGTTTCTCCAAGAATGCTCAAGTGTGAAAAAGGGGAAGGAAATGGTCCCAGATCTGCCAGAAGGAGCTTCTCCTCTCAAAGGACAAGGCAGATACAGATGTGGATATATGTGTACATCTTATATTTTATCACACACTAAAGGTCAAAGTTCATTCTAGTGGCAGGAGGAGTGAGGGAAAGAGAGCATACAATCTGAATCAATCAATACACATTCATCAAGTGCCTACTCTGTGCCAGGCATTGACAGTATCAATTAAAAAATGAAATAGTCCCTGTTCGCAAGGAGCTTATATTCTATCTGGAGGAATAGAAAGTACACGGAAGTATATTCAATTATATAGACAATAATTACAAGGTAATTGTTTCAGGGTAAGGCAATAGATCAAGAAAGGTCTCCTTAGGACTCGGCACTTGAGCTGTATTTTGAAGGAAGCTAGAGATTCTAAGAGGAGATGGTAAGAAATGTGCTTCATTCATGTGCCATAGTTTAGGTGAAATCACAGATTCGGGGGATCCAATATTCTGTGGGAATAGCAAAAGGAAGATGAGATGTCATACACTAGAAAGATAAAGAGAAGGCAGAGATTGAGGGAAAGGAAAGAAAAGGACCCAGCCTTTTTACCCTTCATCCCAGCCTGGAATGTCCTCCCCTCTCCCTCTGTTTATTCACATCCTTCCAAGCCAAAATTATTATCCTATTGTCTCCATAAAGCCTTCCCAGAAAACTCTAGGCTTCAGGAATTCCTCCTTCTTAAGTTCCTGAATTCCTAAAGCATTTACTATCTGCTTGATTATTATACTTTAGTAAATTGTTTTCTGATTTTTTTTATTTGTGTTCGTCTTGTTCCCCAGGCTAGACAAGTGAGTCTTTGTCAGATCAAGGACTGAATTGTCTGATTCTCTTGCATTCAGCCCAGAGACTTGTCTATGTGCTCAGTAAGTGATTGACTGATTCACTTGGAAGGAAAAATAAAAGTAGAGAGGAAATCAAGAGAAAAAGAAAGGGGAAAGATGATGAGCATTTTGGCAAATGATACAAACCACTTCTGGGGTCTGATAAAAGGAAATGATAGAACACTTTTAGACTCTGGACTGGAACCTCAAAAAAATAAGTATCCCAAGTTCAAAACCATTCCAATACAGAAAGCACAACAAGTTTATGGGAAAGGGGACTGTGGTAACAGATAGTTCCCAGAGGGCCTTTGGGATGCTCTTGTCCCACCCTCTCATTTTACAGGGAAGGAAACTGAAGCCCAAAATAAGGGAGGTTGATTTGCCTGTAGTTGCATAACTAGTTAGTGGCAGAGATGGGACCAACACCATGGGACTAACACCAGCCCTCCCCTTCCCACCCCAGGCCAACCCCTATCCCCATGCTTCTACTACACTCTTCCACTCTCTCATGTAAAGAGTAAAGAGTAATTATTAGTATTCACATTTGTAGTTATAAAATACAGTTTAAATAAGGTTTTAAAAACATACCTTATTTTATCCTTATACTTCCTTTTTTACGTAGATATCGCAAATATTATGTAACAAAATCATGGAGCATGGTCAGATTCGTCCATGCATGGAACGTTGTACAAAGCATGCACAAATATTCTCTTCCTGCTTCCAACTGACCATGTAGAGGTTTGGGGGCAAGGCTACTTCTGGCCATGTGTACAGGTTTACACTAGTTTGTGATAGTGAGTTCCTTAATTGCAGCCAAGCCAGAGCTTAGAGGATGCACAAAAGAGATGACCCACAGGTGCCTTGGATTCTCTCTCTCTCTCTCTCTCCCTCTCTCTCTCTCCTCTCTCTCTCTCTCTCTCTCTCTCTCTCTCTCTCTCTCTCTCTCTCTCTC